>CM041295.1:9407879-9917879 GCA_023052935.1 Piezodorus guildinii | reverse complement strand
AGATTCTAATTAGTGAAACACTGGTATGCTTTATGCATATTGGGTAGATCCATAAGTTTGTTCGGTTTTTGTTAGTAGTGCGAATTATTTTCAAATATCTCCAGTTCTCTTTGCCTTATCTGACAATGATGATAATAACTGTTGTTTTTCGTTTCATTGCCATCAGTTTTGTTTGTGCTATAACGTAGTAAATATGTCAACGGATAAAGTGCATTTTCGGCATATTTTACTATTTCATATCGAAAAAAGGAGGTCCGCTGAAAGATGTGAAGTGAGCGGGGACGATGACTTAACAGAACATACTGCTCAAAAATGGTTGGCTAAATTTCGAAGAAGATGCACCCTTTAGCGGTCGGCACATTTAGGTTGATTCGAGTGATATCCAGCCTCTAATCGAACAAGACCTGTCGTTGCAGGTACGAGGAATTGCGGAGACACTAGAATCAGGTTTCGGAAACATTCAAAGGCATTTAAAACAGCGTGGCTATCATGTTTAGGTGCCACATGAACTGACTAAGGAAACCTGGACAATGGAATATCAATATGCAACGATATTCTGAACCGGCATGATAGGAACCCACTTCTCAAACGAATAGGGAGACAAAAAGTGGATCATCCTCGACAATGTTGTGCGCAGGAGATCGTCGACAACTTCTGAAAAAGATTTATAAGATGGGATTATCGTGGCGTGCGATTTTACGAGCTGTTTCTACTAGGTAAAACGATTGATCTAAAATCTGCTGCTCTCATCAAATTAAATTGGACCAATCATTGCGACAGATCGCCAAGGGCTAGTCAATTACAAAGGTGTTGTATTCCACCTTGATAACGCCACACCACACTCTGCAATGATCACACAAAAAAGTTAATCAATAATCTCACTTGGCTGGGATGTTTTATTAAACCCACCGTATTCTCACGACCTTGCACCATCCGTCTACAACTTGTTTCAGTCCTTTAAAAAGGGAAATCGTCTCACTAAGAGAGAAATGTGAAAAGGTATCTTGACCAGATTTTGGCATAAAGTCCCAGATATTTTACGAGAGCAGAATAATAAAATTATAAGAAAGATGGCGAGAGGCCATTAATAAAAACGGTGAATACATTATTTAAAAAATTATTCTCTGTGTATATATGTCTGCCATATATACAAAGCATAATTATCTAAAATAGATTTATAGTTTATTAAAATAGTACTGTGATGTATAATGTTAGTAATTCTTTGTTTTCTTTTTAACTAAGAATCTTACTTTCCAGACACGAAGAATAGTGTTGGATTTGTTGGATGCATTGAAGAAGTGGCTCATAATGCAATTGCAGTTTATTGGAATCCTTTAGAAAGTTCAGCCAAGGTAAATTGTCAGCCATTTATATAATTAACACACATACTCATATACATATTTCGATTTGCATACCATTTATTTATTTTAAGTTATCATAGGTTTTAAAAAGTTATCCAATTAGGTTAGATATTTACTTTAACTAGTAATTTCATTTTTCCCATTTTACACAGTCAAATTTCTGTTAATCATCTAATCTCTTGAATGAATTATCTTGTTCCTCATAAATGTTGTGTAGGTATATTGTTAAAATCATTTAATTTTATGTACAAAGCAATTTAGTTCTGGAGGAAAACAGATTTATAAATATATTAATATCATACCATCATCATTCATTCACTGATCAAGAATATTAAAAAAAATTATATATGAGTGTTATACACACATTTCTCCCTCTCTCTCTCTCTCTCTCTCTCTCTTCATATATATATATATATATATATATATATATATATATATATATATATATATATATATATATATTTTATATTTTATTTATTTAAAAGAATTTAAGTATAGCTATTTCTAATAATTTTATTTCTACTTTCCTTGCTTATGTTGTAGCTGAACATAGCTGTTCAATGCTTAAGCACAGACTTCAGCAGCCAGAAAGGAGTCAAGGTGAGCTTTAAAGTTTTTTGAGTGAACCCTTTAGCTTTAATAACCATACAAGTACAAAAAGGTTATCTAGATTATAATACCAAATTACTGATTTATTTCTCAGGGGCTCCCATTACATATTCAAATAGACACTTATGAAGATCCAAGAGATGGTCCGGTTGTACACAGAGGATACTGTCAAATAAAAGTTTTCTGTGATAAGGTGAGCTTTTATAAAATTTATTAATTGTTATTTTTTTTCCTAGATGCTTTTTCTAATTTATCTATTAATTAATATATTTCAACTTTTGTTAAAAAAAAAAAATTGTAGATGCATTTACCATAAATATGTTAATTTAAAAAATAATTTGTATTTGCTTATATTTACTTTAATACTTTATATTATTGGATAGGGAGCTGAAAGAAAAACTAGAGATGAAGAGAGAAGAGCTGCAAAAAGAAAAATGGCAGCAACTGGAAGGAAAAAAATAGAAGAATTATACCATCCAGCTTGCGAAAGATCTGAATTTTATAGCATGGCAGATCTTACAAAACCACCTGTTCTTTTCACTCCAGCTGAAGATATCGACAAGGTATTTTATTTTTGAGAGCCAATATTAATCCCTAACTGCTGAATGTAAAATGTTACTAAATAATTTAAAATTCATAATTAATTGATAACAACAGTATTTATTCGTAGAAGCTATTTTTTGAAAAAATTGTACAGATTAACACTTTATATATATATATATATATATATATATATATATATATTATATATATATATATATATATATATATGTGTGTGTGTGTGTGTATATATATACATAAAGTAAGTCTTTAATCCATAGATTATGTTTAACAAATAGATTTTTATACTCAAAAATCATCTTACTTTATATTATTTATCATTAAGTGATTTACTTTTATTTTTCAGTTAACACCTATGGAACTTCAAGGATTTTACAGTCATGAAACTGATACTTCAAGGTAAGGTTACACTTTTTTTCAAGAAAATTATTATAATTTACATTCATGATTGTTGAAAATAATAACCTTAAAAGCTCAGTTAGTATTGAGATAACTAATACTCATAAATTATTGATTTTTAAAAACTGACAGTTTTTCAAATCAAAAGAATAAAATGAGACTTTGTTTCACGTTTATTTTTTTTTTTTAATCAATAAATAAAAAAGTAAACAAGGGGTTGGTGTTGAAGTCCTGCGTTGAATCCGCTGTTCTTTGGTCACCTCTTGTTTAGTAATCTTTATTTTGAATATTTTTTACTGCATTATTTCAGTCTTAATATGTATTTTGTGCAAAAAAATTATCTTGAAGGTAATGTATTTTGGAAAATATTTCTATATTAATGATAGTTTTTCTCACACATTTTATTTTAGTGTGTTTTCATAATAATTTAATGCTGACCTAATGATTGTTTTCAAACATTTTATTGTTTATGTGAGTGTATATATGTATTATGATATACTTATTCTTTAAAAAATATTCTTTAAGAAAATATCACAATATTTACTTCATTAAAACTCATTTTACTCTCAGGGTATGGTATGGGTTCTTGACAATCAGGCACATATTTTATATTTAACTTTTTTATTCATAATTATAACTTACAATAATAACACAAACAATATGTAACCAGGTTAACAATGATTCTTCATATCCATACAGCAGCTCCTCATTCTCACAATTCCCCACTCAAACTGATTGCACAGGTATAAAGATACCTGCCAATTTGTGCCTGCTAGTGACCTTTTTTCTTAGCATTAAATAAGGACCTAAAATAAAAACGCAACGATCGAACAATGGTTTCGAATAATTTTTTAAAGAGAAAAAGTTGAAATGTTTAAAAAAAAATTGATGAGAATATGTGGATGGCTATATATAATGTAGAATATAATAATCAAATATAAAAGCAAAAAGGTGAGCGTCCAAAAACTATTAAATGTTAAAACTGAAAGACTGATTATTGATCTAATAAGAAAACAATACCTCAAATGAGTAAACCTTAGCTTATTTCTGAAATTTTAAGAACTTCTGGATGCACAATAAGTGTTCCAACTGTTCGCCGGGCTCTAAAAAAATATGACAAAAAGAAAAACATGGTACAAGAAGTACAGAAAAAGTCTTTCAGCAGACAAGGCAATAAGAGAATAGGCTGACTGTTTGTAACATTATTTTAAAGAGAAGGTTGATGAATTAAAATGTTTATAGATGACTCCCATACTAAAATACAAGGTTCTTATAAAAAAAGTATGGTTTGGAGGACACATAATAAAGAATTAAGTATGTCATAGTAAAACACCTTGAGTGGTCAGTGATATTTAGGTATGTTTTTCTTTCAAAAGTTTAATAATATTGGATTTATGTTATGGACAGATGTATTGATAGCTTTGTGTATTTTATAAGTATGAAAAGCCAAAATTAAAAGTATAAGAAAAATAACATATAAATTAAATTTTTAACATATGTGCGACAATGACTCTGGACATATATACGTTATCTATTCAGATTTAGTTTCTGCCAAATTTTCAAAAAGTTCTCGAAATCTCTCTTTGATTATTTCTTTAAAATTTAATTAACTATTGGGTCCTACTAAAAAAGACAATCAAGAATTACTATATTCAAAATGAAAATGCCTCAAGAAACAATAAGTGCTTGAGTGGGATATTATTTCATATCAAACAATCAATTAATTAGTAATATCAATTCCTAGTAGGCTAAAATGTATAATTATACAAAACGTTTAACCAACTTGATGTTTATTTATGATCACTGTATTAATACAATTAGGAAACCACGTAATTCCGAATACTTTTGACACCATTGACATACACTATTTTTAATATTTTCATAAATGAACTTCCAAAACATTAAAAATTAAATGATTGTTGTCATAATGGTTTGAGCTATTGTGCACCTTCCTTTCAACATTATAAATTGGTTAAAAACATATAAAATAAGTTAAAAGCAAGTAAATTACGGAATGGTAGTGGATTCCGAATACTTTAGACACTCACTGTGTATATATTAACACACATACACTAATAAACATATATTCATACATGCATCTATAACTTTTAAAAATAGCCTGTTTAATTATAAATTGATATAGATTAATACTAAGGAGAACACCCATTTTAAATATTTTAGCTATCAAAATTATAGAATAAACATAACACAAAATTTAAATCTTGAAGAACATAATATTTATTTCATAGTTACTGTCCGTATTTTGAACCAGTCTTCAAGATTTATTTAAAATATAATAAATGTTTGTTCTTAATATGAGAATATATATCAATAATTCAAAATTATGCATAAGTATCTAAAATATTTGTTATTTTATTGTAGTTTGCTCTTCAGTTTTGAGTTAGTTTTAATTAACATGTATTTTGGTTATTATAGTTTGTCAAATGGAGAAGCTGGTTCAATGAAGCATAGTTCCCCTTTCTTACTTCATTCAGTATCTGGAAAACCTGGACCAGTACCAACTCAAACACTCAAGTTTCACAACCATTTTCCCCCAGAAACGATTAAGTAAGTCAAAATAATGGTTTTCAATAATGTATTGCCTTAAGATTTATATTTTATCACGTTTTCAAGAGATAATTTATTAGCACTGGGGTGCCATTAAAACAATGGATTCTTCACAGGACTTGCAGTAGTGTCTAATTTTTTAAACTTATATTTCATTCTTCAACTCTTATATTGTTTTAGTGTCTCACCAGAAAAAAACTAATTCTGCTTATGAACTTTAATAATAAATTCTCTTTGTGGAAATAAGATTTCTAAAAACGTTTTATATAAAAAGTAGAAATAAATACAAAAAAAGATCTTATTAATGTTCTTTCTGTAACTAATATTTATTTGTTTCATTTCAGTGATAAAAAAGAAGATGGACTAACAACAGATGGAACTGTCTTTTCAAGTCCACCAGTGAAAAGACCTAAAGTTATTCCCCCACTTTCTGAAAGGGTGATGTTATATGTAAGGCAGGAGTCAGAGGATGTTTATACACCACTTCACGTTGTACCACCAACAACCTCTGGACTTCTAAATGCCGTAAGTTTTTATTAATAAATTAATAATTGCATTGATAGATTATATGATTCCTTTTAAATTATTATTCTAAAATTAAATATCTTGAATAAAAGTCCAAAAATGTAATTCAGAATTATAATATGTCTGCGTTAATCATTTATTTGCATAACATTCATTTAAATATAAACAATACTTTAACAAATGAATTAAAGCATGGTATGGTAATACAATTAACTTGACTGCTCAATTAATAAGTTAATTAATTTTTACCAATATATAAATAAATTCATTATAAAAAATATTAACAGTGAATATTGTATTAATTACAGAAAATTTATGAAAGGGGTCTAACTTAAAAATAATTTAAACAGATTTTTAAATCAATGACATGATTATACACCTCAAAGTTCACTTATAAAGAATGATTTTTATTTTTTTTAATATTTTCACAATTATTTGTATATATTTTAGAGCACTAAAATGTGATTTGTATGTTTTTAATAAATAAAACAATCAATGATATTACAGAATAAAATATTTTACTCTTTTGGGTAATTTAGATATGAATAATAAGATAATTATTTTAGGGTATACATTCTCATAACTTGCTCCTTGGTCATCTATGAAGTATACAATATACATTATTACTTGGTTGGTACACAAATATAGAAATCTTCTCACTTCCTTAAAAAAATATAAATTATTAATCTCCTAACATAATATAACATAGGATATTGAAAACAATTAGTGAAATGAATGAACTTACAAAGTCTTTAATTATACATAATTGTTTTTGTTATGCCCTTTTCAGTATTTAGGACATATTTTATTACTTTTTTCATATTTTTTATTCCAACACATTACTTAACATGTTCACGCCTGAGCGGGTCACCGGTGGCCCGAACTAGTCTTCCATGGGGCGGCCCCATGCACTAGTCTGTCTTATCAGGTGACGTGTACCACCGGTATTTATTTCCATATCCATGTTATCTATTTTTTACGGCAAAAATAAAAACATTTTAACTGCCTTTCAAATTATACTTAATGGCAGAAATCTGAGGTTAAGATGAAAAAAACCGCATGACTTACAAAAATTGCATAATAAGTACTCACTAGACTGTTAGCAAATGTACAATTAGGATACAGGTTTGAACAGACAATGATCAATGAAACGCGACTTAAATTCAAGCACAGCCCCACAGAGCAGATACTGAAAATCGGTGCCGGCGTGAACGTGTTAATACCATGACTGATATTTATTATTTAAGAGTTACTTTTAGTATTTGTGTTTTTCCTATTCTGTAATGTTTTTATGTCTAGAATTTTTTTAATAAAGATTAATTTCCAAAAGATTTAACTGTACATAAATTAATGTTTATTAATTCTTATGAACAATTATAGTTAAGAAGGATAGCATCAACATTATTTTTAAAATTGTATACTATATCATAATTCAAACAGAATACCAAACATTGCGTATAACCTTCCTGCAATGAGCTGATTTTTTTTTAATAAAAAAAAAAAAAAAAGTAAATCAAGACAAAATTGATTACATAAAAGAAATATAATTCATATAATTAAAACGTAAATAAGAAACACCTATTTCTAAATCTGGCTCTTTGTTCAGAAAATATTTAAATTAACTATCAATGTTTATAGAATTACACAATTTTAATATAATTTACTATCAGCTTATTTGTAAAATATTAAATAGTTAGAAAGTCTACTTTCTAATTGACTGAAACAGGGGTGCATTGTGAATACTATAATAAAAAATGTTATTTTTTTGGTATAATGTAAATAAGTTCTTAAAATTTAAATAAGAAAATTGCTAATTTATTGCGGGCTTTATTGGTGCAGGGACTAACAAAAATATTTTTTCAATAGAAAGCTACAATTTAAGTTGGTAAGTTCTAAGGGTGGCTTATGGCTTAGAAAAAGTGCATGATTAGGGTAAACTAACATAAATAAATGAGCATGGGTAAGACCGTCTCTAAAAAATAAAAAAACTAGATAATTATTAAAGCCGGGTTAATTAATGAGTGAACTTTTAAATTTTCGCAATGATTAAATAATTTGACATTTTGTTATCGGTTTAATTTGCATTCACATGTAGGAAGAACTTCCCGATATTAGTAGAAGGAAATATTAATTTTTTTTTCCTTATTTTGCAGATTGAGAATAAGTACAAAATTTCTGCTTCGAGCATTAGTAACTTATATAGAAAAAACAGAAAAGGGTAAGTTCGCTTTATATTTTACTCCTCCCTTTTGGCGTTTCCTTTCTTACAGTCTTCTTGGTTCTGATTATTATTATTTTATTTTTCAAAATAAATTGTTAAAAACTCTTTTTCATGAAGATACTTTCATTTAAACAGTTATTGCTCAAATTATGCTTTGCACTAACTTGCAGCTAGTTTTAATGATGGTTCATTAACCTTCTACAATATTAAATTGCTTTTTATTCAATTAATGTATAATTATATATGTGTAGATTATGCTCATTAACTAGCTTCAAAAATGGCATGTTTAAATTGGATAATTTGATGTTTTAACCTCCACTTGAAAATAATAAATGACAAATAAGTCACAAGTTATATTAAATAATCTACTATTTATACCACAAAATTAATTTCTCATTCATTTTTTTACAGAATTTTGGCGAAAATTGATGAGGAGATGCTAACCTATTATTGTAATGAGGATTTATTTTTACTTGAAGTTCGACATTCTGAGGAGAGCGAAGATTTGTTAGATATAATCCTTGTAGAATTGCCAGAGCATTAAACTTCTCAGGTGGAAATAAAAAGTTATCAGTGTCTTTCTCAATTTTAAGGAGATCCTCAGATTATCAGATATATTATTGATTTTATAAATATATTGTTTAGCACACTTTAATAACTAAGGGCTTTATTTCTTCTAAAGAAATGTTATTTTATTATATATTAATCATATATATTTTAAATATTGTTAATTGATTTTTGTAATAATGTTTCATCTTTATCTTGTTGATTTATGTACTTAAGCACTGATGTGTTTAACTGACAAGACTAATAGTCTTGACCTGGATTAAACTTTTATAGCGTAGAATATGAGTGGGTTCTATGTTAGTCAGTATGATTTAGTAAGAAGCTCAAAAGAAAGTAATAGAATAAAAAATTGCTCTCTAGATATCAATGGTAGTTTTAATGATCTAGAATCATTTTCAAGAAATCCAATAGGCATTGGTATTAGTTAATAGCATCAATGGAATAACATATATTCATAACTTTTTTAAATTACAATTTGGAATACTTAATTGTCGCTCCTCCCATTCAGCAATGTCATAATACATTATATAAAAATGATTTTTAGCTTCTTTTAATCTAATTTATATATGAGACTATTATATCAATCTTTAAATTGTTAAAGGATTTAAAAAGACTATATTAATTTATAGATAAAAATTATATATGACTACCATCAATATATTTTTAGCAAAATAAGAAGTATTAAGTTTAAAAAAATAAAACACTTTTAAAATTATATTTGAAAACAAATTTGAAAATGGCTACATCTATATATGTGTGTGTGTGTTATAATATATATATATATATATATATATACTTTTCATTTATCTTGGTTCTATGCAATTTGAAATTTAGAAGATCAAAGAGTTTCAGTTTGGTATTTAAGGCAAGCTCTCTAAAATTGGATTAATTGATATTAAAGAATATGAACTTCATTCATAACTGAAGTTCCATGTCCATTTTATATTATAAGATAAAAGTGATCTCAATTCTGGTGATGTATTAACAACTTGCCATATAAGAAATGAATCCATTGTTCATGGTTCCAACTTAATCAAAATATTTAGTTGTAGGTCATCTTTATTTAATTGAATACGATTATCGCTCAAATATTAAGTGATATAAATCAATTCTTGCCACATTGATACTAATAAAAGCTCAAAAGCATGTCTAAATCTTTATAGAGTACCTGAAAATATGTTTTATTGTTTGATTTTTTATTGAAATTCTTTCTTATTTTTTTGATTTTGTGAAAGAAGACATGCTTTTTTTTTTTTTTTTTTTTCCTTTTAGATTATAATTGTTTACTAAAATTATTGTTATTAATATATTTGTTAGAATACGTACAAAGAAATTATTTTAGAGGTCACTGTATATTTTTACACATCACAATAGTCTGAAATAATGTAGAAAAAAAACTCAGTTTGTATAAATATGAAAACTAAGTCTTGCCTAATTTATTTAAAATTAATTTTATGGAGGGATAATTCTTCCAATATAGTATTTAGAGTAGAATACTAGGTTAACTTTATTCTTTAAAGCTTCATTGTTAATAATATATTAATAGTCAAAACAAATATCAAAAGTCTTTTTAAGCTAGACCCATGTGTACATTTCACTAATAAGAAATATAGTTTGGAATGCTCATAGCTTAGTTGTATATATTAAGTTATCTCACAGAAGAGGAAGGTGTAATATACAATGTTCTCATCAAATCCTTATAAAATATGACTGTATCATTTACTGGTGCTTGGTTAAATAGATATGCCATTTATTTAGCATTACTAATAACACAAATAAAATATTAAAAAAAAAAACAAAAAAAAAAAAACTGTATTTCTTGGCTGATGATCATAGATATATGAAATAAACGTATTAAAAAAAAAATCTTAATTTAATATTTTAATTTGCTCAATACTAATTTTAAGGTCATTTAAATTCAATTAGCAATGAAATGTTCCCTAAGCTTTGATTAATGAATTTGGAAAATGTACAAGTGTAAGTCTAGTAGTTTTTACATTGTAAACAGTTACTATTGTCATTGTAATATAACTGTGACATTTGTTTTCAAGTTTATCTTGATGATTTGATACAAGAAATATGCATACAATTTTAATGTTAATTTTATATTATTATTATTATTGTAAATATTTAATTTTAGTATATATTTGTTGCAATATTTATGTAATATTTTTGCCATAAGACAAATGCTAATATATAGCATATTATTTTTATAAACATAGTTTTATTTGATTCTATATAATGTTAGTAGAATCATAGAAAAACAGCTTGGATTCAAATCTATCGAACTTCAAACATAGATTTGGAAAATGTGCCATTTTATTATATTTTGTGGTATAATTAGAAAATACATGTGTTTATAAACATGAGATGTTCCACAATATAAAAATTATGTTAAAATATTTTTAAAAAATACAAAGTATGTTCCATAATGTTAAACAAATTAGTAAAGAATATTTTAATATGAAAATATGGACAAGTGTTATTAAGATATTAAAGTATAAGTGAGAGATGTGATTAATTATTATTTTATATTGGTTAAAATGATAAATTCAGTGCGGTGCCAGAAGTAGAATATGGTTTTTACACTGCCAAGCAGTCAAAACAAAAATAAAAATTTATTCAGTATTCTTTCATTTAGCTTTACCTTAGCTTAAATAATATGTGGGTTTATACATTATAAAGCTTTAAAGATATTTTATTTTTTAAATGACATAAACATCACAATATAGCAAAATTTATAATGTTTTTTTTAATTATTATTATTGCATATTTGTGAGTTTAATTATTATATATTATAACATATTTTTAGTGGGAAAATGAAAAATGAGTCTGCATCAGTATGTGTGTTTGTGTGGGAGTGTGCTTGTGTTTTCTGCATGTGATTTGTATTTTTTTTTTTTTTTTATTCTACTCAATGCTGTTTTTTCAGTTTGTTTTCAACCCACATACATACTATGCAAAAAAGCATTCATAAAATGTACTTATGGTTGATTAGAATAAATTAACTAGTATTCCTGTTAATAATTCAAGGCTTCCATAATCTATTTCTAACAAATTACAAAAATAGTTACTTATTAAAGAATAAATTAAGGTGATAAATGACAATTAGAAAAATTATTACAGAGATCATTTGACAATAGAATTTGTTGACCATATAAAATGGCTATATATGTTGGAAAAACTTGCTATTTAATGTTCATAAAATGAATTTTAATGTTCATACATATTGTATATTTAAAATATTGGTTAAATTAAAATAAAAACAATTATTTTATTATTGTTACTCTTAAATCGTTACATTTATTTATTCTTGATTTAATTTTATTGATGTACCAGTGCAATTGCAAGAACAATTGAAAAAGATTTCTAATTGAAGAGGTTTCAAACAGGTATATTCATTTTATTTTGATAAAGCAAGCTTAGTTCATGGGAGATTTAACGAAAATACCCCCCATTATCATAATTTATTTATTAATAACATTTAGTAAAATCAAACATTCCCTTCCCTTCTTCTCCATATTTACTCAGGCTGCAGGTGTACCCCAATGTAGCATCTAGGGTCCAATCCTTTATACCATATATACAGCTGATATTCCTATTCATCCTTGCACTGTCCTCACTACATACGCCGATTACACATGTGTGTTATCTGTAAACAATGACCCAACTATTGCTTCCCAAACCCTTCAATCTCACATTGCTTCCATTGAAGAATGGTGTCAAAAGTGGAGGGTCAAAATAAATCCAACTAAATCCCACCAAATTATCTTTACCCTTTGCCTCAAACCTATGTCTGCCGGGCACACTATATCCTTTGGCAATATTCAACTCACTTCAGTTGAACAGATCCGGTACCTTTGACTGCATTTTGACAAACGACTTACTTTACAAACTAATTTATATTATCATACTTAGACCTATTTGGACATATGGAATTGAACTATGGGGATCCACCAAGCCATCAAATTCCTCTCACATCCAATCCTT
This sequence comes from Piezodorus guildinii, assembly GCA_023052935.1. NCBI lineage: Eukaryota > Metazoa > Arthropoda > Insecta > Hemiptera > Pentatomidae > Piezodorus > Piezodorus guildinii. The sequence goes on along the minus strand of CM041295.1, from coordinate 9,905,078 downwards.
GCAATCCAAAATCCTCCAAAAGATCCTAAATGCCCCTTGTTTGTTTCACCAATAAAATAATCCATAAAGACCTGAATATCCCATTAATTGCAGACTTAGCTCGAATGAGATATAATTCCTTTCAATCCAAAATACAAGTCCACCCAAACCCACTTGTCCACAATCTCTCATCTTCTTCTAATCCTGATCATTCTCAAAGGCAGCTCAAAAGACGATGGCCTCGAGACCTACTCATCTGAATAAACTCTGAAGTGCTACCACTGAGTAGTTTCTTCTCATGCCTATCATGTCCATATCTCAATGTTCACATTTACTTGATGTATTTTTTTGTTAATACAGTTGTAAATATCTCTATAATAAATTTTAAAAAAAAATCCCAAAAGAAACCAGCTGATATGAACAATAACTAAACTTTTTGCAGCCAATGTTCCCAATAAGGAAGTACTATGTTCATTAGAACAAACATCAGACACAAGTGTGTCTATTAATCATCTGCCAAGACAAGGTAATATCATAACTTTTCAATACAGATACAAAGAACATAATTAAAGGAATTATTATAGGTGGAATAGTCAGGAATCAGTCATTTTTGAAAAGTTTTTAATTTTGCCAACGTTTCGGCTCAAGCTTGTGAGCCATCATCAGGGCATTACTGAGCCATGTCCAAGCATAAACTGGAGTTTATGCTTGGACATGGCTCAGTAATGCCCTGATGATGGCTCACAAGCTTGAGCCGAAACGTTGGCAAAATTAAAAACTTTTCAAAAATGACTGATTCCTGACTATTCCACCTATAATAGTTTCTACAGTCGACTATACACCCTCAATATAATTAAAGGAAACTGTCAGGCAGGCCTATAGAATGTGGTAGGTTTGGGTGTATAACATATATGAAAGATTTTTATATCATAAATGATTATTAATATAATAAAATGGTGTTTTTATTGTTGGCTTTATATAGTGTACATAATAACAGTCTCAGGAAAAAAAAATTCAATGAGGTTCATCAACAGTTACAGTAAATAGCATTCTATCTACTGATATTGAAGGCAAGAGTCTGTTTTATAGGACAACTAAAATAATTTAAAGGCATTAAATAATAAAAAAAACTAGAAGATGGACAAAATAAGCAGAAAAAATCATATTTGAATCTGATTGTCATTGAAATTTTGAAATATACCAAAGCACAACCATCAAGGGAAAGGTTTCAAGGTGGAGGAGCCTGTGGCTGAGTGGCTAGCATGCTAGTCTCTCACACCAAAGGTTGTGAGTTCGAATCCCTGTCCTGGAGAGGATTAAATGGGGATTCAATCACAGACTCACCCCCAGGTATGTGAGACCTGTCATCCAACTGATGGCCACTCACAAAAATAGTAGTAGGGAGTGATGACCCTACCCTATAAACTTTAATCGAGAAACGCGAGTATATTCTCCCAGCAGATTACACCACGCGGCCAAGGGCCTAATAAGACCTGCCACACTATCGGAAAAATTAGTTTCAAGGTAGGAAAAAAGTCAGAAAAAATTAATTAAAACTGCTTTCCTTTTTTTTTTCATTAATTAAATATTTAAAAAAAATTAAAATTTATGTCAACATATGTGAGTAAATTTCATACTTCATTACTTCCTAAAATAATTTACATTTAACACTGACTTATAGAAACAGCATATACTATTAATGGCTCTTTTTGACCCATTATTCAATTTCACAAATTGTTCTTTTTCCTTTCCCGGAGCTTATGCAAAGTCAAGTTTCCAAAGCTCACCAGTCTTATAACGCAGCAAACAAGGTTCAAAACCCTCAAGCATCGAAGACACCATTCTCCGATATTATCTCGAAGAAACCACAGCCCCGATGATAGGCGCCTCCAAAATCCCAACCCAGATCCCAGACCTCCCAATCTCCACTCCAACTGATCCAGTTCCATCCCATCCTACTATCCTGTCAAAACCAAATCCTCCTTCTCATCTTAACTAAATGAAACTCCTCGTACCTCATGATGTGTACAGCCAACAACTATGAATTATGTCCTTCAAGCTTCTGATACACACCCCTTTCCTAATCCAAATTCACCTGGCATATTCCATCTTGCATTCCTTCCTTCTAAATCTTCAAGAAACTATCACCTCTCATGAGACTCCTCATTGAAATCAATCCCCATGATGAGAGTTAAGCTCCTAGCAATCGTTTTGTGGAATGCTAATGACCTACAGAACCACCGGGAATAAACTGAACATATTTCTACACGACAATGACATTGATATAGCACTACTGAAAACTCACTTCACAAAACTTTACATAAGTGTCTAAAATACTTACAGATCAGACCACCCAGCCCATGATGGTTCTTTCACCCTTATTTCTAAAACCATACCCAACTCCCTTGTCTCTTTTACTCCAACTGATGCTGTACAAACAACCTCTGTAACCATTTCAACTTGCCTTTTCCATGTAACTCTGAATACTGTCTTTCAGGTAAGGCCCATTCTTTTAACTCTCTTAACTCTTTACTACTTTCCCATGTACTGTGCTTTGTTGCTGAAGGAGACTTCAATACCAAACACCAACAGTGGGGTTGTCAGTCAAAAATACAATACCCTTGGTAGCATCCTGTCTAATGTCTCATCTTTAAATAGGTATTCTATCCTCTCACCCAAGAACCCCACTTACTGGCCAACATTCTGCAAAAAACGTCCTGAAATTCTAGCTATATTTGACACCTTCCAGCTTCCCTCCTCGCAAACAACAGTAAAAATCCTTGAATGATCTCTCATCAGATCACAGTCCAATTCTTCTTTCCTTGCATTTAAACTTTCTTCTACAGCTAAGTTACAGAAATTTTGAACTTAATCCACAAATTACCTTCCTGGAAAGATCCTGGATATGATCTAATCACTGCCCATACCCTAAAACAACTTCCTAGAAAAGCTTCCATCCTATTCCTCACCTATATTTACAATGCTATAATCAGTACGACTTTTTACCAATTATGGGTAAAATCCTGGAAAGGCCCATACTTAAACATCAATACCCAATTCAAGAATCTTATCACATAATCCAAGACCAGTAGATTGGATTCCAAACATCCCACTCCACCATCCAGCAATATCATTGAATGGTAGATGTAGTCTCATCTGCATTAGAGTGTGGATTGTACTACACGGGAGCCTGTCTTGACATAGAATAGGTCTTTGACCAAGTATGGCGCCCAGGACTGCTGTACAAATTCTGTAAATTCTTCCCTCCTACACACTTCCACATCCAGTCCTACCTCTCTGATAGATACTTCAAAATAAACCACAATCGTTCCTATTCATCCCTTTTTACTCAGTGTTGGTAAAAAACGCTCCTTACTTTGTCACAAATAAAACCATTCATAAAGACCTAAATGTTCCATATGTTCCTGATTTGGCTCCTACCAGATATAAATCCTTAAATAAACTAAATTTAAAAAAATGTTTTTTCTATCGATAAATGTTGAAATAGGTTAACCCTGAGAAGCAACATATAGCTATATAATACCGTTTATATTTGGAATTAACATTAAAAAAAAAAAAAAAAATAAAGTGTGAAGGATTATCAAAGGGTAATGCTTTCATAGCAACACTAACAATAATTATATACATAAATAATTATATTTTTGAAGTAATATGTTACACAATATTATACATTCTTCACAAATATTAATTACATTTAAAGTAAGTCTTGTAAAACAAAATATTTTAATATTTTTTATACAGAACAATATTTAAAACATTAAAAACTAAGACTTTTAAAACAACATTATTATTCTTTATACAGCAATACTCTTTATACCCATGGTCGTTCCTACAATTTAATTTTGATTAAAAAATATATTGAGGATGCATGGTCAACTGTTTTATCATTAGATTATCATAGGTAGAAATAATCAGGAGTTTTGCTCCATGCTTGACATCGCTCAGTGATGACCTCATGATGGCTCACATCTTTGAGCTGAAACATCGCCAAAATTAAAAGTTTTTTCACACAACTGACTCCTCATTATTTCTACCTACGATTAAGAAATAATACCAAATTAAATAATTTCAATTAACTCAAATAAAATACTGTGCATAGTTATATTATTTATAATTTACTCGGAAAATACAAGATTTATGGTTCATAATCAATGCTAATGAAAGCCAAAAGAGCAACATTCCCTGCGTTATGCATGTAAGTATACATATGCAATTGATAAATAATCAGGAAAATGTTAATAAGAAGATAGTTGAAATTAAAGTAGCACTGACATGTTTCTTTTTTTTTTTTTTTTTTCAAATAAATTTGTTGAGCTTTAAAATAGAAACCAAAATAATGTGTTTTAAGCTAATTACAATATCTTTAGTAATTCTACTCAGGCAAAGAATATTAATAAAAGAACAAAACAATCTATACTTTGCACAGGAGAAGTCTCATTATTGCAAAATAATATGATCAATTTCATCAGAATTGATCCTTGATAATCACTAAATGAAAGCATGACTTATCTATCCTCTTCCCACAAATAAATATACATAAGAATCTTTAAATAATTTATTACAATAAACAAAACATAACCTTCATCTCATTTTAACATTTATTATAATTAAATTAATTTTTAGCGAATCATTAACAATATAATGAATCTAATAATTAAGATAGTCCAAATCAGGTTAAATAATGGATTTTTTTTCTAAAGCATAATTAAATTGTGGATACTGTCAAGTAAATGATAATATACAAAAATATAAGGTCATGCTTACTACTTTATCCAAAAATAAAGTATTTCAGAAAGCATATATTATATGTAAGTGGGAGAATCTTTTAAGTTTGTTCCACAGGCATCACATGATGTTACTCCCTTTTCATTGACAAGTGTACACTTGGGACATTGCCTACCACCACTGATAAGAGGCTGAACCTCATTACCTAAGATTTTACTTTTACTACATATTTCACAAACATCTTTCTCATTACTGTTATGGAAAGTACAAGCGGAACACTCCCATTTATCATTTAATTTAACTTTTAAAGACATATAATTGATATCATGTTTTTTAATATTTTCACGTCCAAGTGTTTGTGTTGAGTTCTGAAGTGTACTATTAAACTCATGTTTAGATTTTTTTCTAATAATTTTATTATCAGATGATTTCAAATCAACATTAGAACAAGAAGGCTGTGAATCCTCCATACTAAAAGCCTTCAATGCTTCTTCAAGTTCTTCATTTTTAATGAATTCTTCATTTGTCCTTTGTCTTTTGTCAATCGAATATTCATATTTATGATTTTTTATTTTATTTTCCGGAGAATGATATAAAGCTCCTCCTCCCCAGCTATCCCATCCAGGTTCTTTAGATTTATATTTCAACAAATTTGAATTGCTGTCATTCAAGCTACTATTACAAATTCTACCATCAAATTTATCAATGTTTCTTTGATTGTCATTATCATAAATATAATTATCCTTTCCCAGATATGATGACTCTAACTCAATAAGTTGTGCAGTAGGTACAGAGCAACTAAAATTTTGCCGTAAAGAAGAACTCACTGCAAAATCTTTTTGACAAGTCACACACTTGCTCAAAGAATTAATCATAGAACAGGAATGAGATGGTAAAGGAATTCCATTAGGAACATTACCAAAATATGGTAACTGCAAATTATTAGGATATCTGTAGTGAGGATGATTGTAGCCATGCCTTTCTAAAACATTATGAGACTTTGAATAACAGTCAGATCTACAGGGGTTTAAATATCTCTGGCTATATTGAAACATCAATCCATGAAGTGCTTGCTCCAAAGAACATGGTTGTAATTCCCTGTACTCTAAAATCTCAAGCCAAGAACAATCAAACCCACTTTTGATTAAGTCAGTTTTTAACGAGCATAGAATCTGAAAACACCAAAAAAAAAATAAATAAATAAAAATATATATGTGAAAAAATTAATACACATATAATAGGCATGTATAATAGTTACTAAAAGGATTAATCAATAACTGCAACTTAATATCATAAATATAGTTAAAAAAACCTTGAGAAGTATTTGTTTTACACTACTATTATTGACTGATTAACCTCAATATGATCTAAAAAGAAGAACGTGAAATTTATTAAAATGAATACTTTTTAAAAAATCTGGTGCTTGCAACTCACGACTTTCACTATCCTCCGCTGTTGAAACCAATTTAAGAACTATTAAACATAGCTAAAAAACTTAAAAGAATTATATTCACTTTCGTTGGAAACATATGTTTAAGATTAAAAAATATAGCGGAACTCAGACCAAGTGAAGATTGCAAACTCCTAACGAGGAGTCAGGAGTACTAACACCAGGTACTCAAGAGGAGAGAAAGGCCAGGAAGAAATAGAGGTCTCGGCTACAGCTGAAAATAACTCAAGAGATGAGGTGATCAATGGCAAATGATGAAGACAGAAAAGAAAAAAGAAGGCTAAAGAGCAGAAAATACGAACAAGACCGTATTTACGATTATTATTAAATACGAGCAGTCCAGATGCTTTGATGGTCACAACAAATGAGGGCTAGCCGTACACAGATATTCTGCGAACAATAAAAAGCGATCCCGATCTCCAAGACACTGGTGATTAAGTACAGAAAATACGAAAGCGTACCACGGGTAGTCTCCTTCTGGTCTTGGATCGGAAAGCACAATAAAATACAGAACAAACTCGTACTGCAATAGCACAAAAGATGGCCGATAAAGTTGAGGTCACGTGTAAAAGAGACACAGTCGCTATCGAGTTAAAGGACCTCGATGAACTGACTAATGCTGACGAAGTGCACTTAGCGATCAGAAACCAAATCGATGAGGCGGAAAAAATCGGTATTTCAGTAGTGAAATCCCTTCCCAAGGCTTACGGCGGCAATCAAACAGCAGTTATGGTACTACCCATGGAACTAGGTAGAAAAGTTATTGAAAAGGACAATATTCGACTAGGCTGGATAAGTAGCCGAGTAAGAGAAAAATTTACTCCACAACGATGCTTCCGATGTTTTTTGCCTTAGGTCACTTGGCGAGGTATTGCAAAGGACCTGACAGAACTAAACTATGTTTACGATGTGGAGGAGAGGGTCATCTAGCAAAAGAATGTAATGTTGCCTACTTTGTCCAGAAGGAAGAAATCGCAAGCACGCCACGGGTAATTTTAGTTGCCCGGCCTATCAGCGAGCTTTGGAAGTAGCAACCAAGAGCGGGAAATGAGATTTTTACAGCTCAACTTAAATCTTTGCGAAGTTGCTCAGGATCTCTTCTGGCAAACAATTAGGGAGAAGAATATAGACGTTGACATACTATGCGAGCAGTATAGAGATAACAATGGGCTCCGTTTCTGGATTAAGGACAGCTCTGGTCGGGCAGCTATTTGGGTGAAAAAAGAACATTTCATTCAAGAATTCCAACCAATTCCAAGAAAAGGTTTTTTATGGATCAAAGTAGGAGACATCTACATCTGTAGTGAATATGCATCACCGAGCGCATCGCAAGAATTTGAATTTTTGTTAGACAGAATTGAGCTGGAATTAGAAGGATGTAGTCCTCTTCTCATCGCGGGAGATTTTAATACATGGGCAACTGCATGGGGTAGCAGAGAGGCTAACAGAAGAGGCGAACGCCTTCTAGATACTTTCGCATTGCTTGATATTGTTCTCTTTAATACTGGCTAATGTCCAACATTTTCTAGAAATGGGAATACCTCAACAATATATTTGACTTGGGTTTGCGAAAAGCTTATTTCCTACGTCAACAATTGGCACATAAATGAACATTATACATATAGTGATCATCAGGCTATTATCATTCATGTTTTTGCCCCTGTGGTGCAGTTATGAAAAGTTTTGAGCCCCAACCAGAATTGTGGAATCGTAGATCTTTCGACAAAGAATCCTTTCTTACTATGATAGAAGGAATAATTGAATTATTTGGATCAGCTGAAAAGATTGATGTGATTTATTACTAAAGCCTGTGACGCTTCAATGACTAGGACTTCTTCGAGAAATAGTAAAATGGCAATGTACTGGTGGAGTGAGGAGATCGCTGCTCTACGGCGAACATGTTTGCGTACTAGAAGATTATCCCAACGAGCGAGATGCCGCCTGAATTACGATGATCGGTTGTGGGAGTATAAGGTTGCGAAAATGAACCTAGTTAAGGCAATTAGAGAGGGTAAACGAAACGGCTGGAAGATGTGCGAAGAGGTAGATGAAGACACCTATTTTTTTTGGGAAGACCGTATAAAACCGTTATGACTAAACTAAAAAGCATAAGCTTGTCATCCCCTAGCTGCCCATTATTGTTGGAGAAAATAGTAGCAGAGCTCTTTCCAAGAAGTTCAAAAGCCGTTTTTGAGAAAGTTCAGCCTCAGAAGCAAGTGCCAGATATCACGCAAAAAGAACTGGACCTGGCCTGCAGAAGGATAACGGATTCCAAGGCACCTGGACCTGAAATCATCCCATATTGCGGCTTAAAAGTGGCTATCAGATCAAGACCAGAGCTCTTCCTAAATGCATTCAACTCATGTCTTCGCGAGAGTATCTTTCCGACCCAGTGGAAGAAGCAATGCCTAATACTCATTCCTAAGGGGATAAGGCCTCCGGAAAACAACGTATCCTATCAACCAATTTGTCCCATAGACACTACTGTCAAAGTACTAGAGAGGATACGATGTAAATTTATTTTTAAGATTTGTCCTTGGCACACCGAAGAGGTCTCATGTGACCCGTTTTTACAGTGAGTTAAAGTGGCTCCTTTCCTCAAACAGCAGACAATATTTCCTAGGGTCATATCTTTACCAAACCATCAACTTCCAGCTACCTCCCTATATCCACATACTTCTGAAATTTAAATTGTCATTCCACTCCCTCCAAACAAGATCGCACCATTCTGACCTTTATATTCCTGCCCACAGAACAACAACTTTGGACCATTCTTTTCTTGTCCCCTCTACTACTCTCTGGAATTTCATACCTACTCATATCCGCCATGCTTCTTCCCTACCATCATTCAAGTCCCAGCTGATCGAGTACCTATTGTCATCCCAAACAGACGCTCAACAAGCCTGATATTTCAAATCAAATATCTATTTAAAAAGAAAATTTATTATTTATTTTTCATATTTTTATGTGGATCAATTATTATGATCGATTATTATTTTTGTTCAACACATTTATCTATCAGAAGTTATTAATTTATTTTACACTTTTGTTTTATTGTATCCTTTCTTTTTATTTTAAAGCATTGTGAATAAGAATTAATTAAAATCCTTTGGTCTTGTGGCCAGACATATTGTATATCTTAATTGTGCATATTCTATTTATCTTAAGGGAGAATTTGTTTAACTGTGGCAACACTGTCCCCAGTAACCTTACCACATATTTACATATGTAATTATTAATTCAAATATAAGTGCGTGTTGATAGTTTCTATGTGTTCTTATTTATAGCATTTCCAAGTCAAATTCAACCTTTTCCAAGTCAAATTCAACCTTTTCCAAGTCAAATTCAACCTTTTCCAAGTCAAATTCAACCTTTTCCATTTCAAATTCAACCTTTTTCGATTTCAATAAAATAATAAAAATCAAATTAACATGATTTTATCATCGTCACTCATACCAACATAAGTTTGGTCCTCCGGCAGCCAGATTTTGAGTACCTTATTGTTAGTATAATCGTATATTAACCAAGTAAATTTAACCATTTATTTAATTATTATTTATTGAAATATTAAATTTTCTTTAAATTTTTTTTTGTGTAATTTTCAGGCTTAACTATTTTATTATTCGTTCCAATACCATTTTTTTATTAACAGCTTTATAATGCCACCTAAAACACCATCTTCTAAGGGGGAGTTTGACTTAGAACTTTTAGTTGAGGAATTTAAAGATCTCGCCGATGATATATCAGAAACATGTACATTGGGGCGCGCATCGAGTTCCGATCCTAGTAAAAAGGGATTATTTAGAGCAAAACGTTCTCGACTAGATTACAGCCACGAGATATTTATTGATAAATATAATGAAATTAGGAAAATATCAAAAGTAATGGGGGAACCTACCGAAGAGTACAAAGAATTAAAAGATAAAATAAGAAACCAATTTTATGAGGCATTATCGTTTGATATTTCGCCCGGGTCTAATAAGGAATCCGCCATTACTGATGCATCTCTCTGTGATACGCAAGCGCGAGACTCTAATTTTCATCTGCGACTTCCCATAATTAATATCCCTTCGTTTTCAGGAAATATATCGGAATGGCCTGCAATTAAAGACACTTTTGTCTCTCTAATTCATGAAAATGAGGATCTTAGTGAAGTCCAAAAATTTCATTATCTAAAATCGAATTTAAAAGGCGCTGCAGCACAAACAATATCGGCTATTCAAATATCACAACAAGGATATACCACAGCTTGGGAGGCACTTACTAAGCGTTTTGACAGTCTAAGAATTCAGGCAACCCATCATTTAGTAAATATTTTTAATTTTCCAACGCTGGCCAAACATTCGTTGTCTTCTTTAGAAAATTTATCATCGACTGTTTTAGAGAGCGCGACGGCATTTCTTAAATTGAAGCTCCCAGATCCATCTGGTTTTATATTGTACACTTACATTCTTCGATTGATGAATCATAAAACTAGAGAGCGTTTCGAGATGAAATTTAGTTCGAAACCCGAATTACCCACATTTCAAGAATTTTCTGAATTTATTCCTCAACAAATAGTGGAGCTGCAATCGACAGCTTTAACCTCGACCTCCAGATGTTCTCCGTCGTACACTGATGACAGGAAAATTCCAAAACGAGTCCTCATGTCCAATATAAATTCTAATATTGTTTGTCCAATGAGTAATAGCTCTCATCGCATTGTTGATTGTTCTTCGTTTCGAAAAATGAATCCTAAACAAAGATTCGATCAGATGAAAATTTTAAATCGTTGCTTGAATTGCTTTGGATTAGGTCATTCTCTTGCTAAGTGTCCATCAAAACATTCGTGTAAGTATTGTAGCCGCCGGCATCATAGCTTACTCCATTTTTCGACCTTCGAAACACCTACCCATAATAATCAAAATAGTAGGGAAACCAATTACCCTGGACCAAGCAACGAGATTGCCAATCATTCTTCAGTTCCACATATTTCCCACCAGCCGCCTCAGCTTCAGACAAACTCCAATGAACCTTCACTATTAAATAATACCACTATCCTTTCGTCATTAACTTCTGGAAATCTTAATGTTCTACTTGGAACAGCTCAAGCAAGAATAAAGGACAATTTCGGACAATACCATCGTTTGAGGATACTAATAGATAGTGGGACCCAAAGGTCATTTATCACCTCACAACTTGTAAAGAAATTGGGGCTATCAAAATTTAGAAATCCTCATCAAATAGTAGGTTTTGGGAACCAAACAATTTCGGGGGGAAAATACCGAGTTTCATGTTCACTCATACCAGAAACAGAAGATGGTCCGGAGATGGAAACTTGCGCTATTGTAATTGACCAAATTAGTTTAAACATGCCCTCTAATCCAATTCCCAGCCAGGTGATGGATAAATTTAGAGATTTAAAACTGGCCGATCCAATATGCCATTTACCAGGTCCTATCGATTTTTTATTGGGTGCCGATTTATTTGGTGATGTACTAACGGGTAAAATACAAAAGACCTCAGAAGGGTTCCCTAATGCTCTTAATACGGTATTTGGTTGGATATTAGTTGGACCAATTCCTAATGGGCCGCCAAACTCATACTCTACAACGATGTTTACTGTAGCCGAAACAGATATTGAAGAGGAAACATTACCGAGGATTATGAATAAATTTTGGGAGATCGAGGAAGTCTCTACAGTTCCACAGTTGAATCCTGAAGATATAAAGGCTGAAGAACATTTTAAAAAGTCTCACACGAGGGATGATCATGGCAGATATATAGTTAGTCTACCATTCAAAAGCGAATCATTTAATTTACAAGCTTCCAGATTAATTGCCATCTATCGTTTCTTGAAGTTGGAGGAGAAGTTGACCAAGAACCCTAACCTGAGACATGAATATGATAGTGTACTTCAAGAGTACCTCAGCAAACAATACCTTTCACCTACATCTCGACCAGGAAAATTCTTCCTTCCGCATCATGGCATTTATAAGGATAGCTCTTCCACACATCTGCGTATTGTCTTTGATGCTACTGCAACCACTGCATCGGGGTCATTAAACAGTCATCTTCTAACAGGGCCTAAATTACAGCACGATATAAAGGATATCTTGTTAAAATTCCGTTTACCTCAATATGTAATATCCGCCGATATATGCCAAATGTTTCTACAAATTTTGATTCACCCCGAAGATCGATTGTTCCAACACCTATTTTTTCGATTCAACCATGCTGATGCCATTCAGGAATATGAATTTAATCGCTTGCCCTTTGGATTATCGTGTTCTCCTTTCCTAGCCATAAGTGTAATCCACCAACTTGTCGTAGATGAAGGACATAAATATCCACTTGCTTCACAAGCTTTATTAGAAAATATGTATATCGACGATCTGTTGACTGGTGCTGAAACACTAGAAGAGGCCTTGAAACTACAAAAAGAGCTTATTGACCTGCTAAATAAAGGTGGTTTCACACTGAAGAAGTGGTTTAGCAACGACCATCAGCTTACAAGAAATGTATCTGAAGGGATTGATTCCACTGTATCATTTAGTAATATGGAAGACAAAGCAATTAAAATCCTGGGTATGCAGTGGGAACCAAACCATGATCGGTTATCGTACCGTGTCACACCAAGAGACATCGTTTATACAAAAAGAGGTCTCATGTCTACTATAGCCCGCGTGTATGATCCATTGGGATATTTGGCACCAGTTGTTTTCAGAGCAAAAACACTTATGCAACAACTGTGGAGGCTTAAGATTGGTTGGGACGATCCGATTCCTATAAACATTCAGAAACGATGGCACACGTTTTTCACGGAATTACCTAAGTTGACCGAAATAAGCCTTCCCAGGAGAATAATTTCAAATGGACAATCACAAAACTGCCTCGTCGCTCGGATATGCAGCAGTCATTTATTTTAGAAGTGAGAGTGAAACAGGCCATGTCACAACAAATCTTGTTTTTGCTAAAACGAAATTGGCTCCCTTGAAACCAGTCACCATTCCGAGGCTGGAACTCTGCGCCGCAGTACTATTAGTGAAAACCTTAAAGGCCCTTCAAGAATTTGTATCACAATTCCAGGATATGCCAGTAATTTTACTGTCTGATTCAGCGACTGTGTTAGCTTGGCTTCAAAGGCCATTCCATCAAATGAAGACATTCATAGCTAATAGGGTTGCAAAAATTCTGGATCTATCTAAATCAGCTTCCTGGCACCATATTCGCTCCCAATATAATGCAGCTGATGTCGCCTCTCGTGGTGTCGATTCTACAGACCTAATTCATGATACATCTTGGTGGATAGGGCCTGATTGGCTGCGACTTTTTAAGACAGAATGGCCTTTAGATCAAATAGATATTTGTTATACTCCACCACTACCAGAAATTAAATCAGAAGTAATGGTTATGTTAACACATAGTAAGAATACCCTGGAAGTCATAGAAGAAATTAACAAGTTATCTTCTTTCACCAAACTCATAAGAGTTTTCAGCTTTATTCGCAGATTCTGTAATAACATCAGACCCTACAAGAATGAAAGAAAAGTTGGTTCATTAAAGTTGAATAAGATTAGAGACACCACTACTATGGTGATAAAAATTATTCAAACTTACCATTTCCCTAATGCCATACCTACTGAAAAATCCGACAGAATAAGTCTACAATCATTGTCTCCATTTGTTGATTCCGTGGGTATCCTTAGGGTGGGCAGTGGATTGCGAAATACACCTAATGTAACAACTGGCACTATGGTATTGTTGAAGGATCCAAACATGCAATTAAATAGATGGCCAAAGGGTCGTATCGTTGGTGTATTTCCTGGAGACGATGGGGTAACTAGAGTGGCAAAAGTCAGGACAGCTACTGGAGAATACCTAAGACCGGTTTCAAAATTAGCTCCCTTATTCCCTCATGTGGATTAACTACAATTTTGAAAATTTAATATAATGAATTTTGGTGGGCGGTGTGTTTGAGCCTGAACATTATATATATTTATTTTTGTTTTTGTTTTTTACCTGTATATTTTGTTTATAATTTAAAAATCAAATTAAATTAAAATTAGTTTTTTTTTAATGAGGAAAATATTTTTTTTGTTAGTTTACATGTTATATTTACGTCTTCTAGTATTTATATTCAATAGTGTAGTTAGGGATTAGACAGATAACATTGCCCCCCTTGTCCTCAAGCAGTACTGATCGCACTAGTAAGCGGAGAGCACGCTTCTTTCGTTAGGCCTTCAAACCATCTTTGACCAGGACTTCGTCTCATCTTTTGAAGATAAACCAACCGTCCTTCCAGAATCGCCTACCCATCGTGCGGAACCAAAGAATTTATGTACAGATAACTATTCTATATATATTTTTTCTCATTATATTTATTCATTTTTTTTTTTTTTGTACCATTTGTAGTAGTATTAACATACTAACCCAATTTTAGAACTTATTTTTTTACAGTTAGGTTAATAGAAGATTTTTTTAATTTTTTTATAAATCAAATGGTTTTTATATTTTTTTGTAAATTTTCCTCATTTTTTTTATTAAACTTTTATTTATTTTGTTTACTTTCAATTTTAGCTTTTTATTTAATATTACCCTTTTTTTATTTTAATGATTAAGTACTCAAGACCAGCTCTTTTCGAAACGGGATCGAGTCTACGTTAGCCCAGTCTTTTATTTCGTTTTAATGTCACTCATCCCAACACATTTCTTTAATCCAGTGGATGATAACAACCAGGACAGGGCTGGTCAGCCTGTAATAGTTTTATTTTTATTTTATTATGACAAAATATATATGAGTGCATGATGGAATATAAAAAGGTATGTAAATTGCTTTATAAGAATGTAAAAAATAATGTTGTTTTTTTAATTAAAGTAACCTAACAATAATAATTATACATATAATAAATAGTATGCAGGTGCATAGGGTGCAATACCTAATGACTTAACCATCCTACTGCTGCTCTATCCCTTCTCTTCATGCCTGACCAGATACTAGTCACAGAGAGCTGAAAAAATGCTTGTAAAAAAATGTATCTTTTGATTTTAAAAAGGCGTTTGACTTAGTGGATCACAATATTTTATTTCAAATGTTGAGAAACAAGTTCAAATTTTCCCGTAGCGTTGTACTATGGTTCGAATCATTTTTAATAAATCGAAGCCATGCGGTAATTGATAGTGATGGCCCTCTATCTGAATTTCTTCCAATACATTTAGGAGTTCCTCAAGGATCGGTTCTTGGTCCACTTTTGTTTCTTTAGTACATTTCTGAAATCTCCTCAGTATTGAAATCATGCAAGTATCACGTTTATGCCGACGATATCGCTATTTACTTGTCTTCATCTGTAAATGAGTTCAACGAAAATGTAAACAAAATGAATTGAGACATAGATGAAATCTTGGTCTGGTCAAATAGATTAAAACTTGTTCTAAATCCATCAAAGACAAAGGCAATAATTTTTGGCAGTCGTTTCTATTTAAAATCGGTGATGGAAAGAAATCCTCAAAAAATAATTTTAGGCAAAACATATATTGAATACTCTGAATCGTTAAAGCTTTTGGGTGTTACCTTCTCTAGCACTCTTGACTGGCAAGATCACGCTGTAAATATATCAAAAACAATTTTTAAACAATTAGGCTATTTACGTAGAAACAGAGACTATTTGCCTGTACAGGTTTGAAAACATCTTGTTTCCACACTTATAATACCGCACGTTGATTACTGCAGCATATTATTTACTGATATGTTTAATAGAGACATAACAATTTTACAGGGAGCGTTAAATGCGTGCATGAGATTTATTTTTGATCTTCGAATTAATGATCATGTAACACCCTCATTTCCACCATACCGAACATTCTCTCTGCCGCTACCATTCTTTAGGCCACTTCCTTGTCTATGTAGCCACTCTCATTGAAATGAGCTCCCAGATATCTGAAACTCTGGACATGCTCTAATCGCTCTCATCCAACCCTTAGTACTCTAGGGTTATTTATTTTGTTATTTACATTATCCTTCGGGGTTTCTTTCCAATTCTCATTTATTTAGTCTTCCCTGGATTAACCTTCATATTTATTGAGGATAATTACTCTTTGAGGATATTTATGTTATGAAGGAGGTCTCGATCAATGGCAGCTTGTAAGACGAAGTCAGTGAAGGCCAACAGGGAATATTTGGTAGGGTGCAGGTTCCTGTGCCCTAGCTAGAATTTCTTCATTATAGGACTGGATGAAAAGAAACGGACTCAGGCTACACCCCTGTCAGATACCCAATGCAGTCCCAAATTCTTTTGAAATGTGGTTTTTGGTTCTGATCACATTCTCCATCTTTTTATACAAACTCCTAACCGCCAAGATTGTTCCACAGTCTACACACTGCTCAGACAGTGCCCAATCAATGTCTTCTGGAGGTTCACAAAGTAGATGGAGAGCTCTTTGTCATTCTCAACAGTCAAAACTAAAACAAATGTTTAACTGCTTTATGTTTTATCTTTGGGATATCCAGAGACACCTCTATAGCTCGATTTTATAAAGAGTTGAAGTGGCTTTACCCTTCCTACTGCCATAAGTACTTCCTGGCATCCTTCCTCTACCAAGTTATTCAATCCCGGTGTCCGTTTTACTCCTTAAATTTAAATCTCCTGTTCATTCTTGTTACACCCGCTAGCGGCCTTCTGATCTGTATATAACGTTCCATCAATCCACAGCTTTCTATAGATCATTCTTGATCCAATCCGCATCCCTCTGGAACTCCATTCCTTCTAATATATGTGACTCCTAAACTCTCTCCACATTTGTATCCTGTCTATTCAGCCATTTCCTGTCAATTCAATTTTCAAATAATCAAGTGTTGATGCTGATTTCAGTGAAAATCAACAAATAAATAATAGAACAGATTTATTTATTAAATTATCATTTTCTTGAATTCATTCAACAGCAAATATTATTTGAAATGATTATTTTTTCAAAGATGCAAAATTAAATTATATAAATTTTTTAAACATTCAGAAGAATAGTAATTTCCTTTGTTTTTTTAAACTGTATATATACATGCATATGTGTGTGTGTATGTGTATTTATATGTGTATATATATTTATTTTACCTGATTATTATTTTTTTTTTATCAATATTATGTTTTGTTCTCATGTTAACATACATTTATTTTTCTGGTTTGTACATGTTTATTAGAATTTAGCTTTTAAGTTATTTTATTTGTTCCCATTATTAGTTTAATTCTATTGTTTTTCAATTATTTTACTCTAAGACTCAAGTCTCAAGTCCACCTTTTTATTCCATGTTATGTTATTCTGAAGGGACTTGTCCCAGAATAAATAAATAATAATAATAATAATAATTATTATTATTATTATATTCAGGGGTTAACGGGAATGAAAGAGCAGCTGGATGAGTCGGGTTCTTGTTCCATAATGACGTTGCTACAGTAATAAAGGCATGGAAGTTCGTGAATGACCAAATCATGGTGATGGACATTGTGGAAGAGAAGATTCATTCATTGTCGCCTATGGATCTAATGAAAATGCAAGAATGGAAGAAAAGGATTCCTTCTTTTTTTTTTTAGTTTTTAGTTCAACAAGAAACAATGGAAAAAAATGATCAAATCTAGCAAGAACAATTCAGGTAAGATAGGCTATGTTAATCAAGTTGATGAATTTGACCAATTGATTTATGACTCTTCATAGGGATCTGTTTGTGCTATTCCTAAGGGAATAGGGAAATTAGATTTAAATTAGACGCTGGCAGCGACGAAACCATTCTCCCTTCAAGTTATGTTAAGGAAAGGAAGGGTGATGAAATGAACCCAACAAAACATAAAAGCTGAATCTATAACCATAAAAGCTGATAGTTCAAAAATTGATTATGTGGGAATAACATCTGAAACACTCACTTATAAATCAAATAAATTACACAAACATTTTTTTATATTAAGGGGCTTCAGGGTCTCCTTCTTAATCAAAAGGCCATAGAACTATTCGGATTGTATTCCAGGATCTATGAAATTGGGTCTTCGGGCAAAAAGAATCCTAACCTAAATTTCTCTGAAAAGATACATTCTGAATTTCTTAACCTTTTCTGAATGAATGAATGAATGAATAAATGATTTATTTACATAATATACAAAATAGTAATAACATATATATACATTTTTTTTTTTGAGATCAAAGCCCATAAGACAATCGCGTTAAGCCGTCTGTCGAGTTGCCCCTTTTTCTTTTCTTTTTTTCAGTTTTGATAATAATTTATATTTTTAGTAATGTTATGATTTATTTTTATTGATTGTAAAAATTTAATAATTAAAATGCTGTACCAAAAAATTTCTGTATTTTAATGATTTATTTAAATATGCTGCAAATTTAACCCAATTTAGCCCATTTAGTCTATCTATTACCTCTTCTGGAGTTAACTTATATTTTCCCAAGTATTTCATCCTGAACTCCTTTAAGACAGGACATATTGCCAAAAAGTGGTAGGTATCCTCTGGCACATTTAGGTTGCACATAGCACAGGTAGGTATCCTATCCCTCCTCCATGGCTGACAATTAAGACCCATCAGTTCTCCTCTTGCTTTAAATATCAGAGATTTATTATAAAGACTAAGTTTGTTGTGGTGGATGTAGGAAATAGCTATTTCAGGATCAAGTTTTGCACATAACATATGAAATTGGCTATTGCTGGCTGCGGATATCATTTCTGTTCGGATTTTTGTTTCCATTTTATTAACGAGGTAGTCCGGATTCATTTTTTTAATAGTTTCTTCATTAATTTCTATTTGTAGCTGGTCACCTATTTTCATTATTTACATATACCATGATATCTTTTTTTCTATTACAACTTGTGTTAAGAAATTCGTTAATCTACTTGCAGGGTGTCTTTCTAATACTTTACGGATATATTTTAGATGTAATTTTAAGGTATAACTGTAGAGGGGAGAGGTTGCAGTTTCTAAATATAATATGTAATCAGGCGTGTTCTGTGGGAGATAAAAGAGCCTTTTTATGAAGTATTTTTGTACCCTTCCTACTTCCGGTAAATTCAGATATCCCCATACCTGAGCTCCATAGCAAACCACCGCTCGTAGGGCGCTGTTAAAAACTTGCATTTCTTTATTTACTGGAATATTTTTATTATCTATAATTTTTTTCCATACACTATTTATTGCAAATTTAGCTTTTATTACTTTTTCTCTATTGTTTATTTTAAAGTTGAATGTTGGATTGATGTTTATACCTAAATATTTATAATTATCAACGCAGCTCACTTTTTTTCCTTCGAAATACCATTTCTCATTTTTCATTAATCTTCCCCCTCTTTTTCTGCACACCATAATTTGGGATTTATTGTGGTTAACTTTAAGATTCCATTTCTTGCAATATATTTCCAAATCTCTTATCATTAATTGTAGGATAGTTGGTGAAGAGGCTAAAAGCACAATATCGTCGGCGAACATCAATGTTTTAATTTTCCATTTATTTATAATAATTCCACCACAAAAATTATCTTTCAGATCGTTAATGAATATTGTGAATAGTGTGGCACTTAGCAGGCATCCTTGTTTCACCCCCATTTCCCAAGGGAAGGCAGTTGAGAGTCCATTCTTACTCCAAATCTTTATATCCGAATTATTATAGTAATTTTTTAAGATATTAATAATTTTGGTTGAAATGCTTAGCAGGGATAACTTGTAAAATAATGCTTTTCTGTCTATACTGTCGAATGCCGCTTGGAAGTCCGCAAAAAATAAATAAACTTTTTCATTTTGACTGAATTTAATATTTATAATGTTGTATAAATTAAAGATATTGTCTATGGTGCTGTAGCCTTCTCTAAGCCCCGCTTGCGTTTTTTTTATAATATTTTTTTGCGTTAGCCACCTTTTTATTCTCTCCATAACCACACCCGTGAACAATTTAGCAACTGTATTAAGTAAGGATATGCCTCTGTAATTCTTCACTTCATTTGGGTCTCCCTTCTTGTATATTGGAAAAATAAGACTCTGTTTAAACATTTTTGGCACTTCTTCTTTGTCCCATATTTTATTAAATAGACCTTCAAGCAGAGAGACAAATTCCTCAGGTAGATATTTCAAAAATTCAAAAGGGATACCATCTTGTCCTGGAGCTTTATTATTTTTACTTTTTTTTATTATATTAATTATTTCCCCTACTATTAATTATTCTATTATCCAATGACTCTTCATAAATACAAGGTTCTGCATAATGTATGGGTCCAGATAAAAGAGGTGGATTTAGAAGTTGTCTGAAGTGGTACACCCACCGGTCAATAGGTATGTTGGGGTTACAAATGTAAGTTTTTCCTCAAAGCATTGATACTCTCCCAGAAATCTTTGTTGTCCTTTGCACCTTCTATTTTTGCTACTAATGATTCATAAAAAGATATTTTCTTTCTTTTACATAATGTTTTATAGTTTTTATTTTCAAGTAAGTACCAGTTTTTCATAAGAACTGAGTTTGCTTTTCTGAATAAATTCAAAAACTTAAAAGAGGTTTTTCTACTACTATAGCATTCATTATAGAACCATTTCTCTCCTATTATATAAACATTTATTTTTGCCTGCAGCTTCCTTAATGAGACCTATAAATCTTTCTAGTAACAAATCTACATCATTTACTTTAAATTCATCCCATTTTATACAAGTTTTCAAATTATGTATGAAATTTGTTTCTTGTTCTTTGTTCCACAATAGTTTCAGTGAAAGTGGTATTAGCCTGTTATTATTATCTACATTTAAACCTGCCAGAATTAATTTTATCGGTAGGTGATCCGAAAATGTTTCCGGAATAATTTCGAAATGTCTAATATTTTTTACATAGCTAATAGATACCACGCCCAAATCAATGGTGGAAGATCCTCTGGCGAATATAAACGATAGCTCTCCTTCCTCATCTCCAAGTGTTCTTCCATTTAAAATAATAAAACCATTATCTTCACAAAATTCCGCAACTTTAATTCCTCTTTCATCTATTTTACCATTTTTTGAATGTCTGATTTCAGTTGTTAAGTTTGTTCCCTCTAAAATTTCATTAGGACATATTTGCAAGTTTCCAGTGTGAGCATTCCAGTCACCGATAAGAACATCATAACAACATCATAATTTCTAGTTAATTCAATTAATTCTATTACTTCATCAAATTCACTATTCCAATTACTGGTATTTAAATAGATCGGAACCAGATATATTATGTTTTCATTAATTTTTAACTTAATACAAATTTTATTTTGAATAATGCAGTATTCAACTTGATTTTTATTGAATTTTGTTTTATTAAATCCATATAGATATCCCCCACTGGCTCTTCCCATTATCCCTCCCTTTTTAGCACCTATAAACTTCAATTCGAAATCTAAAAATTTTTGTTTATAAAATAACACATTTTCTTCTACTAGAAATGTCCCTACCAACAGAAAAATATCGAATTTTTCGACAAATTCAAAAAAAACATTTTCTTTAGATTTAATTCCCCTTATATTATAAAATAAAATATTTATCTCACCTAAATTATTAATAATAGCTTTATCACTCTCACTTATACCTTTTTTTTACACTAACTTTCCTTCGTTTTTTGAACTAGCACTGGAGGTAGACGGTTGACTGTTATTGGGGGCCGCCTCACCGCTACGGAGATCCTCTTCAAGAACTGCTTTCATGCTCTTCATCACTTCTTCGGAAAATGTAGTTCCCATTACTTCTTCCAGAATCCTTATTCCATCTTTTCCATCACATTTAAGACCCTCATCAAAGTCCCAGAAGAACCTTTTGTTTTTAAATAAAAGGTAGAAATCTCTAATTTGGACAACAGCGCTCTTATCCACTTGTATAATTTTTTCTTTTATCTTCCATAGGCACCTTCTTCTCTTCCTAGTTCTTCCAGAAAGATCCCTGTGTATAAAGATTCCGCTGCCTTTTAACTTCCTTGAATTTTTCAGAATATCCCATATAATTTTTTCATTATCGAATTCTGCTAGAACTATGTTTTTTTGCGTGTTATTCTTGATTTTAAAAGCATTATTAATAGTGACATTATTTACACTAAGCACTTCGTCGCATAAAGTCTTGATATTTTATGGAATATCTTCGTTACTTCCTCTTAGACCTCTGAAAATGAGGTTTTTCATTTTATTTTTATTAATCAAATTCTCAATAATATTACTCATATGTTTCTCTTTTTCTTTTAATGTTTTGATTTCTTTTCTTAACTCTTCATTTTCTATTAGTAATTTATTTTCTAACAATTTAAAATCTTCTTTTGATGGTATCTTTTTTTTTAGAGATTCAAATTTAACGTCTAACATTTTATTAAACCGTTCCATCATTTTTTCTATTTCCATGGCTTCTATTGTTTCAGTCTGAACTTTTTTATTTTTTATTTCTTCAGGGGAATTTATAATCCGTTTTCTTTTCGTTGAATCTACAGATTTTGGTGAAGAGATACCTTCATTAAGCTCTTTTTTTCTATTCATATATTTACGAGCCAAAAGATTTGACAAGTAAATAAACAGTACTGCCACTGACCTTGCTAGATAAGAGACCAGATAAGAGACGGCTAACAGATCCCGGGTGGGGGCTATCCTGTCCAGGCCCGCTCCAGATAACACCAGGTGAAGCCAAAAATTAGCAAATAGTTTCGCAATCACCACGGAGGTATCCGTCGTCTGATTTTCTTCAAAATTCACAGAAATACTCTGAAACACTATATTTCTGCGTATACCAATTCTTATTTCGAAATGGCTTCACAAACGAATTCTAAGATCAATCGGTACGGAGACGATGTTACTACACTGCCGGTCTGGGCACAACTCTTCTTAACCTTTTCTCAGGATCTGGAAAATACCCAGTAAATGTAGGATTACACTTAAGACAAAGAGTATTTCTTTGGGTGTAACTTTGCTTCTGTACATACCTTGGTAAAACATAATTTGGAGGATATGGAAAAACAAGGAATTATTGAAAAAGTGACTAAGCCAACTGATTGGCACTCAGCCCAAGTAGTGGTAGTTTGTAAAAAGAGTTTGAAGGACAGAATTGACTATGTATGGACCTCCAACTTCTCAACAATTTTATTCAAAGGAGATATGATCCCATACGTCAATTACTGAAAAGTAAACTTGGTTCCCATTGAAGATCCCCTCCTATTTACCCTAGCCTACCATTTCTACTTCTGCCCAAACCATGCCCACTATATCCCAAAATATAACATGGTTGGTTGATTCCTAAAGAAAGCACCTATAACAAGTCAAAGCGAGACAAACCTACATTTGGAAGAAGCTGGTTCAAAGGTGCTGGGTTCTAGAGATTTTTTCACATCACAAGATGTTTTCATTTCAATGATTAGTACTGGTCCTGTTTCCATTGAATCCCTACCTGAAACAGAACCTTGTCCAGCTCTCTGTAAATTATGACAAGTACCTAAGCTGAGGAAAATATTGGACGTATGAAGGAGAAGGAGGGTGATGTTGTGGTAGTTCTTTGAATAGAGATTGAACGGGCTATTCCCAAAAGAAATTGTACAATTGATGACTAGAACATAAACACATGGCTGTAGATGTAATGTTAGAACATCAATGTAATAAACGTTCTTGTGAATAATTTATCTTTATTATTCATTAATACAACATAAAAATATACCTGACATTCAACTAAAGCAACAAGTGAGTCTCGAGAGACACTGACAACTCTGTCAGGGTCCACAGGTCCTTCTAATATATATGTGCCGTCATCTCCAGTTGGTCTGTATCCCATTAATGTTAACATCAATTCAGCACCCGTTAAACCACTTTCAATATTATGCTTAAAATAGCCACTATAAACCTGAAAAAACAAATAAATTTTATACAGGCTTAACTTAATGTTTTAAAGAAAGGAAAGACCAATTTTATTAATAATATAGAGCCATTAATTAGATTGCTGGAATAACAAGTTACAATTAATGAAAGAATAATATAAATTGAAAATCTCTGCCCACTTATCAACCATGATTTATAGGAAGACTAAAATCCAAAAGTGCGGATATTATTTTCAGTATTATCCATAAGCTAATTTTAATTAACAGAATCTATTTACCTCAATAAATAGAAACAAATATACTCAAATGTGGTATGTGAAAATATATGAGAAATAAAGTAAATCAGGTCTATTGAAATAAAGGAAAAACAAACATAAAGATAAATATACAGCAACAAATTACATATAACATATAGTAGATTAGAGAGAGCCTGTTGAGAAAAGCTGTTTGTAGGAAGAGGGTTAAGCCGAGACGTCACCAGAAGACCTCCAGATCCAGCACTCGGTCAATGTAGACTACTAGATGTTTATTCCTTGCAACAGCACACTTCACTAACCGCAAACCAAACATATTTTAATTTTCCAAGCTATCCTTTCAGTCTATAGTCAATTAACTCATGAAGAAATTATTGGTGAACAGTAACTGATGTTGACATCCTTAAAACATTCTGGGAAAGGGATGACTTTACAGTAAACACCCAGCTTTCTACGCTACTTAATATTGTGATGAGCTTGTTTATTTAGAGTGTTTACTCGGAAACTACTGCTTATTTTGTTATTGTACAAAAAAAAAAAAAAAAAAAAAAAATCAACTGATTGCTGTTTTGTTTTTTTAAATTAAGGTTTAAATTAAATAGTGCTTAAAAATTCTTATTCTATAAGGAACAAATTGATAAAGAGATGGGACTCAGGAGTTTTGTACAATATTTCATGTTTACATTTAGCTAATGAGCTTCTAGGTTTGAAAAATCAGGAACTGAATCCAAGCAGTTCAGTCAGAGGGGAGGTTATTTTTTCAGAAAGCATAATCACAATAGAAATAATTAAAGAAAAGAAGAAAGTAAAGAGTTTAAAGTTGAAAAAAAATTAATTTTTTACTTGCTAATAAATATTTAGAGGAGGCCAGGGCCCACATTGGGCTGTAGTGCCAAGGATGTATGTATGTAATAAACATTTAATCATCGAAAAAGTAAAGAAAAAGTGTCTCCACTCTATAGACATTGATAGAGCTCTCAATTCTAAATACAATCCACTTAATAGAACTATTTGTAACTTTAACAACCCACCTTAAATCTTTTTTTATTTATTTTTTTTTAAATTTATTAATTGATATTTACAACTGTATAGGAAAAAATACAACAAGTAAATGTGAAAAAAAGTAACAATTGGCTTGATAAAGTCTTGTGAAGAAGCTACCCGGCGATAGCACTTCAATGTTTATGTCATTAGCAGGTCTCGTGATCACCGTCTTTCCAGGCGCCTCCGAGGATTGGATGCGGGGGAATTTGATGGCTTGTTGGATCCCCATAGCTCAATACCATATGTCCAAATAGGTCTAATAATGGCTGTTGGGGCCAGCGAGGTTGTCCTTAGGATCTCCTTACGCTGTGCCTGAAAGCTGAGCTGATTCGTAGGACCGTTTTTCTTGAAGTTAATTGATGTTTTGCAGAACGATGATTGAAGAAATAAATAAATGACTATGGTAAAAGAGATAATAGGTAAACAAGGAAAAAACAGGTTAAAGGTAAATGTGTTATATAATAACAAAATAGGTAACAGTTAATAAACACACACTGGGAGTTTTTTATCCTATCTGTTCCAACAGTTATATAAAACCATATGTTTTTCTCTTATTATCCTGACCAATAAATACTTGATAAAAGCGTTTGTTCAAAGTATGAGAGGAATTTATAATTGATAAGTATACTGGTATAAGTGGCGTTAACAATGGCTATATAAATTAGTTTTTTGTAGTAGATTGGAAGCTTTGAACGTTTGTCAAGTAAGTGTTGTAACAATCGGTATCTGCGAGCAGTTTCTTGTCTTTTCAGTCTGGTGTGAGGATTCCAAGTTAGACGTTTGTCAAGGAGGAGTCCTAGGTAGCGGATCTGTTCAACAGGAATTAGTGGGATGTTACTAAAGGATACAGTGGGACAGGAGGTCATAGGTTTGCAACGAAGGGTAAACGTGATTTGATGGGATTCGTTAGGATTGATTTTAATTCTCCATTTCTGACACCACTCTTCAATGGAGTCGATGTGTGACTGAAGGTTTTGTGATGCGACAGTTGGGTCATTGTTTGCTAATAACACACGTGTGTCATGAGGATACGTAGTGAGGACAGTGCTAGGATGGATGGGGATATCAGCTGTATATACCGTATAAAGGATCGGACCCAGGATACTACCTTGAGGTACACTGGTGGACTGAGTAAATAAGGATGAGTAAGAAAGGTTATGGTTAACTTTAAAGGAGTGGATGATTAAATGTATTGTATTTCAGTAGTTTTGTAGTTATTATCCACAATGATTTGTCTGACGTGGTTAAGTTTTATGTGAAGTTCTTAAAGTTTTGAATTTTGAGTTTTCTTATTTCTGTCTTGAGTTTGTTAGTCAGTTTATTGTAAAGGGTTTTATCCGAAGGGTATCTTGTTCTATGCCACTTAGCTCTAGCTCGGCGTTTTTCAGTCAGTAAGAGCCGAATGTAATATGGCAAGTTGGTTTCATGAGGTTTCCTATTTGTATAGCGTGATGTGTTTGTATCTATGGCATTTTCTATTCATTTGGTAAGTTTGTCAATGGCGAAGTCAATGTCTTTTTTAGTTTTTAAAGAAATTTTCAGGTCCGGATTGTTCTCTAAGTCATATAGAAAATTGTCCCAGTCGACATGTCCTTTAATCAGGGAAGGGATAGAGGGCTTGTGAATAGGATTAGAATGCATTAGGAGCAGAACCGGACTATGATCAGAGGAGAGGTCATCTAAGGATCTGATTGCAGATTGGGTGGAGGAGATTTGGGAAGTAATGAAAATATCAAGGATGTCGGGACGTTGTTTATGGGATGTAGGCCAGTACGTAGGGTTCTGGGGTGACGAAATGGAATAACTATTGGAGGTTGTGACCCTGGAAAGGATCCTGCTACGAGTATTGGACGTTCGGCATCCCTACCATTGGTCTTTGGCGTTGTAATCTCCTCCAGTGACCAATGAATAAATGTAATGAAGCGCGGACCAAAGGATCAGAATAGTGAATCGAGGTGACTGAAGGAAAGGGTATTGCTAGGAGGGCAATATACAGCTGAGAATGTTAGATTAAAAGAGCAGGAGGATAAGGTTATGGAGGTTGACTGAATGGTTTCAGTGGGAGTAGAAGGAATTTGAGAGTTGGATAAGGATTTGTGAATGAGGATACATGAACCAGGGTGAGATGTGTTGTCTGGGTGATCTGTTCTGTATGTGATGTAGTCACGTATGTAAAAGCGAGTCTGGGTAGTGAAATGGGTCTCAGTCACAAGAGCAATGTCGATGAAATTGTCGTGTAGGAATATGTCCAATTCGTCTTTGTGGTTTTGTAGACCATTTGCATTCCATAATAGTATGGCTAGAGAGTTTTTGCTCATCTTGGGGTATTGAACGGGATTGCTGTTAGGAGACTGTTAAGGAGTGAGATTAAGGGTATGATTGTTTCTTGGATATCACAAATGAAAAACGAAAGGATTGCAGTTAAATCGGATAGGTTATGGATAGGGTAGGTAACGTAGGAGTCTTGGATTGGAGGATTAGGCTGGGGTTGATTCCTCCATCGCTCATGAAGTTCAACATTTGCTTGACTATGGCGAGGGTTATTGGTAGTGACAGATGGAGAAGGTGCAGGTTGTTTGGGATAGGTTTCTGATGGCAGCTTTTAACCCTTAATACGTCTTTGGAGTTCACATTATGTACGGGAATTCTTGGCTGGGAGTTGGAGATCTAGTGCGGAGGATTTGAGGTCTCAGGATTAGAATGAGAGGTCTGAGAGTCAGGATGGGAGGCACGAGGCTGAGATAAGGAAGGTAGAGGCACCTGTTGTCTTGGTTGATATTTCCGAGTGATGCTGGAAGTTGTGGTTGTGGGGTTCATAAGTCCAATCTCTTCATTAGCTGCCGGAGTTCCCAGCAGTCGTACCTCATTCTTTGTTGAAGGTCTTTGATCTGTAGAGACTACATTTCTTTGAAGATAAAGGGCTGTGTTATTTTTATATACTTTTTGGTGTAGCATGTTTTTATATACAATACAACCCTTGTAATTTGCTGGGTGCACTTCACTGCACAGTGCACATTTAGCCAGCGTTTCTCGAGGTTTTGGGCAAGTGCTAGACAGATGGAGGCCAGCACATTTAACGCATCTGGCCTGGTGGTGGGAGTAGGCTTTAGTGTGTCCAAGGTTCTGGCAATTTGTGCACTGGACTACTTCCGTTCTTTGTCTTCGTTCTTCAAATCTAATGACAGAGTATACCAACCTGTTAACTTGAAAGATTTCTGAGTTGTTGGGAGCTGGCTCCAGGTCTATAAAAAACAGAGGGAGAGGGTATTTATCGGTAAGATGGATCACAATAGAAATATTTCTGACATTGTGTCCAAGTTCCTCAATGTCACTTTTAATAGCTGAAATAGATGTGGTGGTGTGTAGACCTCTCAGTACTACTCTATACGGCCTTCTTTAAGTTGATAGCAATGGAACTGGTAGTTTTTGGTAGTCAGATGATTGATTAGTTGTTTGTAATTTTCTTTGGTTGTGGTATTTATTTTTATGTCTTTAAGTCGAGAAAAACATTGAAAGTTTTTCTGCCCGATTAAATTTGAAATTTCTTGTCCGAAAGTCACGATACCCACTATATTAGCAACAAAGATTGGAGGTGGTTCGGGCTCAGTGAATTGTCTTGGTAAATTTGATTCTGTTTCAGTATTACTTAAGGCTGCAAATTTATTGCTGGTTTTTACGGTAGGTATAGCTGAGGTAGAAGCGGTTAGCGTTGGTGATGGATTCAGTTCATTGGCTGCAGAATTACTGCGAATATTAAAGTTTGGACTTTGTTTTTTTGACTTCTTGTTTTGTTTTTTTTGTTTGGCGAACTTTCAGCTGACCGAGGATTAGCGTTCCTTTGTCTCTTAGATAGGGTTCTTCGTTTTAAATATTGTGAGTCAGTCTCACTTATCTCGGAGATGGCTATATCCTCATCCGTGTCAATGCACGAAGTTTAACTCATTTTATTTTAAAATAAAAATAATTATATATAACTAATAAAATAAAGAAATTATGCTGAATTTGCAAATAATTTACATCAATAATGTAAAAGAAAAAAAACTAAAGCATTCTCCAGAAAAAAAAAAAAAAAAATGTAAGACTCGGTAATTGAACTTGTGCCTAACAGGAGTGAGGACACCAGGAGCAGCGCCTTAACTAAGTGAGCTATCTGTACACTGATACCAGACTTACAGTTAAAGGCAGTGATAGCTAGCGGCCCCTAGCAGGCAGGTTAAGATCTGCCTCCTCCACGTGGTTGACCAGCCAACTACACTCTATAATTTTCACTGCTAATAAAGTCAGTTTTTAAGACTCACCATACAAAACGTGGATGTAATATTGTGCACTTCTATGTAAAGGCAATGTTTACAAACTTTAACCATGAAATATGGGCTAATACCGCTATGAGCAACAAATGATTTTAGAGCCATAACTATGAGTAACTTCACTTGTAGCCTCCTTATATTTAAATTGTATTCCATAACCTTTTTCTTTGTTTAAAATATGCCAATATTTATTTCCATCAGTTATTTCACTCATTCATTTTAATAAAGTCCACTAATTCTAGCTACCTCTTGGTCTAGGCCTAATCATTCTCCATAATAATGGTTAAACCAAATAATGTCAATAGAGAAACTCGAGTAACTTCAGACCCTTCGAGCTACGGGATCGGGGCAGTCCTAGAGCAGAAAATCCAGGGTCTGATGGTGTCCCGTGCAATATATTGTAATATACCCATTTTTTTTTTTTTAAAGTATACAATTATTTATTATTTAAATGTTATGTTAGGCAGGCTAACAATCAGACTAAAATTAAAATTAAAATTGGAATTAACAGCTCCAATTTGGATGTTAGTTTCTAGGCCTAGCATCCATTTGGGATGCCAGGGTATAATCCTAGCAGGTAAAAAGGGCAGGCAGGTAGGGAATAAAGGTCAGTTGCAGTTGGAGTTTAGAGCTGAAAAGGGGAGTAGCTGCTGCTGCCTTGATATGAAGGTCAAGATTGTTAGCCTGATTATTATTGTATCATTTTAGTAAGTTTAGTTATAAATAAATAGTATATATATATATATATATTTATTTATTGGAATTTACAACTGTATAACAAGTAATAAATAAATAGTAAAAATTAATTGTGACTGATTGTCAAGAACCCATACCTTGAGAGTCAATGAATTTTAATGAAGTAAAAAGTGTATTCATTTTTTCTTAAAAGAAAATATTAAAAAAATAAAAAAAATAATAAATTTATAAAAAATTTTTGTCCAAGGTGTGGCTTGATTTATTAAAAATTAAGACCACGACAATTAGTGCACAATTTATAGTTTAATAACTTTTTTAAGTGCTTATATAGCATTTCCAAGTCAAATGTAACCCTTTCCATTTCAAATGTAACCCTTTCCAAAGCAAATGTAACCATTTCCATTTCAAATGTCACCTTTTCCAATTCAAATGTTACGTTTTCCAAGTCAAATGTCACCTTTTTCTTCACTCCTAGCCTTAAATATTCCGTTTTATTTATTTATTTATTGAAAAATAATTAATTTAATTAAAATTATGACTTTTTTAATAATTTTGGCAATCATATCACTGTTTTTTTGTTTTTTAGTTATTTAATATCAAGTTCTGTTTTTTACGAACTGCTATTTAAAAAAATATTTAGTTTAAAAATAGTTGTTGATTTTAAATTTTTAGAGGGGAGGGATAGTTTCTGGGAATAAATAATGTGTTTTCGGGTATTAATTATAATTACGTTTTTCGAGATGTATTTTTTATCGCTCGCGTGCATATTAACTCGCATTTACTTTTAATGTTTTTTATTGATATAGGGATTAATCAATGTGCTTTCGGTGGTTATGATTACGTTTTTCGAGCTGTATTTTTTATCGCTCATCGGTATTTCAACTTGCATTTACTTTTTATGTTTATTATTGATATAGGGATGAATTATCGTGCATTCGGATGGTTATGATTACGTTTTTAGAGCTGTATTTTTTATCGCTCATCGGTATTTCAACTCGCATTTACTTTTTATGTTTTTTATTGATATAGGGATGAATTATCGTGCATTCGGGTGGTTATGATTACGTTTTTTGAGCTCTATCTTTTATCGCTCATGCGTATTTCAACTTGCATTTACTGTTAATGTTTTTTATTGATATAGGGATTACTTAATGTGCTTTCGGGTGGTTATGATTACGTTTTTTGAGCTTTTTTTTTTTTTTTTTTGTTTTTTAGATATTTAATATCAAGTTCTGTTTTTTACGAACTACTATTTAAAAACATATTTAGTTTAAAAATAGTTGTTGATTTTGAATTTTTAGAGGGGAGGGATAGTTTTTAGGAATAAATAATGTGTTTTCGGGTATTATAATTACGTTTTTCGAGATGTATTTTTTATCGCTCATGCGTGTTACTACTCGCATTTACTTTTAATGTTTTTTATTAATATAGAGGTTATTAATTGTCTTTGCGGGTCTCGTAATTACGTTTTTTGAGCTGTATTTATTGTCGCTTGTTCGCATTTCAACTTGCATATACTTCTTATCTTTTTATTGTTATAGGGATATATACTTGTGTTGTTGGGTGGTTATGAAAAATTTTTTTTTGGACTGCTTATTCTATAGCGCGCGTGCGTTTCAACTTAGTGATAATATAATTTTATATTTCGATAGAGTGGTCTTTCTTTGTTTTTGTTTTATGGGATTCTGATTACGTGTTTTTAACTTTATTATTTTATGCGCTTGGGAATTTCTAAATACCGTAGATAATATGTTATAATTTGAAGTAGAAAATATTTATTGTGTTTTTTCATGTTCTAATTACGTTTTTTAACAGGATGTTACATCGCGATTGCGCATTGTTTTAGATCACTTTTTATTTAAGTAAAAATATGCACTAGCTATATAAAAACACTATAAACGATCCCTCTATCATATATTTATGAAATAGGAACAGTAACTAAAAATAAGTAAAAGCGATAAAAAATAAGGTTCAAATAATGTTATAAGAACAGCCGAAAATAGAATAAACGATACCTCAATTAAATTATCAAATAATTGTAAGAACAAGTGAGGAAGTGGGTCCATTATAAAATATTTAGTTGAAAAAACTTACTCAGAACGCTAAAAACAAGAACTATAACTAATCCTTTTATAAAAAAATAATAAAAAAAGCTAAATAATGTATATTCCATCAACGTTATAATGAGAACTAAAAACAAAATAATCATAACCACCCGAAAGCACAACAATTAATGCCTATATCAATAAAAAACATTAAAGTAAATGCGAGTTGAAATACCCATGAGCGATAAAAAATACAGCTCAAAAAACGTAATCATAACCACCCGAAAGCACAACAATTAATGCCTATATCAATAAAAAAACATAAAAAGTGAATGCGAATTGAAATACGCATGAGCGATAAAAGATAGAGCTTAACAAACGTAATCACAAGACCCGAAAAGACAATTAGTAACCTCTATATCAATAAAAAACATTAAAAGTAAATGTGAGTTGAAATAGTCACGAACGATAAAAGAAAGAGCTCAAAAAACTTAATCATAACCACCCTAAAGCAAAATTAATGCCTATATCAATAAAAAACATTAAAAGTAAATGCGAATTGAAATAGTCATGAGCGATAAAAAAGACAGCTCGAAAAACGTAATCTATACCCACCCGAAAGAACAATTAATGCCTATATCAATAAAAAACGTTAAAAGTAAATGCGAGGTGAAATAGTATTGAGCGATAAAAGATAGAGCTCAAAAAACTTAATCTTACCCACCCTAAAGCACAATTAATGCCTATATCAATAAAAAACATTAAAAGTAAATGCGAGGTGAAATAGTCATGAGCGATAAAAAATACAGCTCAAAAAACGTAATCATAACCACCCGAAAGCACAATTAATGCCTATATCAATAAAAAACATTAAAAGTAAATGCGAGGTGAAAAAGCCATGAGCGATAAAAAATACAGCTCAAAAAACGTAATCTTACCCACCCTAAAGCACAATTAATGCCTATATCAATAAAAAACACATCTCGAAAAACGTAATCACACCCACCTGAAATCACAATTAATGCCTATATCAATAAAAAACATTAAAAGTAAATGCGAGGTGAAATAGTATTGAGCGATAAAAGATAGAGCTCAAAAAACTTAATCATAACCACCCAAAAGCACAATTAATGCCTATATCAATAAAAAACATTAAAAGTAAATGCGAGGTAAAATAGTCATGAGCGATAAAAAATACAGCTCAAAAAACGTAATCTAACCCACCCCAAAAGCACAATTAATGCCTATATCAATAAAAAACATTAAAAGTAAATGCGAGGTGAAATAGTCATGAGCGATAAAAAATAAAGCTCAAAAAACGTAATCTTACCCACCCTAAAGCACAATTAATGCCTATATCAATAAAAAACATTAAAAGTAAATGCGAGGTGAAGTAGTCACGAACGATAAAAGATAGAGCTCAAAAAACTTAATCATAACCACCCGAAAGCACAATTAATGCCTATATCAATAAAAAACATTAAAAGTAAATGCGAGGTGAAATAGTATTGAGCGATAAAAGATAGAGCTCAAAAAACTTAATCATAACCACCCAAAAGCACAATTAATGCCTATATCAATAAAAAACATTAAAAGTAAATGCGAGGTAAAATAGTCATGGGCGATAAAACATACAGTTCAAAAAACGTAATCATAATCACCCGAAAAAACATTAATTAATCTCTATAACAATTAAAAACATAAAACGTAAATGCGAGGTAAAATAGTCATGAGCGATAAAAAATACATCTCGAAAAACGTTAACATAACCATCCGAAAGCACATTAATAACCTCTATATCCATAAAAAAACATTAAAAGTAAATGCGAGTTGAAATAGTCATGAGCGATAAAAAATACAGCTCGAAAAACGTAATCTATACCCACCCGAAAGAACAATTAATGCCTACATCAATAAAAAACATTAAAAGTAAATGCGAGTTAAAATAGTCATGGGCGATAAAACATACAGCTCAAAAAACGTAATCATAACCACCCGAAAAAACATTAATTAATCTCTAAATCAATAAAAAACATAAAACGTAAATGCGAGGTGAAATAGTCATGAGCGATAAAAAATACAGCTCAAAAAACGTTAACATAACCATCCGAAAGTACATTAATAACCTCTATATCAATAAAAAAACATTGAAAGTAAATGCGAGTTGAAATAGTCATGAGCGATAAAAAATGCAGCTCGAAAACGTAATCTTACCCACCCGAAAGAACAATTAATGCCTACATCAATAAAAAACATTAAAAGTAAATATGAGGTGAAATAGTCATGAACGATAAAAGATAGAGCTCAAAAAACTTAATCATAACCACCCGAAAGCAAAATTAATGCCTATATCAATAAAAAACATTAAAAGTAAATGCGAGGTGAAATAGTCATGAGCGATAAAAAATACAGCTCAAAAAACGTAATCATAACCACCCGAAAGCACAATTAATGCCTATATCAATAAAAAACATTAAAAGTAAATGCGAGGTGAAATAGTCATGAGCGATAAAAGATAGAGCTCAAAAAACTTAATCATAACCACCCGAAAGCACAATTAATGCCTATATCAATAAAAAACATTAAAAGTAAATGCGAGGTGAAATAGTATTGAGCGATAAAAAATACAACTCAAAAAACGTAATCTAACCCACCCCAAAAGCACAATTAATGCCTATATCAATAAAAAACATTAAAAGTAAATGCGAGGTGAAATAGTCATGAGCGATAAAAAATAAAGCTCAAAAAACGTAATCTTACCCACCCTAAAGCACAATTAATGCCTATATCAATAAAAAACATTAAAAGTAAATGCGAGGTGAAATAGTCACGAACGATAAAAGATAGAGCTCAAAAAACTTAATCATAACCCCCCGAAAGCACAATTAATGCCTATATCAATCAAAAACATTAATAGTAAATGCGAGGTAAAATAGTCATGGGCGATAAAACATACAGCTCAAAAAACGTAATCATAACCACCCGAAAAAACATTAATTAATCTCTATATCAATAAAAAAAAAAACGTAAATGCGAGGTGAAATAGTCATGAGCAATAAAAAATAAATCTCGAAAAACGTTAACATAACCATCCGAAAGCACATTAATAACCTCTATATCAATAAAAAAACATTAAAAGTAAATGCGAGTTGAAATAGTCATGAGCGATAAAAAATACAGCTCGAAAAACGTAATCTATACCCACCCGAAAGAACAATTAATGCCTACATCAATAAAAAACGTTAAAAGTAAATGCGAGGTGAATTAGTCATGAGCGATAAAAAATACATCTCGAAAAACGTAATCACACCCACCTGAAATCACAATTAATGCCTATATCAATAAAAAAACATTAAAAGTAAATGCGAGGTGAAATAGTCACGAACGATAAAAGAAAGAGCTCAAAAAACTTAATCATAACCACCCAAAAGCACAATTAATGCCTATATCAATAAATAACATTAAAAGTAAATGCGAGGTGAAATAGTCATGAGCGATAAAAAATACAGCTCAAAAAACGTAATCTTACCCACCCTAAAGCACAATTAATGCCTATATCAATAAAAAACATTAAAAGTAAATGCGAGGTGAAATAGTCACGAACGATAAAGATATGAGCTCAAAAAACTTAATCATAACCACCCAAAAGCAAAATTAATGCCTATATAAATAAAAAACATTAAAAGTAAATGCGAGGTGAAATAGTCATGAGCGATAAAAAATAAAGCTCAAAAAACGTAATCTTACCCACCCTAAAGCACAATTAATGCCTATATCAATAAAAAACATTAAAAGTAAATGCGAGGTGAAATAGCCATGAGCGATAAAAAATACAGCTCAAAAAACGTAATCTTACCCACCCTAAAGCACAATTAATGCCTATATCAATAAAAAACATTAAAAGTAAATCCGAGTTGAAATAGTCATGAGCGATAAAAAATACATCTCGAAAAACGTAATCACACCCACCTGAAATCACAATTAATGCCTATATCAATAAAAAACATTAAAAGTAAATAAGAGGTGAAATAGTCACGAACGATAAAAGATAGAGCTCAAAAAACTTAATCATAACCACCCGAAAGCAAAATTAATGCCTATATCAATAAAAAACATTAAAAGTAAATGCGAGGTGAAATTGTCATGAGCGATAAAAAATACAGCTCGAAAAACGTAATCTATACCCACCCGAAAGAACAATTAATGCCTACATCAATAAAAAACATTAAAAGTAAATGCGAGTTAAAATAGTCATGGGCGATAAAACATACAGCTCAAAAAACGTAATCATAACCACCCGAAAAAACATTAATTAATCTCTATATCAATAAAAAACATAAAACGTAAATGCGAGGTGAAATAGTCATGAGCGATAAAAAATAAATCTCGAAAAACGTTAACATAACCATCCGAAAGCACATTTATAACCTCTATATCAATAAAAAAACATTAAAAGTAAATGCGAGTTGAAATAGTCATGAGCGATAAAAAATACAGCTCGAAAAACGTAATCTATACCCACCCAAAAGAACAATTAATGCCTACATCAATTAAAAACTTTAAAAGTAAATGCGAGGTGAAATAGTCATGAGCAATAAAAAATACATCTCGAAAAACGTAATCACACCCACCTGAAATCACAATTAATGCCTATATCAATAAAAAACATTAAAAGTAAATGCGAGGTGAAATAGTCACGAACGATAAAAGATAGAGCTCAAAAAACTTAATCATAACCACCCGAAAGCACAATTAATGCCTATATCAATAAAAAACATTAAAAGTAAATGCGAGGTGAAATAGTCATGAGCGATAAAAAATACAGCTCAAAAAACGCAATCTTACCCAATCGAAAGCACAATTAATGCCTATATCAATAAAAAACATTAAAAGTAAATGCGAGGTGAAATAGTCATGAGCGATAAAAAATACAGCTCGAAAAACGTTAACATAACCATTCAAAAGCACATTAATAACCTCTATATCAATAAAAAACATTAAAAGTAAATAAGAGGTGAAATAGTCACGAACGATAAAAGATAGAGCTCAAAAAACTTAATCATAACCACCCGAAAGCAAAATTAATGCCTATATCAATAAAAAACATTAAAAGTAAATGCGAGGTGAAATAGTCATGAGCGATAAAAAATACAGCTCAAAAAACGTAATCTTACCCACCCTAAAGCAACAATTAATGCCTATATCAATAAAAAACATTAAAAGTAAATGCGAGGTGAAATAGTCATGAGCGATAAAAAATACAGCTCAAAAAACGTTAATCATAACCACCGAAAGCACAATTAATGCCTATATCAATAAAAAACATTAAAAGTAAATGCGAGTTGAAATAGTCATGAGCGATAAAAAATACAGCTCAAAAAACGTAATCATAATCACCCGAAAAAACATTAATTAATCTCTATATTAATAAAAAACATAAATCGTAAATGCGAGGTGAAATAGTAATGAGCGATAAAAAATAAATCTCGAAAAACGTTAACATAACCATCCGAAAGCACATTAATAACCTCTATATCAATAAAAAAACATACATACATACATCCTCGGCGCTACAGCCCCGTTCGGGCCCTGGCCTCCAGAAGAAACCTTCCCCACTCTTCTCTATTCCTGGCCATCGTCCACCAGCCTAACGCTCCCAGCTGCACTGCATCCTTTCCAACCTGGTCCAACCATCTCATTCGGGGTCTCCCTCTCTTCCTTTTGCCTACCGGCGCATAGCTCATTATTCTCTTGGGGATACAATCATCTGCCATCCTTTGAACGTGGCCAGCCCAACGAAGCCTGCTTATCTTTATAAATCTCACCACTGGGACATCCTTATACTTTTCATAAAGCTCTCGATTGTGTCTTATTCTCCAAAGACCATTTTCGCATATAGGCCCATAAATCCTTCTCAGTATTCTTCGTTCGAAAACAGCAATCTTTTGTTCATCTGTTTTCCTTAACACCCAGGATTCACAGCCATAAGTCAGTATGGGCCTAATCAGGGTTTTGTAGAGCGTGGCCTTCGTTTCCTTATTAATTTCTTTAGTTTTAAATATTCTTAATAGACCATAATAACCCCTCGTAGCAGCTAAAATTCTCTTCTCTATTTCTTTGGAGGAATTATTTTCGGCATCTACAAACGACCCGAGGTATACAAATCCATGAACTGTTTCAAATTTGTATCCTTGTATCTCAATACATGGTTCTCGTACCTCAGCCCCTGCAACCATATACTTGGTCTTGGATTCATTTATGACAAGTCCCATTGTCTTAGCAGATTGCTCTAAAGCTTTAAAAGCCTCTCTTATGCCCGATTCTGATCTACTGACTATATCTATGTCATCTGCATAAGCTAGAAGCTGAACACTTTTATTAAAGATATGTCCGCCAGTTTGTATTTGAGAATCCCTTATCACTTTCTCCAGAGCTATGTTGAATAGTAGGCATGCCAGGGCGTCTCCTTGCTTCAGTCCATTCCATGTTTGTATGGGGTCTGACAGGTTGGATTGGATCCTAATTATACATTTAGTGTTGGAGATGGCTACTCTCACCATACGGACCAATTTGGGCGGTATATTCATCTCTCTCATAGCTTTATAAAGCATCTCTCTATTTATGGAGTCATACGCAGCTTCAAAGTCCACAAATAAATGGTGCGTTGTAATTCCGAATTCTAATGTCTTTTCCAGGATTAGTCTTAGCGTGAAGATCTGATCAGTGGTTGATTTACCTCGCATGAAGCCACATTGGTAGTCCCTTATAATCATTTCTGCATACGGAAGTAATCGAGTGAATATTATATTGGATAATATTTTGTATGCTGTATTGAGCAGAGAAATGCCTCTGTAGTTTTTACAGATAAACGGATCGCCTTTCTTGTGTATTAGGCAGATCATTCCATTATTCCAGTCTTCAGGCATTTCCTCCTCTGTCCAAATCCGCTCCATGAGATGTGTAAATTCCTTCACAAAGTCCTGTCCTGCGTTCTTAAAAAGTTCTCCTGGAAGACCATCCGTTCCTGCGGACTTATTATTGTTCAGCTTCTCTATTGCCTCGCATACCTCGTCATAGGAAGGGAGCAGCTCTTCCCTGTCATCCGCTAGCTCTTCTGCCACCTGATCCGCTCTTCTTTCTCCCGCACTATATTCTTCATTCCTACCTATGAGTTCACTGAAGTGTTCAGTCCATCTTCTAATAACATCTTCTGTGTTATTGAGGAGCTTTCCACTTTTATCTCTACAGGCAATAGATCGAGGCTGGAATTCTCGTCTCATGTTGTTGACTTTTCTATACATGTCTCGGCTTAATTTCTTGCTTTTGAACTCCTCTATGCTTTGCAGCTGCTCTGTCATATACTTTCTTTTTTTCTCTCTATGGACTTTCTTTTCATTTTTTCTAGCATTTTTATATTCTTCCAGTGCGGCCCTAGTACGTTTTCTTTGGAGCATCATTTGATATGCCTTATTCTTTATATCCGTGACTTCCTTACACTCATTGTCGAACCACTCACTCCTTTGGATTTTCTGTCTCACGCCTATAGTTTCCTCTGCAGCGGCAGACAAAATACCCTTAAGGCCATCCCAATGGCTCTGTACTCCCTGTAACACGCTATCAGACCGCTTCCATGCTACCATTTTCTGATCAGTACAATCTCCAAATGTCTTAGTCATATCCTCTTTCTTAAGCTTCTCTGTGTTGTATCTAATTGTCCTTACGCCCTTCACATTCCTACAATTAGATATTCTTGCTCTCAATTTAGCAACTAAGAGGAAATGATCACTATCGATGTTTGCACTTCTAAATACCCTAACGTCCTGTAGATCCGATCTATGGCGTCCCTCAATTAGGATATGGTCTATTTGGTTTACTGTGTTACCATCTGGAGAGGTCCATGTACCCTTGTGGATGTCTTTGTGATCAAACAATGTTCCTCCTATTACAAGGTTGTGGCCAACAGCAAAATTCAAAAGACGGAAACCGTTGTCAGAGTGATCTGAATGTAGTCCATATTTTCCAATGTTATTGCATAGATGATCCTTACCTACTTTTGCGTTTAGATCACCTATTATTATTTTAATATCATGCCTAGGGCTTCCAGAACAAACCCTTTCCATTAGGTCATAAAATTCGTCTTTTTCT
Source organism: Piezodorus guildinii (assembly GCA_023052935.1). Classification (NCBI taxonomy): domain Eukaryota; kingdom Metazoa; phylum Arthropoda; class Insecta; order Hemiptera; family Pentatomidae; genus Piezodorus; species Piezodorus guildinii. The sequence goes on along the minus strand of CM041295.1, from coordinate 9,864,610 downwards.
TCTTCGGGCTTATCTTCAGTTGGTGCGTGCACATTTATTATAGTATAGTTAAAGAAAGTACCCCTCACTCTAATTTTACAGATCCTAGGAGTAAATGGTTTAAAATCCATTATTCTTTGTTTGATCTTGCGGCTTACAAGGAAGCCAGTACCGAATGTATGGTTTTGATCATGACAGCTATAAAAGACCGAATAATCCCTCCGGTCTATAATTCCACTACCGATCCATCTCATCTCCTGTACAGCTAATATATCCAATTTATACTTGGAAGCCTCACTCGATAGAGATTTTAAGGCTCCAGGCCTATATAAGGAACGTACGTTCCATGTTGCAATTCAATAAAAAAACATTAAAAGTAAATGCGAGTTGAAATAGTCATGAGCGATAAAAAATACAGCTCGAAAAACGTAATCTATACCCACCCGAAAGAACAATTAATGCCTAAATCAATAAAAAACATTAAAAGTAAATGCGAGGAAAAATAGCCATGAGCGATAAAAAAGAGCTCAAAAATCTTAATCATAACCACCGAAAGCACAATTAAGCTATATCAATAAAAACATTTAAAGTAAATGCGAGTAAAATAGTCATGAGCGATAAAAAATACAGCTCGAAAACGTAATCATACCCACCCGAAAGCACAATAATGCCTATATCAATAAAAAACATTAAAAGTAAATGCGAGTTGAATAGTCATGAGCCATAAAGATAGACTCAAAAAACTTAATCATAACCACCCGAAAGCACATAATTAATCTCTATATCAATAAAAACATAAAACTAAATGCGAGTTGAAATACCCATGAGCGTAAAAAATACAGCTCGAAAACGTAATCATAACCATCCGAAGCACATAATAACCTCTATATCAATAAAAAAACATTAAAAGTAAATGCGAGTTGAAATACCATGAGCGATAAAAATACAGCTCAAAAAACTATCATACCCACCCGAAAGCACATAATATCTCTATTCAATAAAAAACATAAAAGTAAATGCGAGTGAAATAAATGAGCGATAAAAAATACAGCTAAAACGTAATCATAACCATCTGAAAGCACATTAATATCCCTATGTCAATAAAAACATTAAAAGTAAATGCGAGTTGAAATAGTCATGACGATAAAAAATACAGCTCAAAAACATAATCATACCCACCCGAAAGCACATTAATCCTTTATCAATAAAAACATTAAAAGTAAATGCGAGGAAATAGTCATGAGCGATAAAATAAGCTCAAAAACTTAATCATAACCACCCGAAAGCACAATTAATGCTTATCAATAAAAAACATTAAAGTAAATGCGGGTAAAATAGTCATGAGGATAAAAATACAGCTCGAAAACTAATCATACCCACCCGAAAGCACAATTAATGCCTATATCAATAAAAAACATTAAAAGTAATGCGAGTGAAATAGTCATGAGCATAAAAATAGAGCTCAAAAACTTAATCATAACCACCCGAAAGCACAATTAATGCTTATCATAAAAAACATTAAAAGTAAATGCGAGGTGAAATAGTATGAGCGATAAAAATAGCTAAACTAATCATAACCACGAAAGCACATTAATCCTATTCAATAAAAAAACATTAAGTAAATGCGAGTGAAATAGTCATGAGCGATAAAAAATACAGCTCAAAAACTAATCATACCACCCGAAAGCACATTAATCCTTATCAATAAAAAACATAAAAGTAATGCGAGTGAAATAGTCATGAGCGATAAAAAATACAGCTCGAAAAACTAATCATACCACCCGAAAGCACAATAATGCTTATCAATAAAAAACATTAAAAGTAAATGCGAGGTGAAATAGCATGACGATAAAAATAAGCTCAAAAACTTAATCATAACCACCCGAAAGCACAATAATGCTATATCAATAAAAACATTAAAGTAAATGCGAGGTAAATATATGAGCGATAAAAATACACTGAAAACGTAATCATACCACGAAAGCACATTAACCTTATTCAATAAAAAAACATTAAAAGTAAATGCGAGTTGAAATAGTCATGAGCGATAAAAAATACAGCTCGAAAAACTAATCATACCACCCGAAAGCACAATTAATCCTTTATCAATAAAAAACATTAAAAGTAAATGCGAGTGAAAACTGAGCGATAAAATAAGCTCAAAACTTAATCATAACCACCAAAGCACATTAATGCTTATCAATAAAACATTAAAGTAATGCGAGTAAATACATGAGCGATAAAAATACAGCTCAAACGTAATAACCCACCCGAAAGCACAATTAATCTATTCATAAAAACATTAAAAGTAAATGCGAGTTGAAATAGTATGAGCATAAAATAAGCTAAAAACTAATCATACCCGAAAGCACATTAATACTTATCAATAAAAAACATAAAAGTAAATGCGAGTTGAAATACCATGAGCGATAAAATACAGCCGAAACTAATCATAACCACCGAAAGCACAATAACCTTTATCAATAAAAACATTAAAGTAAATGCGAGTGAAATACATGAGCGATAAATAAGCTCAAAACTAATCATACCCACCCGAAAGCACAATTAATCTATTCAATAAAAACATTAAAGTAAATGCGAGGTAATAGTATGAGATAAAAATACAGCTGAAACGTAATCAAACCACGAAGCACATTAATCCTATGTCAATAAAAACATTAAAAGTAAAGCGAGTTGAAATACATGAGCATAAAATAAGCTCAAAAACTAATCATACCCACCCGAAAGCACAATTAATGCTTTATCAATAAAAAACATTAAAAGTAAATGCGAGGTGAAATAGTCATGAGCGATAAAAATAAGCTAAAAACTAATCATAACCACCCGAAAGCACAATTAATGCCTTATTCAATAAAAAACATTAAAGTAAATGCGAGGTAAATAGTCATGAGCGATAAAAATACAGCTCGAAAACGTAATCATACCCACCCGAAAGCACAATTAATGCCTTATCAATAAAAAACATTAAAAGTAAATGCGAGGTGAAATAGTCATGAGCATAAAAAATAAGCTCAAAAAACTAATCATAACCACCCGAAAGCACATATAATCCTTTATCAATAAAAAACATAAAAGTAAATGCGAGTTGAAATACATGAGCGAAAAAAATAAGCTCAAAACTAATCATAACCACCGAAAGCACATTAATGCTATATCAATAAAAAAACATTAAAAGTAAATGCGAGGTGAAATAGTCATGAGCGATAAAAAATACAGCTCAAAAAACGTTATCATAACCACCCGAAAGCACATTAATTAATCTCTATATCAATAAAAAACATAAAACGTAAATGCGAGTTGAAATACCCATGAGCGATAAAAAATACAGCTCGAAAAACGTAATCATAACCACCCTAAAGCAAAATAATTAATCCCTATATCAATAAAAATCATTAAAAGTAAATGCGAGTTGAAATACGCATGACCGATAAAAAATACAGCTCAAAAAACGTAATCATAACCACCCGAAAGCACATTAATTAATCCCTATATCAATAAAAAAGATTAAAAGTAAATGCGAGGTGAAATAGTCATGAGCGATATAAGATTGAACTCAAAAAACTTAATCATAACCACCCGAAAGCACAATTAATGCCTATATTAATAAAAAACATTAAAAGTCAATGCGAGATGAAATAGTCATGAGCGAAAAAAATACAGTTCGAAAAACGTAATCATAACCATCCGAAAGCACATCAATTAATCTCTATATCAATAAAAAACATTAAAAGTAAATGCGAGTTAATATGCTTGCAAGCGATAAAAAATACATCTCGAATAACGTAATTATAATGTCCGAAAACACATTTATTATTCCTAAAAACTATCCCTCCCCTCTAAAAATTCAAAATCAACAACTATTTTAAAACTAAATATTTTTTAGTTCGTAAAAAACAGAACTTTATATCAAATATCTAAAAAAAAAAAAAAACAATGATATGATATGCCAAAATTATTAAAAAAGTCATAATTTTAATTAATTTAATTATTTTTCAATAAATAAAACGGAATATTTAAGGCTAGGAGTGAAGAAAAAGGTGACATTTGACTTGGAAAAGGTAACATTTGAAATGGAAAAGGTGACATTTAAAATGGAAATCGTTACATTTGCTTTGGAAAGGGTTACATTTGAAATGGAAAGGGTTACATTTGACTTGGAAAAAGTTACATTTGACTTGGAAAAGGTTACAATTGACTTGGAAATGCTATATTTGTGAGCAAATAATATGGAGGACCAAGAAAAACTAAAGAGTTATTCGGATAGGGTAGAAAACATGTTCCAGCAAATGATTATAATGATGGAAAAAATGGATAAATTTGAAACAGAAGTATTTGAAACCTTTATAAGTTTAAAATAAGAAGTAAAAATTGATTCCCAGAAAAGAACCTCCATTCAAGATGAAGAAAGTAATAATGAAGAACCTACTGACCAAGAATGTGCAGAACTTGAAATAGAAACTCCTATTTGTGCAGATACCTTTGTACAGATAATAAGCTCAATAGCTGCGTTACCGGTAGTTTGTACAGTGATTATACTACTAATTTTAAGATCGACCCACAAATATAGATTTATTTCAATTTTTTTAATTCTATAACAGTAAATATGTTTAGTTTCTAAGGGATATGGTTAGTGAATGAATTATTGTTTTTTTGTCAGTTGCTCTAGAGTAGATATTGTTTGAATTTTTTTTTTTGGTTCAATCTATGTTGGGGTTCAATATCACATAATTGGTTGATTTTGTAATCAATTAAATATCACCTCTATACAAATTGCAATCTTTAGCTAATTATTATCTGAATCCAAAATCTAAGAAAGCAGATAATTCGACTTAATGGATAAAGAGGATCAGCGGTAACACAATCATATAAAAAATCCAAAAAAAAACCTACATCAACTGACTAAAAAGCATCATCATCATCAATCCGGCGCTACAACTCGGTGACGAGTCCTGGCCTCCTCCACCAGCCCTCTCCAGTTATTTCTATCCTGTGCAGCCGTTATCCAGTTCCTCACTCCCAGGATATCCCTTGCATCTGCTGTCACACCATCCGTCCATCTAAGTTTCGGTCTTCGGTCTACGGGGCCAACATTGATGGTCTCACCGGGTCGGGGTTCTTCTCCTGTTGCCATGTACTTTGTTTTCCCGTTGGACCTCCAGTCCAAGCATTCCGAAAGCCTCCATTAGGACCAAAAATCCTTCTTTGACAGACTGCAACGACCGTCTTATGATGTCAATGTCATCCACGTAAGCTAATAGCTGGATCATATGATTGTAAACGGTGCTATTTGTTCGGATACCAGCGTCCCTCACAGCTTTCTCAAGTGCCAAGTTGAACAATAGGCATGCTAACGCATCACCTTGGCAGAGCCCTTTTCTTGAGGAGAACTCTTCCGTTCGATGCCCACCTACCTGCACTGTACACTTCACATCCCTCATGGTCATCTTTACTTTACCAGCCGTATCAATTTATCGGGGATACTGAACCCTTCCAGGGCCTTGTACAGTTTTTCACGATTAATGCTGTCATAAGCCGCCTTGAAATCGACAAAGAGATGGTGGGTTTTAATTTGATGTTCATTTCCTCACTCTAGAATTGTTCTTAGAGAGAATATTTGATCAGTAGTTGATCTTCCCCGTCTAAATCCAGCTTGGTAAGCACCAAGCTTCTGCTCTGCGAATGGTAGGAGACGCTGGAATAGTACGCTTGATAATATCTTATATCCACAGGAGAGAAGAGAGATACCTCTGTAGTTCTGACACTGAAGTTTGTCTCCTTTCTTGAAAATAGGACATATTATTGATTGTTTCCAATCTTCAGGCAACACTTCTTTCTCCCAAATGGTTAATATAAGACCTTGAAACCTCTTCAGCAGCTCTCCACCTCCATATTTGAAGAGTTCAGCAGGCATGTCATCAGATCCAGGGGCCCTATTATTATTTAGCCGATTTATAGCATCCATTATTTCCTCATCATTGGGTGGTTCAAGGTTGGATTCTTCATTCATCATCTTCAATTCTTCACTTGAATGTAACTCAGTGTGATGTGCACAGGGTGCTGAACTGAGAAGATCCTCAAAGTAATTTTTCCATTGCGATAGGATGCCATCCTTGATGGGGGACGCAACTATGTTCCCATTCTTGTCTTTACAAATTTCTGGCACCATTGTAAAATAGAAAACCATCAAATTAGGGAAAATGAAGTATAGCCAAAAACTAGCGCTATGTTTAGAAGGCTCGACCATGGCATGAATAAGGACAAACCTAAATTAAAAAATAATTTCAAGAATAATGAATTTAATATATGCACCCTAAATACAAGAACATTATTAGGGGACCATAGAAAACTAGAATTAGATCAGGCTTTAAAATATTTAAAATGGGATGTGATAGGACTGTCTGAGGTAAGAAGAAAATTTCAAAAAATCATAGAAGGTAAGGATGGTACGATATTCGCCCACACAAGTTCAGATAAAGGTCTAGGAGGAGTAGGGTTTATAGTTAACAAAAAGTGGAAAAATAAAATAGCTGATTTTAAAGAAATAAGCTCAAGAGTAGCAAGATTGACTATAAACATAGGCAAAAGTAAAAAAATAGTTCTGATCCAGGTTTATGCACCCACAGCTGCTGCTGCAGAGGAAGAAAAAGAAATTTTTTACAATGACGTACAACTCACTCTAGACAGATCAAGAAATTTCAAACATTCTGTCATAGTGATGGGAGATTGGAATGGAAGGGCTGGAAAACTTGTAAGTGGAGAAGAATGTATCATGGGAAGTTCCTGGTATGGAGTGAGGAACCTGGGAGGTGAGTCACTGGTAAACTTTGCCATGGCCAATAGAATGCAAATTGCAAATACCTACTTCAAGAAGAAAAGTAAAAACAAATGGACTTGGGGCGCCCCAGATGGTAGGAAATATGAAATAGATTATATATTAGTAGACAACATAAAGAATGTCAAAAATTGTGAAGTGATAACCAGGTTCAATTTTGACTCAGGCCACCACCTAATCAGAGCTACTTTATGTTATAAATTTTTAAAAAGAAGAATAATATCTCAGAAGAACCATACCTTCATACCTAAGAAAATAAATGAGAAAATTTTTCAAGAGGAAATAAAAAAATTGCATAATCTAATAGAAAACAATGAAAATGACAATATTGAAATACAATATAATATTATTAGAGATAACATTATAGTAAGTGCCAATATATCAGAACTGCAGGAACGAAAGAAAGGATATCACGCAAAATTATCCAGAGACACCTTGCAAATTTTAGAAAAGAGAAAAGAAATAATACAGAAAGGAAGATCGAATCCTCTGCTTAGCCTCAAAATAAAGACCTTAGGGAAAATATAAAAAAGGATCTTAAGAAATATAAAGAAAATATGATAAATGAAATTTTAGAAATGAACAAATCCTTTAAAAAATTGAAATTCGAATTAAATGAAGGTAAACACTGGCCAGTGAGCTACGAAAACAATCGAGGAAAGGAGGTGAGCAACAGAGGGGACATGATCGACTTGGCAACAAAATACTACCAAGAATTATATAATGCTGAAGAAGAAAAAGTATTTAAAAGAACCAAAAAAACAATAAGGATTGAAAATTCTGTTCCTGCAATACTGAAATCATAAGTGGACAGTATAATTAAATCACAAAGTGCTCAAAAAGCCCAGGCCAAAATGGTATTAGAAATGAAATCCTGAAGGCTGGAGGAGAAGAACTAACAGCTCTACTGTGCAACTTATTCAATAAAGTTCTAGAAGAAGAAAAAATCCCAACAGACTGGAAAATATCAAAAATTGTTTTGCTTCACAAGAAGGGGATAAAACTAAATTAAATAATTTCAGACCAATATCATTGGGCGCTACTATAGGAAAAGTTTTTACAAAAATCATTCAAACCAGATTGACCAAAACAATAGATAAAAATTTACCTTTCGACCAAGCAGGCTTTAGAAAGGGGATGTCTACAATAGATCATTTACACTCATTCAACCAACTCATAGAAAAAAGTAAAGAATATAATTTAAACTTATACCTTATATTTGTTGATTTTTCCAAAGCATTTGATAGTATATATCATAGCAGCATTATAACAGCTCTCAAGTCAATAGGTATCGAGGAAAAATATATTTCTATAATAAAGCAGTTGTATACTGATAATAAAGCATTTATATATAGCGACAAAAAAGGCAAGGAATTTCCAATCAAAAGGAGAGTCAGGCAAGGAGATGCACTATCACCACAGCTGTTCAGTATAGTACTGGAACTTATTCTAAAGGATATGGAATGGGAAAAATATGGAATAAATATAAATGGTATTCAAATAAATGTATTTAAATATGCTGATGATGTGCTACTGATTTCCGGAAAAGAAGATGAGATAGTGACAATGCTGAAACAACTTAGGTATAGAAGTGCACAACATGGACTGTCTTTGAACTTGGCAAAAACTAAAATAATCACCAGCTCCAGTGTGGCAAAAGTAAAAACAGGTCTTCCTGAAATCAGTGTAGTAGATGAAATCAAATATCTTGGACAAGTGATATCTTTTAAAGATAGACAGTCGACTGAAATCCAAACTAGGACAGCTATGGCTTGGCGGAAATATTGGAGCTTAAGGATGGTTATGAAGAACAACAATATCAGCCAACCTCTAAAAACATTAGCTTTCAATAGCTGTATTTTGCCTGTTCTATCTTATGGATGCCAAACATGGTCCCTCAACAAGCTTCACGAGAGAAAAATAATAACATGCCAAAGAGCAATGGAGAGGAGCATGTTAGGAAAAGCCAAAGGATAAACAGTCAAAAAATAAGAAAAGCTAGCGGTGTCACTGATGCAATCAGATTCGTGAAAAAGATGAAATGGCAATGGGCTGGTAATCTAATGAGGAATGATAAAAATGATAAAAACTGGGCAAAAATGTTGACGGAGTGGACCCCATTGGATAGGAAAAGGAACCGAGGCAGGCAAAGAAGGTGGATCGGCGAAATCAAAAAGGCAGGAGTGATATGGTCACGTAAAGCCAAGGACAGAGAATTTTGGAAGATGAACATAAGCGAACTCTTCAACTCAAGAACGGGTAGTTACCGTTAAAGACTTTAAACTCCTGAAAAGGAAGGTCTATGTACATATATGTATATAAAAAAAAATAAAATAAAGTTTGTAAATAAAAATGTATTATAAATGTTTATATGTACATCAATAAAGACTTATTATTATTATTATTATTATTATTTCCTCATCATTGGGTGGTTCAAGGTTGGATTCTTCATTCATCGTCTTCAATTCTTCACTTGAATGTAACTCAGTGTGATGAGCACAGGGTGCTGAACTGAGAAGATCCTCAAAGTAATTTTTCCATCGCGATAGGACGCCATCCTTGTACGCAACTATGTTCCCATTCTTGTCTTTACAAATTTCTGGCACCATTGTGCAGGGACGTCTCCTTCTATTGATACTTCTGAAGAAGTCTCTTGACTCTTTCTCCCTTCAGAGCTCTTCAAGCTTCCCCAGTTCTTCCCTCTCTCTTTGCCTTTTCTTACTTTGATGGAGTCTCTTTTCCTCTCTCCTCTTTATTTTATATTCTTCTACTGCTGTACAGGTCCTTTGTCTCAACATTTTCTTGTAAGCAATGTTTTTCGTGTTGGTGGCTATTTCACATTGTTCATCGAACCATATCGATCTTGCCTCCTTTTCTCTTGGCCCCAGCACGATATCAGCTGTTTCCCTCATTGCGGCAACTAGGGATTGCAATCCGGTGTCATTTCCAATCCGGCTGGATCCGGTCCCAAATTTCATCAATCCGGACGGATCCAGATGGTATGACTAAATCAGGTTTATTTTCACTTTTCGGTCCAAGATGAACTGTTAGCATGTTATTAGAGTATAATTGTACTCATAATAGGAAGTTCATAAAATAAAAGTTATGTTAGGATTAGATATGGAGTAAAAAAATTAAAGTTTAGTAGTTTGTTTATTTATTTAACGTCCCTTTATGCTGCTGTAGCTAATCGGACGATACTACAGTGAGAGTCCTAAATTTTGCATATCCAGGTTTTATTAGGATAGGGATCTTTAACGAGTACCTGACATCGCACAGGCTCGGGACCACCTTTTAACGTCCCCTCCGAAGGACGGCATAACTAAGGATTTTTTACTCCCATTAAAAAATCCTAGGGCTACCTGCGGGTTTGAACCCGGGACCTTTGGCATAGACAGCTGTTATGCTAACCACCCTGCTACAGGTAACCCCAAAGTTTAGTAGTTTAGGTAACTAGTAAAATTTTAATGGCTATTAAAACAGTCGGCTATTGATTACTATTTGCTGAAAATAAAGACTATTTGTTTTTCTACCACCCTTTTTCCAAAATCAAAATTGATTTTTGATAATATATACTATTTAAAAAACAAATATTGTCAGTAGAATAATTTAAAGATTTATACTCATAATACAAACTCATTATTGTGATAATTATGCCATTCATCAGACATATTCATCAAAATATGATTATGCCCATCATTAATATAAGAGTTTTTTGTGATTGTTAGCATTCTCAAATAATTTAAAATTATTGTTATCACAATTCCCATCTTAGTTAATTACGTATGGATAATTATATAGGATTTTATATAGTAAGTTAATAAATTAGTTGAGCTATCCGAGAAAGTGAAGTATAGGAAGACGTGAGCAGTAAGGTAGCTCAGTCTTCCTAGATTTCAATAGATTTGTAAGCAGTTTATCATATAATTCAGTACACTTGAGTGAGTCAGTACTTGAGTGAGCAATTTCTCTAAAAAAACATTAGAGTTGTTTCAGAAGTTCCTCTACAGACAACTTATAGGATGCTATAGCTCGCGTATATCCAAGATAATAATATCTGTTAACTTACATTTGGGGGAAGCACCGACGAAACAAAAGCACTTGTACTGTCTCGTGAAAGGCGAACGAATGATGCTGGACTGAACTGATGACGAGATGTAATTTGGCATCGAACGTCACCACCATACATGTACACCAAATGTAACGCATTTAAAGTACTTTTTTTTATTAAACTGCACTATTTTTATCCGCCGGATTACCGGATCCGGTTTTCCGGATTGCAATCCCTAGCGGCAACACAACTGTACCATAAAGATTCAACATCAGCCATGTGCACAGCTTGTGATCCGATACTCTTTGCAAGCTGTTCGGTGTACAACTTTTTGGTGTCCGTATCTTGTAACTTTCTAAGATTATAATGGTTACATTTTAGGGCCATAGCTCCAATCCTTTTGAATGATAGCTTTGGTGTGAGATGGGCAATACACAAAAAGTGGTCTGAGTCCACATTGGTGCTTCGAAATGTTCTCACATTTTGAAGACTGGACTTATGCCTTTTATCGACAAGGATGTGATCTATTTGGTTGACATGTTTCCTATCAGGTGTGGTCCAGGTACCCTTGTGGATGTTTTTATGTGCGAAAAGGGTACTTCCAATAACCATGTCCCTCGAGGGTGCAAAATTAATAAGCCTTACTCCATTTTCATTAGACTGGTCATGGAGACTGTATTTTCCTATTGTTGGGTAATACATCTCTTCTCTTCCTATTTTTGCATTACAATCTCCAGCAATAATTTTCATATCATACTTTGGACATTGATCAAGGGTTCGCTCCAGTTGTTCATAAAAAGAGTCCTTTTCTTCCTCTCTCGTGGTCTCTGTTGGAGCATGTATATTTATAATACTAAAATTATAGAATTTTCCATGAATTCTCGGAACACAGATCCTTGGATTTAAAGGTTTAAAGCCAATGACCAATTCTCTTAGATTTAGACCGATTCTCTTTTTGACTAAAAAGCAAGTACAATTAAAAGTAAAGTACATACATTCACTAACCGAACTCACGAAAAAACCAATTCAGAAATAAGTATACAAAGGAAATCAGAAAATAAATTTAAGTTAAAATAAATCAATGCTTTTGGGAATGAAGTTGAAATCATTAATATATTTACTAACCGAACCCAGGAAAACAAAGAAATACAGAAATTAATATACAAAGGAGATCCAAAAAAGTTAAAATAAATCAATGCTATTGTAAACAAATATAAAATGATTTGATGATTAGCTACTGTGCCTAATACCGATTAAATACGAAAATGTTATAATAAACCCATATTTGAGCAGGCACACTTAAAATTAATAGTAAAACCTGTAAACAAACCCTCGATAACGCAGTTACTGAGCCAAGTAACGAAAAAGATATAATAAACCCATATTTGAGCGAGCATACTTAAAATTAATAGCATAATCGGGATATGGACCACCCGTAACACAGCTACTGAGCCTAATATCGAATAAATATGAAACACAGCTACTGAGCCTAATATCGAATAAATATGAAACACAGTTACTGAGCCTAATATCGAATACATATGAAAAAGTTATAATAAACCCATATTTCAGCAAACACACTTAAAATTAATGGTGTGATGAGTATATTGTAATATACTCATTTTTTAAAAATATTTATAGTAGTTATTTATTATTTGATTATTGTGTTAGGCAGGCTAACAATAAGATAAAAAGTTAAATTTAAATTTAAATAACAGCTCCTATTATGGATGCAAGGGGCATACCCTAGGTAACAGGGCAGGTAGAAGAAAGGTCCCTGGCAGGTACCTACCAGGTAAAGTATCAAGGGTATTTTTATCATTATTATTTATTTTATCAAGGTATCTCAAGGTAGTTTTGAGTGGAAGTTATGAGCTGAGGGAGATAGGAGCTGCTGTCTGAACATGGAGAATAATTATATTGGGTTGATGCAAAATTAATGCAGGTTTTTAGTAGGTATTGTAAATACGCCATATCTTTACTTTAACCATATATATTTAATCAAAATAATTTCCATCTGAATCAATGCACTTTTGCCAACGTTCAACAAGCTTTCTTATTCCACCAGAAAAAAAATCCGAATCCCTGGACTCAATGAAATCACGAAAAGAATTTTCAATGTCGTCCTGGTTTTGAAAATTTTTCTCCCTCAAAAAGTTGTCCAGATGCCTGAAAAAGTGGAAGTCTGTAGGAGAGAGGTCAGGTGAATAAGGCGGATGTTGGAGAACTTCGTAGCCCAACTCGTGCAGTCGTCGAAGCGTTGGTTGTGCAACGTGTGGTCTGGCGTTATCGTGGAGCAGGATCGGCCCCTTCCGATTCATCAATGCTGGGCAAAGACGTTGCAATTTTTGAGTTCCGAGTTCCGCCGCCATTTCTCGTGTGGTTTTGGTTGGGTCTTCTTCCACTTTTGACCTCAGCTGGTCGTTGTCCAGAGCAAGATGATGGCCCCGACCTTCCTTGTCTTCGAGGTCGAAATCTCCTCTGCGAAACTTCTGGAACCAACGCTGCACCGTGCACTCATTAATAGCCCCCTGACCCCACACTTCATTAATATTACGAGCCGTTTGCGCAGCGCTGCGCCCTAATTTAAATTCGTAAAAATAAATTTGACGAAAATCGCACTTTGACATTTTCGATTCAAGACCTTTGAACACACTGAACAAAACGATTTTACTAAACAAATTCATGGTGAAAGAGAGGGTATTAGATAAGGTTTGTTTTGGTATAATAATGATCAATGTTAGGATTAGCTTTGTTTACACAATCGGAATTAAGATATTGCAATAGAGGAAACCTGCATTAATTTTGCATCAACCCAATAGTTAGCCTGCATATTGTTTGTAAGTTATTATTATAATTAAAAAGTTAAATAATAAAAATGTGCCTGATTGTCAAGAACCCATGCCTTACCCTGAGAGTAAATTGAGTAATAATGAAGTAAATATTGTGATAATTAATTTTTTCTTAAAAGAATATTTTTTAAAAATAAGTATATTGTAATATGAACCCTTGGTAACATAGCTACCGAACGCAGTATCGAATTAAAAAAAAAGAAAAAAAAAAGAAAAAAAAAAAAAAAAAAAAATTCAATATTCTAGCCTGCGATTTTGAAACTAAAATTAAAGGAACCCTGCTAATCCATACAACCAGCCCTTGTATAGAAAATGTCAGAAAAGTAAAGTATCGGTTATACTTATTATTACAATCGTGAGTAATTGTATGTAAAAGGGCCCCTGTTACAACTAACAAGCCACACGTGTTAAAACATTATGTATAATTAAATAACCATAAAAACATAAAATTATGTTAAGTTGATTTTTATTATTTTATTGAAATCGAAAAAGGTTGAATTCGAAATTGAAAAGGTTGAATTTGGTTTTTCTGCCCATTTGAGTCTTCAGGATGCCCAAAAGATGAAAATCTGAAGGAGCCAAGTAAGATGAGTCAGTAGGTTGGTTCAACACACCCTAACCAAATGAGTTCAAAAAAAGCACCTTGGTGGTGATGGCTGTGTCCAAATGGTCATTGTCATACAACAAATACCTCCCTTCATCAACATTCTTAGGCTTTTGTAGGGGTTCACAGTTTTTGATTGATCGATATTTGGCTCCTTGAGTCAAATATCGATAAAAATGATCCCATTTTGGCCCAAAACATTGATATCATGATTTATTTGCCTCAGTGATTTATTTATCAGTGACATATTTCACCAAAAAAAACAAACTACAAAACAAGTTTTGGTACTGAAGTGGTTCACCAGAGATCATTATATTCTGGAAACAACACACCAATGTATAGTGTTACCTATGTTTGAAAAACCAAAAAATTCACAGTTCAACACTACTGTAAAAGTAAAAATAAAAAACAATAAAATCACTTAAAACAAATCAATAATACACTTATATGGCATTTAAGACAATGTCAAACTAATTACTTTTCAATTCTAAAACTTAAACTACACCTGACCAATTAAAATTTAACACTTTTTTATCAAGATAATTACTTTAATTTCCCTGAACTCTTTTCTCCATGACTGTGCTAAAAGATTATGGGCATAAGCAGCGATAGCTGTCCATGCAGCAGATGCTCCATATCCACTGAAATTTTCTTTCGCTTCAGCACTTTTATGTAGAATATGGCTAGTTTCACGATAACAAAACTTTTTTTCATGTGGAGCAACCATCAAGTAATCTTTTATATGTCCTACAATACATAACCAGAAATAAGTATAAAGATGTATACGTCAGATATTTAAACATTCATAGAAAAATATATACATATATAAACCAGTAACATTTACAAATAAAACTAAGATAAAATATTATCCAAATATCCAAGGGTTTTTTACTTATCAAGTGATATTAAGTACAAATTTGCATATGGATCAATCTTGGTTTGCATAATGGGTCACAGGTTTCAGTCAATAAATAAACAATTTTATTTATGCAATGTTTAGAGAATTTATTGTTCTCATATTTTTATAGTAGTGTTCTTTCAAAGTTTATAGTATACACGTATGTCTATTTAAGACACTATTTTATCTCAAAGTGCATGATATGAGAACAATAAATTCTCAAAACGTTGCATAAAAAAAATTGTTTATTTATTGACTGAAACCCAAGAACATTAGAAAACTTAAACTGTATACAGTCAAGAACTAATTAAACAATAAATATATATATAATTGAAATATTTTATTTTTATAATTAATAAATCTAATTGATAGGGTTTTTTTGATAATTTTACAAAGTCTTATATATAAAAAACATAAACAATATAAAAAAAATAAAATTAAAACTAAAAAACTTACTATTTTCTATTGGCCATACTGCTCTCTGAATTCTGCATATCTTTTTTCTTAAATGTAGCTCTTCTTTTTTCTTTGATACAATTTCACTATTCTTACACAAGGTCAGAGCTCTAAACACGTTCACTGCTTCTGTCAAAAGACACTTTTCCCCAGAAAAACGTATGGTTATCTCCTTCCAACTATGCCATCTCCATCCTCTTCTCTCATTGGTTATTTATTTTGTGCCTCCTCGTTCTTTATTCCTATTTATTTTTGCATACTTAACATATCACAACTTCCAGGTCATTTAAAAAAATTGTATGCTTGTCTAAAAAATGTTTATGCTAGTCAAATATTTATACTAGTCACTATACCTTCCACTTAATCTAATTTATAATAATCAAATCTGTTAAATCAAATTTACACCAACATTATTTTTTTTAAGTGTCACCTAATAATCATAAATGTTACCAACACAGTCTATACTACTAAACATTTTTACATAAAATCAAAAACTTATTTATTATTTAAAACTAAAATAGTAACAATTATAAAACAAATTATATGCCAACACAAAACATAAATTATCAAACACGAAACATAATAAACAAGAGTGTATGTCATTTACTCTTAGCAAAAGTTAATTTTCCAAATTATTCTGAGATAGAATACAATGTCAATAATATTTTATATGAACCAGTGACTATTTTTAAAAGAAGGTATGACTAATTATTTATTTATTTTATTATTATTTATTTAAACCAAATATAAAAATTGTTTGTTATAGCTTAACGCTATCAAAATAAGATTAAGTTTTTCTGAATTCAGTTTACCAAATTCTATCTGTAATAAAATATAAATCCAATTAAATGTTTTCTCATTAAATCAATTAAATAATCATAATCTATTAATTATTGTCAATTTATTTTGCTTTCATAATAAGGTTTAAATAATGTGGCATGAAACATTATATAAGCAATAAAACACCAACCCAATCAAAAGCCTTTCTATTAAAATCAATATTAACAAACAATCCATAATTTCTTTCTATTATATTTGAAATTTAAATAACTACAATTTAATATTTAAATCAAATATTCATTGTAATGTTTATCACAAAAAATTCCCTGAAAATAATTAAAAAATCTTCTCAACTGTTAAATTTTATTTTATTTAGATTAAACCAGCAAAAAGAATTTTTACTAAAATGAGCTAAAATTTTTAATTCTAATGTTTCCATTTCAAGCTCTCATTTATTGTATTCTTTAATGTATTTAAAAGTTGTATTGGTTCTGATATTTTAAAACTCTGAAATTCTATTTTATTATTCTTTTTTATTAATTTGTCGATTATCAATTTAGCTTCACGCGAGTTACTCGACACATTAATAATTTTATTTTCTTCAATTAAAATTCTTATACTCTCCACTTCTTTTTCTATATTATTATTTCCTTTTCTACTCGACACATTACTAATCATATTTTCTTCAATTATATTTGTTAAACTTTCCACTTCTTTTTTTTATTTTATTACTTTTATTAATATTTTCTTTCCTACTAAACACATTACTAATCGTATATTCTTCAATTTTATTTTTTTAAACTTTCCACTTCTTTTTCTAATTTATTATTTTTATCAATACTTTCCTTTCTATATGTCCCTGATTCATAAGCGAATTTTTTTTTCTGGATTAACTATTTTATTTTTTATTCACGTATCCTGTTTTTCAAAATTAATTCCAGTTTCTATTTTATATTCTTTTAAATCACTTTTTTGAGTTTCTATTTCAGTTTTTAAATCTTTGTCTAAATAGTGTAATGTAATTTTTGATCAACATTTTTATTAATTTCTATGGGAGTCTTACTTACTTCTTTATAATTCAATTATATTAATTTTACTGTCTAATTGTTTTCCTTTGAAGGTTCATCGATTTTGTTGGAGAATTCTTCAAATTTTTGTTCTGGTTGTTTATTAAATTGTTGGTTTTCATCTAAAATTTGTTTGAAATTTTGTCGGTTTTCATCAAAATGTATTTTTAAATTTTGGTATATTTTTGAAACTTGTTGACTTATCATTTCCAAAAACCTGTCCAACTTATTCTCTCCCATGTTTGAATTATTTAATGAAAGACAAAACAAATTATTCCCAAACCAAAACTGCTATTAATTGTCCTCTTTTGGGTGCCAAATATTGAAATATTTTATTTTTATAATTAATAAATGTAATTGATAGGGTTTTTTAAATAATTTTATGAAGTCTTAGCTATGGTGATTTAATTATAAATTATTTTTATATATTCCAAAAAAATTAAATTAATACCATTATAAAAAATAAACTAAAAAACTTATTATTTTGTATTAGACATGCTGCCTCTCTGAATTCCACATATCTTTCTTCTTAAATGTAGCTCTTCTTATTTCTTTGATACAATTTCACTATTCTTACATAAGGTCAGAGCTCTACACATGTTCACTGCTTCTAGCAAAAGACGCCATTCTCCAGAAAAGGTACGGTTGCGCTATGTTCTCCTTCTGTTTTCCGTGTTCTCCTTCTAACAACACCATTTCCACTGTCTTCTTTCATTGGCTATTTATTTTGCACCTACTTGATCTTTATTCCTATTTATTTTTGCATACTTAATGTATCATAACATATTATCCTTATAACATATATATATATATATATATATTATGTTGTGATATATTAAGTAGGCAAAAATAATAAAGAAAGACGATCAAGAAGGCGCGAAGTGATTGGCTTGATAATTAATGTTTTATGTTGCTATATAATTTGTTTTATAATTATTACTATATTACTTTTTTAAAATAATATATAAATTTTTGATTTTATGTAAAAATATTAAAAAATGTTAGTAGTATAGGCTAAGTTAATAACATTTATGATAAATTAGATGTAGCAGTTTTGATAATGTAAATTAGGTTAGGGTATAGTGAAAGGTATTGATTGTGACAGAGTGATGTATTTTTGACAAGGATAAAAAATTTTCTGACAAGCATAATTTTTTTTTTAAATCGGACCAGATGTTGTGATATATTAAGTAGGTAAAAATAATAAAGAAAGAAGGCCAAGAAGGCGCGAAGTGATTGGCTAATTAGAAAAAAGAATCAAAATGCGCAGTAGAGAGGGTAGAACACGGCGTGTTTTACAGCATTTGCTCTTATGTCGTAGATAGTGGACGAGAATGGACGCATGTTAGTGTTCTTGGAAATATATCTTATGCCACCAGTCATCAAATCATCTATGATTTCAACCCATCATGGAAATTAGTGCACTACTACATTGAATATAAGAAAATTGAAGACAGTTATTGAAGAATAAGAAATACGAACCAACAGAAAAGAATATTTTTTTTTTTATATATTTAATCTTTTAATAGTTTTAAGTTAATTTTAGATTTATATTTCATGCATTGTAACATGTTTCAAATAGAATATAAGTTTTTAACCTAAGCCAAGACAACGTAATTATTAATTAAAAACCCTTTCAAATCATTATTTTCATTTAAAATTAAAATATTCTAATATTTGGCGCCCAAAGAGGACAAATTAATAGGAGTTTTGGCTAAGGTGAAATTAGAAAGTGTCACGAAAAGTTCATAAGTTTATTAGAGATCATAGTAAATAGTTGTTAGTAAAAAATGGAAAACAAAGAAGTGAAATTTAATATAATCTTAGAAGAAAAAGATGAATAAATTGTGAAGGAAAGATATGAAAATGATAAAATTAATAATAGTGTTGAACAATCAAATGTAGAAGAAAGATCAGTCCACAGGATATTAGTTTGAATAATTAAAACATGGGGGAAAATAATTTTGATAAATTTTTGAAATTATTTAATTTAATCAAATTTCAGATGAAAACCGACAAAATTTAAAAAAATTTCCGATATGAACAAAATTTCAAACAAACTGAACAAAATATTAAACAAATTTCTGATGAAAACCAACAAAGTTTTGTGCGGTTAGAAAATAAATTGGAACAATATTTTAAACAATTAGATAATAAATTTGAACAAAATTAAAAAAAAAATTTTAGATGAAAACCAAAACATAATTAAACAACAAGAACTAAAATTTGAAAAATTATCTAGCAAAATCGATGAACTTTCTAAGGAAAGCAATGAACAATTTACAAAATCAGACTATAAAATTAATGAAGTTAAACAAGAAGTAAGTACGATTTCCTTAGAAATTAATAAAAAATTTGATACAAAATTACATTCTTTAGAAAAAGATTTAAGAATAGAAATAGGGGTTCAAAAAAATGAGTTAAAAGAATATAAAATATAAATTGAAAATAAGTTTGAAAAGCAAGATAAGTGGATAAAAAATAAATTAGTTAATCAAGAACAAACATTTGTTGATGAATTAGGGACATATAGAAAAGAAAATATTGATAAAAATAATAAAATAGAAATAGAAGTGAAAAGTTTAAAAAATATAATTGGAGAAAATAAAATTATTAATGTGCCTAGTAGAAAGAAAATAATAATAAAAATAATGATATAGAAAAAAAGTTGGAAGTTTATAAAATATAATTGAAGAAAATACGATTAGTAATGTGTCGAATATGAAAGAAAATATTAAAATAGATAAAAAGTAGAAAGTTAAAATATAATTGAAGATAATACAATTAGTATTGTATCAAATAGTTTGTGTGAAACTAAATATAATAAAATAGAAATAAAAGTGAAAAGTTTAAGAAATATAATTGAAGAAATTACTATTAGTAATGTGTCACGTAACTCATGTGAAAATAAATGGATACTTGATCAATTAATAAAAAATAATGATAACTTAGAATTTCCGAGTATTAAAAAATTAGAACCAATACAACTTTTAAATACATTTAAGAATACAAGCTTGAGTTGGAAACAAGTAGAATTTAAAATTCCAGCTCATTTTAGTGAAAATTCTTTTTGGTGTTGTAATCTAAATAAAATAAAATTGAAAAATTTGGAAGATTTTGAAAATAGTTTCAGGGATGTTTTTTGTGGTAAAATTTACAAAGAATATTAGATTTCAATATTAAATAGTAGTTATTTAAATTACCAATATAAGAGAAAAAATTTAAAAAGAGATTATGGATTGTTTATAATTGATTTAGTAAAAAGATTTTTGATCGGATTTGTGTTTATTAATTAATTAATTTTATTAATGAAATGTTTCAGGCCACATTATTGAAACCTTATAATGAAAGTAAAATAAATTGAAAATATTTAATAGATTATGATTATTTTTTTTAAATTTATTTATTTAAAGAAATTAAGAACTGTACTGGTTCAATACAACAAGTAAATGGGATTGATATGAGATTAAGACACCTGAAGAAGAGAGTACCCATTGGTAGAACTCCAATGTCCAATTTATGGTAAGATGTCTCTTGGGCATCTTCTTTTAAGTCGCCTCGGAGGATTGTCAGGAATAGATGTTGAGGAGAGGTCACGGATAAGCAGGTTTGAGTGGGGAGGAAGTTTGGAATGAAAGGATGTATATCTGGATCGGGCTAAGTCTTCAAACTAATGAAATATTTAGGTCTTTATGGATAATTTTATTTGTAACAAAGTATGGAGCATTAAGGATTTTTCGAAGGATCTTGGATTGATGATTATTTAAATTGATTTAATGAGAAACCATTTAATTGGATTTATAATTTATTACAGATAGAAATTGGTAAACTCAATTCAGAAACTTGACTTAATAACATAAAAACTTAAGAATAAATAAATAATTAGTCATAACATTTCTTTTGAAAAATAGCCAATGGTTTATAAAAAATATTATTGACATTGTATCATATTGTAACCTCAGAATAATTTGGGAAATTAACTATTGTTAAAAGTGCATGAAATACTCCTGTTTATTATGTTTCTTGTTTGATAATTAATGTTTTGTGTTGCTATATAATTTGTTTTATAATTATTACTATATTAGTTTTTTAAATAATATATAAATTTTTTATTTTATGTAAAAATATTAAAAATGTTTAGTAGTATAGGCTGAGTTAATAACATTTATGATATATTGATGACATTTAAAAATATTATTGTAAAATAGATGTAGCAGTTTTGATATTGTAAATTAGATTAAGGTATAGTGAAAGGTATTGATTGTGACAGAGTGATGTGTTTTTGGCAAGGATAAAAAATGTTCTGACAAGCATAATTTTTGTTTAAATCGGAGCGGCCCGAATGTTGTGATATATTAAGTAGGTAAAAAAAAATAAAGAAAGAAGACCAAGAAGGCGCGAAGTAATTGGCCAATCAGAAAAAGAATCGAAATGTTTCATTATATTTTCAATCATTTAATAATTTTAAGTTAATTTTAGATTTATATTTCATACATTGTAACATGTTTCAAATAGAATATAATTTTTTTACCTTAGCCAAGACAACATAATTATTAATTAAAAACCCTTTCGAATCATTAATTTAATTTAAAATTAAAATATTCTAATAATATATATATATGTGTGTGTGTGTATGTGTGAGTAAGGAAAAAATATTTTTCCCAGAGAGCTGTTTCAGGATATGTGATGTGATTAGATCGTGACCTGAAGCTTTTTTGGAAGGTAATTTTTGAGTGATGTTAAGGATTTCAGATGGGTGAAACGCCTTGGGAGGAAGGGACATTTGAAAAGGAACAGTTAGTTTTGCTTCTGCCAGTTCAATACGGATTGGGTTAAGGACATCAGGATGAGAATTAAATGTTCTGGAAAGGTGTTCACGGAATGTTTGAGATTTGTCCTTGTTGGATCTTGTCCAGGTCTTGGAGTCGGTAAGAAGTGGATGGTAGAAGACTTGGTATTTTAGTAGCTTTGCAGTAGATCCATAGTGATTTTTCTGAAGTTGTTAGGTTTTCTGTAAAGTCCTGAAATTTTAAAATTTTGAATTTCCGTATTTCTTCTTTGAGTTTGTTAGCCAGTTTGTTGTCATGGGTTTTGTCCAATGGATTTCTTGTTCTAGGCCACTTCGCCCTTGCTCCGCATTTTCCAATTAGTAAGAGGCGAATATGACTTGGCAACTTTGTTTCATCAGAATTCCTATTTGAATAGCGAGATGTGTTGTTCTGTACAGCAGTTTCTATTGATTTTCTAAATTTTTGAATGGCTAAGTCTATTTGTTGTTTAGTTTTTAAAGGGATTTTTAAGTCCAGGCTGCTCTCCACGTCATAACGAAAATTGTTACAGTCAACACGTCCTTTGATCATTGATGGAGGATAAGGTATAGGAATAGGTTTTGTGTGCATGAGAAGCAGAACCGGGCTATGGTCTGAGGTAAGTTCATCAATGGATTATATTCTAGTGTGGGCGGAAGGTATTATGGAAGTAACAAATATATTAATGATATTGGGACATTTCTTAATGGAAGCGGGCAAGTATGTAGGTTCCTGGGGTGCCAAGAGGGAGTAAGAGGTTGTGACTCGGGAAAGTATCCTGCCACGAGTGTTGGACGTTCAGCATCCCCAATCTCCCCCAGCAATGAAGCATGGACCAAGAGATCAAAATAAGGATTCAAGGTGGTGAATGGTGAGTGAATTACTGGGAGAGCAGTATACAGCTGAGATTGTCATATTAAATGGATGGAAAGATAAGATAATAGAGGTTGATTGAATGGTGTCAAATGGAGAAGAAGGAAGCATGGAGTGAGGAATGGATTTATGGATGAGGATAAATGAGCCAGCGTGAGAAATGTGTTGTCTGCGTGATCTGATCTGTATGTGAAGTAGTCACGTATGTAAAATTGCGAGCGTGTCGGTGATTCAGTTAACCATCTGCATTCCACAAAAGAATGGCTAAGGAGTTTTTGTTCACTGTGGGATATGGAAAGGAACTTCAGATAGGAGTCTGGTAAGGAGTGTAATGAGAGGTCTTATTGTATTTTGAAGATCTAAAAGGATTGATGTAATTTCAGAAATATTTTGTGAAGAATAGGAGAAGATGGAAGCTTCTTTGGGTGGAGGATTATCCTGTCTATGCAGAGATTGGGCACTACATCGGGGTTGCTGAGGAGGTTCCATGTTTGACGGAGCTGCTGGAGGTGGTATTACTTGGGAGGTAGGCTGCAGAGAGGGAAATTTGGAATTGATTTGGGATGTTAACTTGCCCCTTAGAACAGTTTTGGTGGGAAACTCGTTTCTAGGAGTGCTTCGAAGGAAATGAGACCTCTGGATCTGTAGACGGAAATTATGAGGCCGATGAAAGGATGGATGATGATGAGATGGTTGAGGCTGAAGATGATCATGGGATAGTGGAGGCTGAAGATGACGATGAGTGTTGGGAGAAGCTTCAGATTCCTATTGATTATCCAGCTGTTTTCTGGTGATATTGGAGAACGATTTAATCTTGATGTTGGAGGTCGTCAGACATAGATTTTCGTTGGCCAATGGGGCTTTTCGCCAAAGGGCCTGGGTTTTAGTATTCAGGAACGTTGCTTTGCAATTTAAGGTAAGCAGTATTTACATGTTTTTGGCGCTGCATGGTTTTATAAACTATACAACCTTTATAATTGGGTGGATGTCATTCACCACATATGCACATATTTCCAGCATATCTCGGCTTCTGGAATGTATAGGACTCATACGAGCCAGCACATTTATCACATCTGTCCTGATTATGGCAATAGGCTTTTGTGTGGCCAAGGGTTTGACACTTGGTTCACTGTACCGATGTCTACTCTTTGCTTCGGCTCTTCAAATCGTATGCATGAATATACTAATCTATTGACTTGAAATTTGTCAGTATTGTTGGCTACTGGTTCAAGATAGACAAAAACAGAGGCAAAGGATATTTTTCTATCGGGTGCAGTACATTAGAAATCTGCATAACATTGCGGTCTTGTTCGATGGCTGAAGTGGAAGTTTTAGAGTGAAGTCAAGAAGTGAATGATGTGGTGTTGCGGATTCATTTTGGTTATTTGTGAGGGCTGAGATTGATTGCTGGTAGGAATAGCAGATGTGGCTTGTGCGGTTTAGGTGTTTTCATGTGAAGGACCAAGTAGATCGACTATGGATTTACTGTGGGTGATAGTAGTAGTACTTTTTTTTTACTATTTTTATTTATTCATTTTTTTATTAGGTGATCCTCCAGGGACAATATTTCATTGACGTTTCTGAAGTGTTCTCAGTTTTAAATATTAGGAGTAAGTGTTGCTGACTTCTGAGAAAGCCGTCTCCTTATCCGTCTCTATTCCCGAAGATTAGCACTTTTTATTTTTTATTTAAAGAGAAAAAAATATTTAAGAAAAAAAAAAAAAAAATATATATATATATATATATATATATATATATATATATATATATATATATATATATATATATGTGTAGTAAAATAAAAATAAAAGTTTAACTTCTTGAGTTAAAAAATTATTTACATAAACCGAAAAAGAAAATAAAAGTCATTTTTATAACAAAAACAAAACATGATAATAATAAAATAAAAATTATAATAATAAATAAGTACCGTAATATGTGAAGAAGCTATATCTGACTTGTGTCAAATGTGTAGGACAGTGACGGCATCAATTCAGCATATTACGTCAGGCTGTCAAGTGCTCGCTGGGGAGGAATACTTGCTGAGGCATAATAATGTGGCTAAAATTCTTCACCAAGCACTTGGTCAAGAAATTTCAGATTCTGGAGGACACTTGCCTCTATTATAAATACAGCCCACAGCCAGTGATTGATAGACAGCATGTCAAGCTATATTGGGACCTAGCAATTATTACTGATCACACAATACTGCATAACAAGCCAAATATTTTACTGATGTTAAAGGGAGGGTCCATTCCATTCCATACAAATTCATCCAGAAATTGTAGGATCTCAGATTTTCTGAAATTTGGCACGATGTATCCATTCATGCAGTTAGGATGTTATACAAAATTTTTGTATCAATCTTAACTAGTTTTCAATTTAGAGCCACCCAAACTTTGGCGTTTTCATGGCCTCAGCGCTCCCAGAGACGCTGGCTAACTCAAAGAAATAAAATTGTACTATTGTTATTTTTCAATCAAGCAGCATGAAAAATTCAGATTATATGAAGGGAACTAGGGTTATTTCTAGAATATATAAATAATTAATCCATGATGCTCCAATAATTATGTAAAAAAAATATCATGTGTAAAAATATTTGTTTTCAATGAACAAAAATTTTGCTTAAACTATGGACATTTAAGGAAATAAATAATATGAGCCAAATTCCATTATTTAAGCAAAAAAATGAATTTTTCCAGTACTTATGATCATACTAGCAATGATACATAATAAAAATAATGAGATTTTGTGTGGATAATGCTCTAAAAAAATATATTTCTAGCTTGTTGATTATTAATTTGACCTTGTAAATTTGATGTAAAATATGATGTTCCATTAAAAAAATATAATGAGCCAAAAGGAATGATTTAAGCAAAACTATGATTTTTTTAAAGGAATTACGGTAGTAGTAGCTACCATATATAATAATAAAAATCAAGGGATTTCGATAGCCTAATGTTTAAAAAAATATTTGTTTTTAATGAACAAAACATTTCACAATAGACGTTCATGAAAAAACGTATATGAACCAAAAGTAATGCATTAAACAAAAGAATGGATTTTCTACAATACTTATGATTGTACTAGCTACCCTATATAATAATAAAAATCTTGGGATTTCACCTGATTAATATTTCTAATAATAATATAATGTTATAATATTTTATGTTTAAAATTGAAAAAATGAATAATGAATGATAATTTAGGGTTTTCAAATTAATAACTCTCAGTCTTGGCTAAGTTTAAAAACTTATATTCTATTTCAAACATGCTACAATATATAAACATAAACTTAAATTAACTTAAAAACTATTTTATTTTGAATATATTTAAAAAAATTATAAGTTATCTGAATTTGTTTTCTTCAGTTAGGTTCTTCATCCATATTCTTCAAAATGATGTCTTAAATTTCCTTGATTTCAATGTATTAGTGCACTAATTACCATGATGGCTTGAAATCATCTGATTTGGTGGTTGGTGGCATAATCCATTCACGCGTAAACACTAGCATACGAGCCATTGCCAGAAAAAACGCTGTATTCTCCAGCTCTACTGCGCATTTAGATTCTTTTTTTATCATTGGCTGATCACCTCGTGCCATTGATCATCCTTACTAATGGCTTGATCCCAGAGATGACTGTTAATTCCATAAAAGAGCTGGATCTTCCCTTTAACACTCTGGGGTGTACTCCTCCTTTTCCATAGATGAGATGGTAAAATGCCTCTCATCCAGCCTCCTTTCATTTTTAAATCAACTTGCTCCTATCAAAACTCATATCTTTCGTCGTCTCCCAGCTCCTAGGATTACTACTGAAATTAGAAATTTGATTAAGAGAAGAAATGCTGCCAGAAGTTTTAGGCATACCTGTATCCCAGATCACTATACAACATTCAAGAACCTATGAAACCTCTCCCATTTTACCTTGCGCTATGCAAAGGCACAGTATTTCCATTTGGTTTTTTCCCAAACCCCAGACCCCAAAAGCAAGTGGAAAATCCTGAGAAAATTCTCCATCACTGCCTCTACATCCAGTACTTACTTCCCTGTTATACCAGATAATTTAAACTCTTTTTAGTTGGTCCTCTTCCTCAAGTCTCTCAGCATACTAGCTCTCTCTTATCAGCGATCGTCACAAGTTCGTAGCCCATACCCATAAACTGTAGACTTTTTTTAATGACGGAGTATGTTTGACTGAAGTGAATATTAGATGAGGAAGATGATTGGGGGCGTGGTCATCAGAAAGAAATACATTATAAAGTAGTACTTAATTTAATTGAGTGCAATGTTTCGGCCTACATTGTGGGTCTTCATTGGGGCTAAGAGAAACAAGACAACAACCAATGTAATTATAAACTTGATAATACATTAGGAATATAATAATAATACGATGAGAGTAATATAATATGGAAACAAACACAAAATTAAATGTAAAATGATAATAAGATGACAGTTAAAAAGTATGGAAGTAAACATAATTAAGATGATAATATTTCAACACCAATATGTAAAGAGAAACTAAGCAAATGATTAAATGTTAAAAGAAAAATACGTGAACAATTAAAACATAGTTAAGAACATAGGTAGTATTTAAAAAGAACATAATCATTAGACACGAGAACCAATAAGAATGAAATTTTTTTTTTAATTTTTGAAAGTAATGTAATATTAAACTAACAATTATATGTGAGGATATATAACAGAAAAAGATATGAATAGGGAAAGAGAGAGAAAGAGATAATCATCTTCCTCATCTCATATTCACTACGGTCAAACATACTCCATCATTAAAAAAAGTCTACAGTTTATGGGTATGGGCTACGAACTTGTGACGATGAGTGGTTCTGAGCGCAGATTGTAGTGCACGGAACAACTGAGCTATTAAAGCGCTGATAAGAGAGAGCTAGTATGCTGAGAGACTTGAGGAAGAGGACCAACAAATAGGAGTTTAAATTATCGGGTATAACAGGGAAGTAAGTACTGGATGTAGAGGCAGTGATGGAGAATTTTCTCAGGATTTTCCACTTGCTTTTGGGGTCTGGGGTTTGGGATAAAACCAAATGGAAATACTGTGCCTTTGCACAGCGCAAGGTAAAATGGGAGAGGTTTCATAGGTTCTTAAATGTTGTATAGTGATCTGGGATACAGGTATGCCTAAAACTTCTGGCAGCATTTCTTCTCTTAATCAAATTTCTAATTTCAGTAGTAATCCAAGGAGCTGGGGGACGACGAAAGATATGAGTTTTGATAGGAGCAAGTTGATTTAAAAATGAAAGGAGGCTGGATGAGAGGCATTTTACCATCTCATCTATGGAAAAGGAGGAGTATACCCCATGGTGAAAAAAAAAAAAAAAAATTCTTCTGGTCGGACCAACCGAATTAACGGGAAAAAAAAATATGTTAATAGTTTTCTAAAAACTTTATTTTTCAATTTTTTTTGGAGATAACAATAGACCAATTTTTTATTAATTAAAAAAAAAAAAAGTATTCAGGTTATGTCGGATCAGTACACCTACAACTTTTTGCTACCTTATTTCATTAGAGGGTCTAGTATACTTTTTTTTGTTTTAAATTTTATTATTATGATTGTTTATTTTATCCCAACTTCTGCTGGTATTAGTGCCTACCTAGACCTATGTCAAGAGTGAGGCTAGTGATAGTTATTCCTTAATTTTCATCACTTTTCTAACAATACTCGCAGTACTGAGTAACACTGCTTTCTGCATCTCATCCAGAGTGTTAAGGGGAAGATCCAGCTCTTTTATAGAATTAACAGTCACCTCAACAGTCGGGATCAAGCCATTGGTTGGGATGATCAATGGCGCTAGGTGATCGGCCAATGAGAAAAAATAATCGAAATGCGCAGTAGAACAGGAGAATACAGTGTTTTTTCCGGCAATGGCTCTCTTCTGTCATGGGACGTGGATAAAGATGTATGCTAGTGTTCACGCGTAAATGGATTATGTCACAAACCATCAAATCAGATGATTTCAAGCCATCATGGTAATTAGTGCACTAATACATTGAAATTAAGGAAATTGAAGACATCATTTTGAAGAATAAGGATGAAGAACCAACTGAAGAAAACAAATTTAGATAACTTATAATTTTTATAATTACATCTAAAATAAGATATTTATAATGATAAGTATAATACATAATATGTAGGTAATATTTAATGACTTGACGGTCCTATTGCTCTATCTCTTCTCTTCAGGCATGACCACTCACAGCATGACTGGTGAGAGAGCTAACAAAAGTTTTTTTTACTTTTCACCATTGGGTACATTTGAGATCAACTTAAAAACAATGCTTATTATGCAGGACCCTTCAATGAAATAAAGTTGCAAAAAATTTTAGGTGTATCAATCCAACATAACCTAAACTTTTTTTTTAAATTAAAATAAAAAATTGGACTCACGTTTTCGTTAAAAAAAAAGTTTTTAGAAATCCTTTTAGAAAACCATTAACATATATATTTTTTTGTTAAAGTCGGTTGATCCGTTCAGGAGAAAAAATTGTTTTCACCATGATAAAATTGAAAAAAAAATAATACAGAGGATCCTCCAATAAAATGAAGTAGCAAAAAATTGGAGGTGTACCGAACCAATATAACCTAAAAAAATATTTTTTTAGATGTGAATCAATGGTGTAAATTTGATTCTGATGTACGCAGGGGCAGATTTCACATACTTATTCTGCTAGGCCCTTTGATAAAAATAGAAATAACTTTGATAATAATGAAAAAGACTTTTATAAAAATAAGAAAAACATTGAGTAACGATTAAAACAGATGTGATAAAAATAAAAGCAGTTTTGGTAAAACTAAAAAAATCTTTTGTTAAAATGAGAATTCTTACCGAAGTTATTCTCATTTTAATCAAAACTTATACATAGTTCCTTTTCAACTTACACATCATACCAAATTTTCCGACACATTAATTGACCTCACCTTTGTCAGAACCTATTCACAAATACCCGTTCATCAAATTTAAATCATGATTTAATCCAAATTTCATATAGTATTTCCACCCAAACTCTTATTCCCAAACAGGTCTCTCAGAGAAATCTCGCCTCGCTAAATACAGATAAAATTAATCTAATCCTTGATTCACTAGTTCAAAATTTATTACCCATCTACTCCTCCTCTTCTGTAGATGAGATGATTAAATGCCTCTCATCCAACCTCCTTTCATTTTTAAATCAACTTGCTCCTATCAAAACTCATACCTTTTGACATTCCCCAGCTCCTTGGATTAATACTGAAATTAGAAATTTGATGAAGAGAGGAAATGCTGCCAGATGTTTTAGGTGTAACCGAATACCAGGTCACTATACAATACTTAAGAACCTATGAAACCTCACCCAGACTACCATACACCATGCAAAGGCACATTTTTTCCTCTATAGAATAACAGAAAATCACAATCCATGTCCTTTTTGATTTTTCTAAAGCCTTTGACTGCGTCATTCACTCAATCCTCCTCTCCAAACTACAACCTCAACCTAGCGATTTATATGTACCATCTCACAGAACAGTGTTCTTTGATAAGTCCTACATCATCCATGCTACCATACTTTGGAACTCACTACCCATCTAGCTTTGTAAAATATCATCCTTAACAACTTTCAAGCACCAGTTATTTCTTCCTCTCCTAAAAGATCAAACTTCTGCACACATGGTAAATTGTCTCGTCCTAATTATTATTAATATATAAATATACCTAATTATACTTAAAAATATACCTAATTATACTTATAAATATACCTAATTATACTTATAAATATACCTCATTATACTTAATTCATAAACTTGTCATCTGTTCATACTGTTCTAAATGTAACATAGACTACAATTACCATTAACCCCTACTGTAAATATAATGTAAAAGTAACATGTAATTGGTGCTATTACCACAACATGTATAAAGTATGTGACATGTGGCTATTTGTACAATATTGAAAAATAAAAATCTTAATCAATCCTAATCAGAAGCAAGGACTTTGAGTGCCTTACAAGTTGAAGCTGAGTGATAGAAGTTTACTCACTTGTGAATTGCAGCTTCTTCCGCAGCAAAGAAACAATTTTTGGCAAAAAACCTATTGGAAACTTAAAAAGAAAGCCCTACCCCACCTCCTGTATTCACCTGATATAGCCCCTTCCGATTATCACTTTCTTTTTTCAATGGCACATGGCCCGGCTAAGCAGCATTTCTATTCTAATGACGATACCAAAAAATGGGTATATTCTTATATAGATTTACAAGTCAAGTTGTTTTACAATTCATTTGCAACCAGTGAAAATACTTTGAGTAACCGGTTTTTATACCACTTACTTTCAATTTTCACAAAAAAACAGCATGAAATAATTCAAGTTTATTACTGATCCAAGCGAATAAGCAGAATTATCAAAAAAAAAAAAAAAAAAATATATATATATATATATATATATATATATATATATATATATATATATATATATATATATATATATATATATATATGCTTACGATTAAAGTTTTTATTAAAAACTCTTAGCTTATTATTAGATTGGAAAAGTAATCATGAGTCAAATTAATTACCTTCCAAATGATTTTTTTCATCTAACTTCCTTAAGCTTTCATGTGCTGAGAGATAATTATAATGTAACTTGTCAATATTGACCATCATGAGATCTAAGAAATCACCAGGATTTAAGTTGTCAGCCATATGAAACAATTACATCTACAAAAAAGAAATAAATCATAAACCTAATAACAACAAACAAATATTAAATACTCCTTAAGGCTTCGACAGACTATCTAATTTTCACTTCATAGTCATTTTCTGGTATCGACCGAGTTTTAAATGTTTCCAACTTCTAACCAGACATACTACCAGGCTTTTTCAGGGTTCTAACTAAGAATTCTTATCAGTAAGAACACAGAAGAAGACAACAATATGTCAGGTGGATAAATTAAAACATGGTCACAACCAGAAAATTAATATGAAAATAAAAACAAATATTGAATTTACTAGGTTAACCTACACTTTACAATATCAAACTTTTTAAAATATTAAATTACATAATTTATTATTTTAAAAATAAATATATAAGTAAAAATGACATCTATATGAAACATTTAAAAAAAAATACAGTCAAATACCTCTATTTCCTCACAAATAAAATATTAATATTAAAATTTATAACACAAGTAAATATGGAGTGAAACACCATTTAAAAATTATGATTACAACAACTTAAGAAAACTATACATTGACTAATCCATATGAAAACTTAAATACATTATCAATCATTCTTTTCAAAAACGCACAGGGTACTGAAAAATTGATTAAGAAACCAGGTTAAGAACTGAATTGTTAGCGTGGTGATAGCTTATAAAGGAAAAGGGGAACGAAAATCATTAATATAATGCCCAAAAGGGTAACTAAACTTTACAGAACAATTTGGTAATATTCATTACAAAACTAGTAACTATATTATCTAAAAGATGAAATTTGAATTGAAACGCAGTAGTACAGAATGAAAAATAGTACTTTGATAAACACAGAGAATGGATTCCGAAGCTACTACTCCTGACAACTTCCAGAGTGACATATAAGCCCATCGAATAAACTATATATCGTAACCGAAAATTATAATAATGTTTTTCAAACGTGCCCCTCATCAAACATATTAATACAAAGAAATATCCAAACACCTAAAAACATTTAACACAAAAAGTAAAACTTACTGTTCTAAGTAAAATAATTATAAACCCAATAATAAAATACAGGTAGTAGACTAAACAATAAAATTAGTCAGACTATATGATCCAACTGTCCTCTATACTGGCAAATTGAGAACCTAATCTAGAACTCTCAAAACAAAATATATAATTACAATATTTTAAATAACCAATATTTTTTGTTAGCTTTAGGTAACAGATCATTTAAGTTTTAATTTAAGATCATTGAGATCATCATTAAGATATGGCAAGGTGAGATGTAGCAAAAATCAAAACATATAACATCAGGATTATATTGGGGATTTTTTAAAATAATTTAAGTTACAAATCCTAATCATTTCATTAACAAAATATTGTAAATAACTTTCATAGGTAACTATAAGATTTTCATAGTTATTGGAGCAACCCAGCACTGCCCTTTCTTATTTAAGTGACGTCTAGCAAACATTCCTCATACATTCTCATGGTATAAATTTTTAAAAAGTGAGTGTACAAAGGTGAATTATCGAGACTAGCCGAGTTGGCGACAATAGATTCATAAGATATTCATGTTATCTTGTAGTAAGATAGAGCTGCAATAGCATCTCAGTGGCCCACTTCAAATGGGATAACTCACCCACTGAAATTGGAAACAGACCATGATCTTCTAAATAAATATTATTATGATGATCTTTAATGCAATGAAGAAACTCAAGCATAGTTTGAGTAAATAATTAAACAATTGAATATCTGATACTACATTTTTTCAATAACGAAATAAAATGGAGAAAAAAAAAAAAATGTTTATAAGCAAATGTCCAGAATTTATTTCAGAATAATAAAAACTGAAAAGCATTTGAATGATACAGAAAAAAAATTGAAATTTAATTTTGAAAAACTCACAAATATTATTAGAAGAAAACAAATTTTTAAAAGTTAAAAAAATCATTAATATAAATTATTATCTCTCATTCCCTCTAAACTGACAGAATCGTTATCAATCGTCACATGCCTTCTAAGGTTATGAAGAAGTTTCCAAAGAGCAGCGATTTCATAACAACTTACCCTGACAAAAATTATAAAACTTTATAAACTATTACCTTGACATAAAGATCTAATCTTCTTAAAAGGCTTTAAGTATTTTGATGGTTCAAAGAGAGTCTAAAATCTAACAGATACATGTATGAGAAGTAAGTTCTTTCGGGGTCGGAATAGCTTAACACCTTAAAACTAAATATTACCTATGAACCCTTACTTGGAGTCCCAGAACCCAGCGGACAGAAAAGAACAGTAAAAAATCACTCTGGCCGAGAATCTGAAACACCAGCCGAATTCCTGGAAAAATATTCCAATAAAACACCTTCAGATGTCTTAAACCTAGGAATGGGATACCGCTCGTCAACAGTATTTTCATTAAGCTTTCTGTAGTCAATGACCACCCTGTACTTTTCTTCACCAGGCGCACTCTTCTTTTTTACCGCCCACAGAGGACTATTATATGGAGAGGTACTATTGACGATAATACCCTGTTTCTTTAAAGTCTCTATCTCCTCCCTGATGTGCTCTCGTAACGCTTGTGGGTACCTCCTCTCTTTCACATACGTCACGATTTCTTGTTTCAAAGGGATTTCATGGACAGTCACTCCGGTAACTCCCAATATATCGCCTTCCCTAAAGAATATGTCATCATATTCATCCCTTAATCCCTTCCTCCAATCCACAGTGCGATCGACCGCCCCTACCCTTTTACCGCTCTCCACGAACTCTTGGCAATTATACCTCCTCTTTCCTACCCTTATTTTCCACCGTCCCCTCACGGTTCTGATTTTCGCTCCTAATTTCCCTAGAAGGTCGCAACCTATAATACCTTCATACTCGCGCGGCATCCCCTTCACGATGTGTATCGGTAAACGGCCTCCTTCCATGCCCCACCTATCTAACGCCATTACCGTTTCCCCAACTACTTCGCAAGGACCACCCAGAGTGATTAGTTTACAAGCACATACCTGTATCTGAAGTGTCGCCCTGCCTCCGCACAGATGTTCCGCCGCCTCTCGACTCAGGATAGTGCTGGAGCTCCCTGTGTCCACCAGGCACCTCACTCCAGCAACTCGGATGATGGGCAGACCGCCGCACCCGCTCCTCACGCTGTTGTTGACTAACGCGCGGTCGCCCCACTCCTGCCACTCACCTCAGGCCGCAACGCGTTCTCTCCTTCCTGTCTCCGCTCGCCGTTGTCCGCTCCGACGGGTGTTCCTTCTTCCTTCGCCTCCGCTGGTCTCTGATCTCGCCTCCTCCTCACACTCAGTCTCAGACGATCCCGATGTTCCAGTCGACTCAGAAAGCGCTCTACTTCTTGGCCATAAGTTCTGAGCGTTAACTTCCATGGGTTCTACCCTTGATGATTCCTGGCGCCTAAACAGTACGGGCACTGCCGCGCAATATGCCCCTCTCCACCACATTCGAAACATTTGGTTCGAGGACATTGTGCAACAAGGTGTCCAGATTTCCCACACCCGTGGCACCTCCGCTCCTCTCCTCTTCCGCTAGGTCTCGGTTTTCGAGAGCCTAGCCTCCTCCCCTCAGGCGCTAATCTCTCTCTTCCATAGTTCCCCGCATCTCTTCTTTTCCAAGCCGGTTGTACGACTCTGGGTTTGCGATAGGTTACTCTGCTCCAGCCGTGATCGTCTACCTCCATCCGCGCTTCTTCTTCCCGGGCACTAGCATCAATCATTTCCTGGGCCCACTCGACAAACGTTCGGTCTGTCGGATGCCCTTCCTTTCTTCCCGTTTCCCGGGCTAGTTGTACCATTAAGATGGTAGACAAAAACCCCATCCTTGCCTCCACCCCAGGCACGTCAATCACTTCCCTCATTTTCTCTGTAATTTTATTATAGCGGGCTAGGAGCTCCCCCGCGTATTGCCCGTTACTCTGATGAGGCCGCTTTACCTCTCGAAACATGAGGAAAATATCTTCTTCGGTCGTCCATCGCCCACCGCCATAAGCCTTCTTCAACCGCTCCTTTATCACTAACCACGGGGTTTCTTCGTCAGCCTGGATAAGATTGAGCACACTCCTTTTTACTCGGCACACGAGGTCAGCTTTAATCGATTGAGCGTCACCCGGGTCGACCAAGCGCTCAGCAATCTTCACCTCTATCCGTGCCATCAGTCGGTCGCCACCTTTCAAAAAGTGATTTAGTTCACCGACCTCTCCATCGAATCTCTCCAGCTCGGAGACAGCCTTCCGTAAGTCCTGGGCAGTGGCCGCCCGCACCCTCATCCAAGCCAAGGTATTCGCGTGGGCCTCTGCGAGCGTATCTCTCGGCAATGGAGGTATTATTTCCGGTTCCGTCGGCAAGTTCAGAACGGCTGGTCTTATTACTGCTTCGGCCATCTCGAAATTACGTGAAGAAAAAAAAAATTAAGTATTTTTTTTTAAATAAAAAAAATAGTTTTTTAAAGTTAAAAAAAATTATTAAAAAAGAAAAAACGATAACAATAACAATAACAAATAAATAAACAAAAGAAAAACGAACTAAGATCTTGATCACGTGAACACGGGTTTCGGCACCAGTTAACGTACGCCGCTATTAAGTATAGAAGGAACAGGGATTAAGAACCACACTCGTATAGACTGAAAACAGAACTGACTTTATTCCGTCTTAATATATACATTAAGGGTCTTGTTTACAACCAACAAGGGTATTAGGCCTAATACGCTCATACTAGCGATCTTAACTTATATATATATATATATATATATATATATATATTTTTTTTTTTTTTTTATTGCATATTTTCTTGGTTTTACCATAATATTTACCTACCCGGACCAAAGTCAAGGGCTAGGCAAAAAATACTATACTATATTTAAAAATTTTCTGATGATACTGGCTGTACCGAGGAGAACTGCTTTCTGTCCTTCTTCCAGAACCTTTTCGGGCAGTTTTAAGTTTTTAGTTGCTAAAATGGTGTCATCTGGAATGAGACCGTTGCATGAGATAATTATCGGATATACTTTGATTTGTTCCAGCTTATAGACTTGACGTAGTTCCTGGCACAACTCTTGATATTTTCGTATTTTCTCAGCAATAGTTTTGTCGATATTGTCATCATTCGGGACAGCAATGTCAATGATATAGCCGCATTTTACATTTTGATCCATAACCACTATGTCCGGCTTGTTGTTTAATATCATGTGATCGGTAATAATCGAACCAGTATATTGTTTTTTTTTCACCTGAGAGTACCTGTTTTGGTTCGTATCGTTAATAAGGAACCTCGTCTGCTATCATTTGGTATGATAATGCCAGCGATTGGTGAATAATTTTTGCCAAGTTATTATGCCTCATTAGGTATTCTCTCCCTGCCAGTGCCTGACACCCATGTTGGATAGACTCTATAGCCGTTTTACAAAGACGACATCGTTCACTTATATTCTCTCCACAAATGTATTGTTATTATTATTATTTCAGAATTTCGCACTTTCTCAGCTTTCGTTGGGAATTTTCACCTACTCGGACTCAATGAGTCAAGGGTTAGGCTCTAATTATGTTATATTTAAAAATTTTCTAACAGTGGCTGCTGTACCTAGAACGACTGCTCGCTGAATCTCCCCTTGAATTCTTACAGGTAGCTCTAGCTGTTGGATTGATTCTAGCGTACTCTCTGGAATCAGGCCATTGCAAGATAGTATAATAGGGTAAATCCCACAGCTCTCCAATCTATAGAGTTGCTTTAGCTCCTCTGCCAGCTCCTGGTATTTCCTTTTCTTTTCAGAAACCGTTTTTTGAAGATTGTCATCTTATTATTATTATTATTATTATTATATAATACAGATTTACCTATCCTTTCCTCCCTCTGAGTTATTAGCCGCGTTTACGAGTATTCAAGAAGACCTGGACAGGATCTGCTATTGGGCGAATCAGAACGAACTAAGGTTAAACGCCGGGAAAACTCAGGCAATCATTATTGGATCCAATTCCCTCCTTACATCTATTTCCTCTCTTCCTACCTTATTTCTGAACGCCCATCCCATCACATTCAGTTCCTCGGTAAAAAATTTAGGCATCCATATTGACCAAACCTTATCCTGAAAACCACATGTGGCCCAAATCTCCCGAAGGTCAATCAGTACTCTTAAACTATTCCATCGTTCCCGCCATGTTCTCCCTAATTCCACTCGCAAGCTCCTTGTATCCTCTCTAATTTTCCCTCAGTTTGATTATGGATGTATGGTATATGATGGCCTCTCGATGATGCTAGAGAAACGATTAAAGTTAATTATGAACTGTTTTTTAAGATTTGTCTTTGGCACATCGAGGCGGTCTCATATATCCCATCTTTATACCGAATCAAAATGGCTCTTTCCTCTTACCCGTAGGCAATATTTCCTTGGATCTTTCTTATACCAAACCATTAATTCACAACACCCTCCATATATCTACAATCTCCTACAGTTCAAACCCTCAATTCTATGTTATTTTAAGAATACTAAGTACTAGTACAATGTTACTAATTATTTTTGTTTTATTTAATTTTTTTTTGTTTCTTTTTTAATTTGGATTCTGTTATCAACTCATACATTTCTCATTTTTTTCTAACATAAATTAGCTTCTGAAGATTGTTTTTATTTTATTTATTTTGTGTTGTATACAAATTCATCAATTATTGTAAACAGTAGTTAATCATGTTCATCTTGTCTGTTGGCCAGACATATTGTATATTTAAACTGTACAACCCCAACACTGATTAGCATAACAATTCCTTAATATTTAGTTTAACTATTTTAAAGTAAAATAAAAATAAATATCTAAAACAAAAAAATTAAATTTATGTCCATTTTTATCTTGTATCTCATTTACTAGATGTATATCATTATACAGTTGTAAATAGCAATAAATCTATCTAAATTTATGTTTTCAATTTACCAAAAAAAAAAAAAAAACTATCTGGTGTAAACAGACTCATTGCGCTAGAGCAAATAAAATCAATTTAGACCGAAAACTTCATTTTAAAACACACTTAACGAATATAAAGAATCATGCTAACAAAAAAAAAAAAATGTCGATACATTAAAATTCTTAGCAAGAGTTTACTGGAGTTTCCACGCCCACAATATACTCATTCTGTCTGAGCCTGTAGACTGTATCTTTAATATATTTTTTTTTTTATACGAACAAAAAAATAAAAATTTTATCAGCGTGTTCGCTAAACGAAATAACAAAAAACTCACATCTCGTCCTGGTTCCTAAGGGGGTCAGGAAATAGGAAAGGATGAGGTTAAAGAGGAAAATAACGAGGATCCTTAGGACTGCCTCAGTCAGCACCATCAGCTCCCACGAAGATCGGGAACTCGCTCTTCTCGCGGTCCAGGACGATGTACCAGAACGAAGTGAGTCCACTTCTCTCAAGGATTAGTGGGCTTGCTAGGGTATTAGGGGGCAGCACCTTCCGGTATTAAATTTAATATTTAAATAAAATAATATTATTCATTCCCGCCTAAACATCCCGCCTCTGAAAAGTTATTTTCAAATAATGTTCAAACGACAAATAACAAGCAAACAATAATAATATTAATAAAACAAAACCATAACCATTTAACACATAATATTATATACACAATAAGAATAAGAATATATATATATATATATATATATATATATATATATATATATATATATATATATATATATATATATATGTATGTATGTATATTATACGTATATACATGTAAGAAGGATGAAAAATAACAATTTTATTGTGTTGGTAAGGGGTACAGTTTGGTGACTGGTCTCCTATAGCGACCCTTCGCTACTCAGACAACCGCCATTCTTACCACCCCATCGACTCCCGGAAACACCTCTTCAACCACTCCAATCGGCCATTTTAACGGAGGAAGATCCGGCTGATCCACGATTACTATGGTTCCTACCGTTAGAGACACAAAAGATTTAGACCACTTCTTACGTGTTTGCAGCTCGTGGAGGTACTCCTTCCGCCATCGGACCCAAAAAGATAGGACAAGTTGGTCGACTAGCTGATATCGCGTTAAGCGATTAACCTCGATATTTTAGACATCGCGAGTTGGGAGATATTTCAGAGGTGACAATGTCAAAAAATGAGCAGGAGTTAATGCAAGGGGTTTCCGCGGATTCGTACTAAGTGGACAAAGAGGCCTGGAATTCAGTACAGCTTCAATTTGAACCAAAACCGTATTTAACTCTTGGTATGTGAGTAGTTGAGTCCCAATTACGCGAAATAAATGGGATTTCACACTTTTAATGTTAGTCTCCCAAAGTCCTCCAAAGTGAGGAGCCCCTGGGAGGAGGGGGGGGGGATAAATTTCCAATCAATTCTATATTCTGAAAGTTGATTAGCCATGGTATCCTGATAGTCCCTCGAACTCAGCAACTGTGACAATTGAGCCAATTCCTCCTGAGCACCCAAAAAATGCGTCCCACAATCCGAATAAACGGTTCGACATGGCCCTCGACGCGACAAAAATCGACAGAAAGCGGCTAAAAACATGGGGGTAGATAACTTTGACACCAATTCTATGAACCTCCTTGGTGGACATACACACGAAAAGACAAATACACGCCTTAAAAATAAAAGGATTTCGTCTCCTAGCCATCGTAATGCGAATTGGCCCAGCATAGTCTACTCCTGTTTGTTTGAAGGGCTTACATTGTGTAATCCTACAAGTGGGGAGATTACCCATTTTCGGAGGTACGGCCGAGGGGCGAACCCTGAAACGCCGATTGCATTTTCTTATCCGACTTCTAATAATTTCTCGACCTGATAGAATCCAATTTTTATTGAGTAAAATTACAATCTGTCCCAATTTGGACATCAATAGTAGTGGTGAAAGATATCATACATACTTCATTCATACAATATTTACACAGCGTAAAATTACAATAAAATATATACACAGTCCACGTCTAGCAGCCGTAGGGTACAGTTCAGTGGTCTAATCAGTCTCTCCTTTAGTCAGTGATTTTATTTACAGTCATTCTTTTTTCTTTCGAAAAATCTTTTATTTTGTGTTTCTCAGTTGTTTGTTACTCAAATTGTTCACCAATCAAACAAATACAAACAAGAGTGCCCCGATCGGGGGCCAAGCACGAACTATGGCCGAACAGACAGCCAGCACGTCAACAAAACGTAAAAGAGGTGAGTTCAACATTGAAACCTCCAATAGTTATGATATACTTTCCGATTTAGATGAAGAAGATACCGAAATCTTAAAAAACATAGTAAGTCACAAACAGAACAAAAATCAATATCCTCCCATAATAGTAAATTCATCTTACAACAACATCAGTGGTGCTATTAACAATTTAAAATTAAAAGTGAAAGACTTAAATATAAAATATAATATAAATAAAACTACAATATATGTCCAAAACAGTGAAGACTTTGAACTCGTAAAAAAGTTCTTAAAAGATCTCAATCTCGGCTTTCGCACGTTCACTCCAAAAAGTGAAACGAAACCTAAAATTATTTTAAAAGGTATGCCTTCTCAGTTCCCCATTGAAGAAATTTCGACTGACCTACAAAATCAAGGTTTAGCCATTCATAAAATCTACCAAATGGAGAAAAAATCTGACAATGGGTCTATAAAGCTTCCGATATTAATAGTAATTTTAGACAATAAAGAACAGTTAGCCAAATTAAATAACATTCGGTATAGTTGGGAAATGGGAAAAATACAGATCTAACAAAACTTTAACTCAATGTAACAAATGTCAAGAATTTAACCACGTGGCATGTAATTGCTTTAAAAATCCAAAATGTCTGAGATGTGCTGAAGACCATCTTTCAAAGGACTGCCCAAATACATTAATCGACGGGTTCAAACCCAAATGCTGTAATTGCTCCGATGAACATTTTTCAAATTCCACGGAATGTACGACATATCAAAGAAATCTCGAATTACAGTTAAGCAAAAAAAAAAAAAAAAAAACAGCACTTCGAGCGATTCCTCGAAAAACATTTAAACAAACCGACCAAGAATTTCCAGTTCTACCAACCCCGAAATCTCCGTGGCCTCAAAACACATTCTCTCCGAAAACCGCCAACAGCAACTCTAACGAACCTACCATGTCTGATTGTTTTAAAGAGATAAAAAATATATTCAATTTATTTAATGTAAGTAAATTAATTACAAACTTTTAAAAAAAATTTAGTACAACTAAAAAAGCGAAGTTTGCTCTCTAGTTTTTTCCAATTTTTGTTATGTTTTAAGTGAAAAACTTTAGTGTTTACAAACAAACTTGCTTCCTAACTGTGTGCTGAACAAGTAAACAAGAAGAGAAGTAAAATTTATTTAGTGAAGTGGGTTCTCCCACTGGAAAAATGACGAAAGCCTCAACTTCAAGTGCTCCAACCAGTGGCTTAGACATTTCCAATAATGCTATCGAGCACGAAAATATCTCCTGGGAGCTTGTGTCAGGAAGAAAAAGACAATTAACTGCAGAAAGAGACCCCAGGAAAATTATGAAGGTTAGTCCACCTACAAATACTCAGAACAGGTTCGAACCGTTATC
Source organism: Piezodorus guildinii (assembly GCA_023052935.1). Lineage (NCBI taxonomy): Eukaryota > Metazoa > Arthropoda > Insecta > Hemiptera > Pentatomidae > Piezodorus > Piezodorus guildinii. The sequence goes on along the minus strand of CM041295.1, from coordinate 9,822,124 downwards.
ACCCTCAATAGATGAACCTGAGCCATCAACTAATCAACCTACCAACACCAAACCGCCACCCATACATTTATCTGACGTTAAAGATTACCCAGCACTCATAACTTTCCTTCATAATGAGGGAGGGGCAAACAGTTTCAGGCTCAAGACATCTGTCAGGGGAGTAACCGTATACCCTGAAAACTCAGATGTTTACCGAAAGTTAGTGAATAGTTTAAAAAAGGGAGGTGCGTACTTCCACACATATCAACTACCAGAGGAAAAAAGTCCACGTGTTGTTTTTACAAAACTTACACTACGGCACACCACTAACCACCATAAAGGAAGAACTGGCCAAATATGGATACGAGGCAACAAGTATAGTCAACGTCATTTCACGATTTAAAACACCCCTTCCCATGTTTTTCGTGGACGTGTCAAAAGCTACATTTAATGACAAAATCTTTGACATTGAATTTTTGTACTATACCTATATAAAAATAGAGGAACCGCGCAGAAGAAAAATGATTCCTCAATGTGTTCGATGTCAGCAGTACGGACACACAAAAACGTACTGCAACTACCCACCAAAATGTGTAAGATGTGGACTGGGCCACGAAAGTAGTGCTTGCACAAAACCAAGAGAAACAGCTGCAACCTGCGCCAACTGTAATGGCGCTCATCCCGCCAGCTATAGGGGCTGCCAAACTTTGAAAGAGCTCCGAAAACATCGCTCGAAGCAGTACGCTCCTCAGCGACCTCCAACAGTAAGACATGCACCGCCTGCCCTCAATGAGTTTCCACCTCTTCCACAACTAAATCAACCTCAGCCACCTCATCCAAGAACTGACCGGCAGCATCAGAGGCAGTGGCATCAACCAGCTCTAGCACCAGACCATCAAGATCAGAGACAGCCACAACAACCAGCTCAAGCCCAGTACCAACAGCACCAGATACAGCCGCAACAACCATCTCAAGCCCCACACCAACAGCTACCAGCTCAAGCCCCACACCAACGACACAGATATACAGGTATGAGTGGGGGCACTACCCTACCGGTCCCGCCGGTAGATAACTCCTCTGGTCAGTTATACAATGTTATTAATAACTTAAACAATCTCATTCAGCCCCTCTTCGGTCTTCTTCAACAACTCTCACAAACTACCCTTGCCCTTAGACAAATATATGCCCATTAATCAGATGACTCTAGGCTCCATATCTATCATACTATGGAACGCAAACGGACTTAATCAACATAGGACAGAACTAGACATATATTTACACGAGAAACGAATTGACATAGCACTAATCACTGAAACACATTTTACACCAAAATCCAAATTTTACATTCATGATTACAAAATCTATAGAACTGACCATCCAGACAATACTTCACACGGAGGCACTGCTATTCTCATCAGATCAACACTAAAACACCATCCTTTGCAATTACCCATATCACCTGACATACAAGCTACAGCCATTTCACTATTCTCTGAACATCACAACATTACTCTTGCTGCTGTTGAGATATGTCCTGACTTCCACGATGTTTAGTAACTTCTTCAAACGTCTCGGCAGATGCTTTGTCGCAGGTGGCGATTATAATGCTAAAGACCCGTCTTGGGGATCTAGATTATCAACCCCAAGAGGAAGAAATCTCAGGTATGTCCTTCACGAACTTTCATTAGACACCATATCACCACACTCACCTACTTACTGGCCAACATCTAGACGTAAGACACCAGATTTACTTGATTTTTTCATAACTAAAGGACTCCGCACTACACCTCACACAATATGTACGAGCACAGATCTTTGCTCTGATCATTCTCTTTTGCATTTAGAACTATTTGAAGAACCACTTGTAGCTAAGAAACACATATCTCTCACAAATGGCATAATGGATTGGGATGCGCTCAGGAACTGTCTAAATACTGCTCTCTCCATTCCTTTGGCTATTAAAAATGAAGAAGATCTTGAGGATGCTGTAGAATGCTTCACACAGAAGCTACAAGACGCTGCATGGTCCTCATCAATTCCCAGACGAAGAAAACATGAAAAGCTACCAATTTATCCACAGTACATAAGGGATTTGATCAGAGCAAAAAGAAGAGCCCGGAAAATATGGCAGACAGACCGACTACCATCAGACAAACAAATTTACAACCGACTCAACAACGAACTCAAACGACAAATTGCAAAATTTAAAAGAACAACTTATGATAACTACATTAGTAACCTTTCGACTGACGATGGCAGCTTGTGGAGGCATACCAAAAACCTTACTAAGCATCGGGAAGTGCCGGCACCCCTCCGAAAAGAAGATGGTTCCTGGGCCATGGCTGACGGAGAAAAATCCGAACTGTTCGCCGAATATCTATCTTCTATCTTTACACCACACACAGAATTCAACAACATCGAACACGATAAAATTGTACTTAAAACTCTGAATGAACCCTTACAACTAACATTACCTCCTCCTTCCTTCACACCTGCTCAAGTCGCTGAACAAATCAGAAAGTTACCTAAAAAGAAAGCCCCTGGACACGACTTAATTAACGCTAAGGTACTCCAGCAAATGCCCAGGAAAGCTCTAGTGTTTCTGACTTCAATCTATAACGCGATACTGAGGACAACCAAATTCCCGCTTCAATGGAAATACTCACATATTACAATGATTCACAAGACCAACAAGAACAAAAATACTCCCTCATCATACCGACCAATAAGCTTACTTCCGCTATGCTCCAAAAGTTTCGAACATCTACTACATAAAAGACTTCTTGATGTACTAACTAACAACGACATCTTACCAGATCATCAATTTGGATTTAGAAGACATCACTCGACATTGCACCAACTACACAGAGTGACGGACTACATATCCACCGCACTAGAGCAGAAGTTATACACTACTGGCGTATTTCTCGACGTTGCTCAAGCCTTCGACAGAGTTTGGCACCAGGGGCTTCTCTTCAAACTCAAGACTAACCTTCCACCTACTTACTACCTCATTATTCATTCTTTCCTTTCTCACAGATTTTTCTCCGTTCGACAGGGAACAGAGCTATCTGCCAAGAGATCTTTCGCAGCAGGAGTACCCCAAGGTGCAGTGCTCGCTCCATTACTCTACAATATTTACACTCATGACATACCTTACAGCCCTAATATTCTGACAGCGACTTATGCCGACGACACAGCGATCTTAACAAAACATAAAATTGCAACCCACGCCATTTAGTAAAATTACATGACTGTTTCAAACTCACGAAAATCCGATTGAATAATGACAAATCACACCATATCACCTTTACTCTTCGACATGACACGAGTCCTCCCGTTTTCTTAGACAACACACAAATTCCACAGACAGACACTGTACATTATCTTGGTTTGACGTTTGACAGAAGAATGACTTGGGGCCCGCATATTAACAAAAAAAAGAAAACCCTTAACCAAAGACTGAGACTTCTTTACTCACTATTTTTAAGACACTCGAAATTAAAACTTCGACAGAAATTAAACACCTATACTTACCTACCGAAACCTATTTGGACTTACGCATCACAGATATATGGGACAGCTAAAAAGACTCACATTAACAAACTTCAAATCTTTCAAGCTAAAACTTTTAGAACAATTACAAAAGCACCGTGGTACGTTAGCAACATAACTTTACATACTGACCTTAAGATGCCAACTGTCAATGAGCACATACGGACACACTACAAACGTTTCCACGACAAACTACAAGGTCACCCTAACACACTAATCAATGACATGGCCACAACACTCATGCCAGAAAATGCCTACTGAAGGCTGAAGAGGAGTTGGATGAGAGACCTTCTCCCTCAGTAACTCACACTAATTTCATGCCAGGAGTAGGTACCGCTGGGTGCTGCTCTCCCTCATGCCTATCACGCCATGTTTCTTAAAATTGACCGCACATTCACTGATTGTTCATTGTATTATTTACAGGTGTGAATAAAGATTTAAAGTTAAAAAAAACAAACTAAAAAGCGCCGAAGATTGCATGTCAAAAATCTTTATTCCCGTAGAAGGATTACTTTCTATGTTGGATTAATGGTCATTCCATTGTACAAAAATATTCGTAATATTTATTTATTCAAATCTCTTATGAGTGTTTCGATGTAAAATTGTTTATACACAGTGTCTTGCTAAATTCCTATTGTATAAGCTGCTGTATTAACAACTTTAGCCTTAGCTTCAATTTCACAATAATAATTATCAGCGATCTTTATATCCCGTACTCTTTTACAACATACTTTCTCGTTTACATTACAATAGGTGCTACAACTCATTCGGAAAATTCTAATGACTAGTGACAATAGTAAAATTAAACTTATGATGTGGAACGAACAAACTATTCGCGGAAACGATGTAGAATTTAAATTATTTTTAAAGCATAATCAACCCCATTTAGTCTCTGTTTGTGAAACTCGTCTTTCTAAAACTGATCTTTTCTCTCTTCCGGGATATGTCATTTACAGACGTGGCCGTAGTAGAGCAGGAGGGGGGTCATGCTTTTAGTGCGGTCCGATATTCAGCATCATTTTATACACGTTCCTGACTTAATGTTTACCGAAGCCGTGGCGATTAATACAATTATTAACAATAAATCAACCACTGTAATATCTGTATATATCCCACCAAATAAAATAAATATCCCAGATATTAGTAAACTATTTAATTTAAATAAACAAGTTATCATTTTTGGCGATCTAAACGCCAAACACACACAGTGGAACTGTAACAGAACAAATAAAAACGTTAAATTAATTCTAAATTTTATCGTAAAAAACCATATTCAATTACACAGTCTGTCTAAACCAACCCATATACCGACTCAACGTAATTACAAACCTAGCATCTTCGATTTGGCTCTTACAAAAAATATTTACAACTTATCACCTCTTATCGCTTTACCATGTTTGAATTCGGACCACAATCCCGTGATTTTTCTCAAAGACGCTGACTGGCCAAAGTTCAGGAAAGAGCTAGATTCCCGAATCAATATAAACCCAACCATAAATAATTCGAAAGAAATCGATACCACACTAATCGATTTTTATGAACATATAAAATTATCCATGTCCTTATCCATTCCACAACAACATTACCACCCGTATTGTCATAATAATTTACCATATCGACTCACAGCCTTAATATATTTAAAAAATAGATTAAAAAGATATTTCCAGCGTAACAAAATTCCAAAAACCAAATTAGTCTATAATAAACTAAATAGTTACATTAAAAAACGTCTCCATGACTGGAAAAACGAAAACTGGGCTACGGTTTTGAAATCTTGTCAGCCAGGGGACAATAACATGTGGAAAATTTAACTAAGCAGTCCCCGAAAATTCCACCTTTAAAAAAAACGACGGCTACGCATATCTGGACAGGAAAAAAGCTCAGCTACTAGTCAAGCATTTCCAGACAACCCAGACAACAGACACACGATTTAAACATTTCATAAAATACCGACTATTGAGAATTATTTCTAGAAAACGAAGGCAATTCTATCTTAGGAAGGTTAAACTCTGTTTTACTAGACGACTGGGTTGGTAATGGCGCCCTGGAAACCGATGCAGTGGCGAGAAATTTTTATTTAATTGTAGCTTGTCCGCAGTCGCTTCAATGTAGCCAATCATTTCCATATGAGAATCGTTAAAGGATGGATTAAATTCGGAATCTAGCTCCATGTTTAATTTATTTATTTTGAATTCTATCTCGTCATATTCCGTTAAAGTATTCGGTATTAAACGATAAAGCGTTTCAAATTGTTGCAAAACTTTTTTATCCGCTACACCTTTTGATAAGTGGTAAACTCTTTGAATGCGCTGGAAGAGTTTTATTTGTTTAGCACGACAAATTTTTAATGTTGATTCGATTTTCTCACTCATTTTGAATAATAACCAGCTATACAAAAACAAAAAGATTAATTGTTTTATTAAATTGTTGATTAATTATTTTAATAAGATTAATATTTTTAAAAAATTATTTTACTTCAATTACTTTATTATATTTAAGAAGAAAATATAAAAAAGACGAACTGGATTTTTCCACAAACTCTATTAATTAAATATATAGTAACTAATTGATTTAATAATAATATAGAAACAAACAAAAAATATAAATCTATCTCTTTTTTTTTTTTTTTTTTTTTCAAATTAATAATTAAAGAAATGTTTTAACCTTGAGTTAAAGAAATACATAAAAAAAATTCCTATGTTTGGTTAATTTCAAAATTGAATTAAATTTAAACAAAGATTATTACCATTAATATAATAGACACAAACTATAAACCAAATTAAACACTATAGTTAATTACAAGAATATACAGAATGTTCGTTTTATTCTATTGGTTTATTCGGTGTTTTAAATTAATCAATTAAAGTTTATACTTTAAAGCAATTCAATTACGAATTATTTAAAGAAGATACGCTAAAATATATATATTAATGGATTGTCCGTTAGACTCTGTAAATGTATTATCTATATGTATTTGTATATATATGCTAATTCTATGTTCATTATATTTAGCCCGTTGCTGTAAAAACTTACTGTAAAAAAAATATACTATTCTATTATTATCAACCGTTTATTTAATTTATTTATTTTTTTGTAGAAACTATTAGTTTTTATTTATCGTTTATAATATAATCATAATTGGCAAAACAAAACAAATCCGGCCCGGAGGACCAAATGTTAGAGCCTGTAGACTGTATCTTTAATAATTTTTTTTTTTGATACGAACAAAAAAAATAAAAATTTTATCAGCGTGTTCGCTAAACGAAAAAACAAAGAACACCTCTCGTCCCTCTTTTCTGTCTGAGAAGTGGGCTCTTCTCTCAAGGATTAGTGGGCTTGCTAGGATATTAGGTGGCAGCACCTTGCGGTATTATATTTAAAATTCAAATAAAATAATATTATTTATTCCCACCTAAACACATTCTTTTCAAATCCATTATCATATCCATTTTTGATTACTGCTGTTTGATACACAACGAAATGAAACATCCTTTGTTTAACAAATTAAATACTATTTAGAATTATGCAATGGAAATATGCATAGGAGCGTTTAAAACTACTCCAGCACTGATGAATGAAGCAGGGGAGATGCCCCAATCCTTGAGGAGAGCCTGGCACACCAAGAAATATATTCTTAAAAGTTTTTCTGATCAAAGTCACCCAGTAAGGAAAGCAATATACTCACATAACATTTATTTTCCGCACATGAAAAGCTTAATTACAGAAACGCAATCCCTACTAAAGGCAACACAAACAACTATACGTCCCTTGGATTGTAACAGCCCAATTCCAACTATAATGCTGCAAATCAATAGCAATCCCAAATTACCTACCACACACGTGAGGAAATCTTCATATAACCCAACCATATTAAATCAATTACCACAAAACACAATAGTAAATGACTACCCAGACCATGTTCAGTTCTTCACGGATGCCTCTTAATCCGCCAACCAAACTGCCATAGCTATTACTGATCGAGTTAACGAATACGCAATGTCGGTCGCTCTACTCTCTAAATTCAGTATTCTTAGTGTTGAACTGTATCCAATTCTCGAAGCCATTCGTTACTGCCAACGAAAATATTCCAACGCCAACATAGTCATATTCATTGATTTGGCATCGTTCCAACTATTGAAAAATGTCCACAATTACAAAATAACATCATATATAACTTTATAAATTATTCGAAATATCAGAACCGGCAGCAACAGCTATAACTTAATTTGGATTCCTAACCTAATCATGTAGAATTTTCAGTAAATGGGGCGGCAGAAAGAGCTTCAGGGGAAAAACAAACTGTAAAATAAAATACCAAAGTACCTCTTCTATACCTTTTATAATGTCTACAGAAAGACGTAATCAAGGAATGGCAGGAGAGATATGGCAGAGTCGCAATCTAAAGGAAAGGATTATTATCAAAACCAGCCAACTGTGAGCCTGATATCATGGTTCTCCAAGAACCAGCAACTTAATCGCAAAGAAATTGAACAAAAAAATATCGTAACTTAATGAAAATAGAAAATAATGGCAATTGTGTTACATTCTAAGTTCCTCAAGACCATCACCACATCCTATTCAGATGTAGAAAATATGGGAAGAAAAGAGGAGAGGAGCGGTTGTTCCACTAGAAGAAGCCATCTTTTTACAAAAATTAGATACACAAAAGATTACCATGATCAAACAATTCTTCATTAACACTCAGTAATAAAATACAGAATTCATTATATAATTTTTCTTTCTCTCTCTCTCTTTCTCCTCTCTCATTGACATAATTTTATTTTATTCTCTATTTACTCAAGTTGTAATATTTTAGATTACGTAACCTAACTTTTTATTAAATTATGCCAAACATGTATTGACCATATAGGATTTAGTTTCAAATATTGAAGGTCACTTGTATAAAAAAAAAAAAAAAAAAAAAAAAAAAGAAAGAAAGAAAAAAAAAACTTCATTTGAATCAAATCGCTTAAGGAATTTTTGACTTAGTTTCTCGGTCCCCGTCACGCTCTTGAAGTTTAACAATTAAATTCCCGACATTCTGTATATGTATTTGATCTTGAAGTTGAAACAAAGAATTATTATTATAAATACTCACTTCTGTCCAGGAAAACCGTCTAGTCAGGAAGTCGTGTGGGTGCTTATTTCTTGGTTATGCTTTTTACATACATACTTTATCTCGAAATAACTGTCTATTCAACAGACAGACTATGTCGTTTGATTAACGGATGGGGTAGGAATCGTAAAAGGTTTCATAACTTCACCTACAGGGCAGAAGGCTCCAAGAACGACTGAGAATACTTCACGGATTAAGCTTAGAGAATTGAAACTAGTAGAGGGAAAATTCTGGCTTAAATGAAAAGGTAATGTCAGAACTGACTACCTACTGAGAGCAGACTACCTACAAGGATACACGTCCCTCTACGTCACACAGGGCATAAAGAGGTGGTGAAGAAAAAAGATTCTTCTTCATCTTTCTCTTTCCTCCTCTGGCTCATATCAACGTGGAGGCTGTCGTTATAAAAAGAATGTTATCGTTGATAAAATATATTGAGAATATTTTAATAAACTTACACCAACAATTTTTATCCAAACACTTATTTAATATTTCCAGTTTTCCATTGTACAGCTACTTTAATACATATTTAATTAACTTGCCTCTTACATAAAAGGGTCTTATGTTTGTTAATTAATGTTTTCTTTATATTCTTCATAGAATCACCCTATTTAGACTTCAACCTCAATTTTAAGCCTCTCTCGGTTTTTAAATTTGTTCTCTGAAGAAAAATCCCGCTTTTCATTCGGAACTATTTCCAATTTAAATAGTAAGTTACAATAATCTAATTTCTTGGCGTTAGTTGCTTTCTTTGGATAACGATTCAAACAATTCTGTGCCGACAATGGCGCTTCATACACCAAAGAAAAATATGAGAACGTAATTGTTTCTATTTTAATAAAGTAGTATGTATGGTAAGCTTGGCTTATCCTGCGTAATTTAATGCCTTTTACTTTTACCCATTCTGCTATTCATAAATTAGCTCTTTGGAATTGTGTTTGGAGGGAAAGGTTTTTCAACGAGCCTTGGCATACAAATGTTAATTTGCTTTTGTTTAGTGCATTATAGTTAGTTACTTATTTCTTGTAATTGGATTGCTCCTTGCATACCGTAAGGGATTTAATTATGTTTATTTAATCATTTTTAAGTGGAATCATTGGATATACATTAAAAATGTGTAGGGAAGGATTCTAAACTTGTTAATGTTTTTAGTTATTCTGATTATGAAACAAATTATGTTTGTTAGTTACTGTTCACTACTTAGATGTGCAATGTTAGAATAAGTTTATTTTTACTGTAATAATATCAACATTTGAATTTTAAAGCTAGTTTTACGTTAGTTAACCAATGTTTATGTTTTAATTTTCCAATATTATTTTATTCAATATTTCTATCTTCAGTGGAAGCTTTGCTATCTTAATATTTTCTTCTTTGATACTGTTTATTAACTTTTTTGATAACTTTACTGAATCCACTGCATTCTCCTTTGATGAGATTGTATGTACAATATTTTATTAATTAAAATTAATGAATTTTTTAATTACAGTTTTCTTTAACTTAACTCTATTGATAACTTTTATCTTAAGTTTTTATTAACCACTACCTTGCAGTTAGTACTACTTAATGTCTTGACAAAATTTCTATTTAGTAGCAACAATCTACAATTAATTTATAATGTGACATAAATGCTTTCTGATCGACTAACATTAAATGGCATAAACCTACTAACATTATTCCTCAACTTGTTATATGGAAAGATGCATATCCATATAATCTATTTTTTAATATTTATTTTCTGTGTCCATCTATTAAATTGTTGAATCCTGTTATTCATATAACACTATTATTAAATATATAAATAAAACAACCTAAATCTTAATGTACAGCATTTTTCTATTGCAATGAAAAATACATCCATGAATGTACTGAATTTTAACTACAGTTTCTGATGATTATTAAGTAAGTGACTTTCTTCCCTATGGAAAACAAACAAAGAGCCTAGCAGAATAGGTATCTGAAATCTGCCCCTACGTTTATCAGAACCAAATTCATACCATTGATTCACACCTATGCGAAACCACCTTTTGCAAATTTTTGGCCTCATAATCCTTATCGGAGGAAAGTTATGGAGGGGGAAAGAACAAACAAAAAAATTGTTTTCTTCTGAACAGCTTAACCGATGTAGCAAGAATGTAGATCGATTCCCAAAAAAATCTTATAGTACAAGACGATTGGGGAGGCCTGACCTGAGGTGAATAGATGCCGTCACAAAAGATGACTTAACTCAGCGTTAGGGACTGGATAAATGCTGTGCAAAATAGAGGCTATTGATGAGGAGTCGAGCCAGATAATGATATATATAGTTTGTGTGTTATAGATATTTGTGTATAATTCCCTTATTAATAAACCTCTATTTTTCTACCAAACAAGATATGCAAACAAGAAGGGGAGTTTTACCTTCTTCAAAAATTATTATAAATAATAAAAATAAAAGATAATTTAAGTATTGGGATAAAAGATCTTGTTATAAACTGTTTTTACTTCTAAGCATGTACTGAATTTTTAAATTTATAGATATTTAGACTATGTTAGGAGAAAATAACTCATATTTTCAACTTACTGTCCCCCTCCCTATCTACTTAAAATATTTTTCTACTTATGTTGTTATTTTAATTTTATTATTCTGTAATAGGATTACTAAAATTTTAACTCTTTCATTATTCATTAAATTAAATCCACCTTCTTCTAATTTAGAGAAAAATTTGGTTGACAGTGCAGTACAATAAAATAAATCATACCCAAGCAAGGAAACTTGTTTTATTTGTTAAATTTAATAAAATAAAATAAGTTTTCTTATTTAGTAGTCATTTTTTTCCATAACTGTACTTCCAACCAAATTCTCCATGATTTTTCTAATTTACTTCATAATTACTACCTGGTGGACCATTTATATGTATTTTTTATTTTTAACTATTAGCTACTCATTGGTTTAGTTAAATTACTTAGTTTTTTATCATATATAAACTATCTATCACAAAATAATAACCAGTAATTATTTTGGGGTTTCATATATTAACCAGAACAAAAACAATATAAGAATTATTTTCTTTTAAAAAACATTAAAGTGAACTAAATTATATAGGACAATCCATTTGAAATCATCCAGTTTTCATTAATTTTGCTGCTCGACATTTTTGTTTTTTTGTGATTTTTTTTACCAGCTTCTCTATCCTTTCGTGAATATAAAACTGCAAATAAAAAAAATGTTGGGCCAATACTTATAATATTACAGCCGTTTTAAGTCAGCTCCGCAGGCAAAAACATGTGATGGTAAAATGTTCTAATTCTCGTAATTTTTTAGGTATCAAATAAAAAAAAAAATTAACAATAAGATAACATGTTTTGTATTTTTTTTTCCACATATCTCATTACCTAAATTGTGAAGAAAGTTGTTTTATAATATTATTGAAAATTAATAAAAAAAGAGACTTTTAACGAGATAAAATTATATAAAGGAAAAGATACTCACTTTTAATTACTGTTTCTTATGTAGCTCCGTCATAGTCCTTCTTGCAATAAAAATTTAGAACTTGAGAACATAGTCCTTTTTTGTATATAAATTTTCAAAATTGGCAAAAAATCATTTTTCGCGATGTTTACACGGCACGGATATATCTCAAAAAGGACAGAGTGAACAATTATGAAACTAATACAGATTACCTATCTATACGATACGTATAAGTGATATAAATTTGGTCTTTGAGACTAAGCTGGTTCCGGAGTTATAAAACTCTCTTAACTGTTAAAATAACTTTTTCTTTAAAAGATATTAACTCTGGTAGTTTTACATATTTAAGAACCAAACAAAAAATAGAATGATTATTTGAGTATTTTGTATAATTTTGGTCCTTACAACACATTACCTAAATACCTAAGAAAATGGTTTCAAAAAATCATGAAAATTATATCAACTGAAACCTTTGGCGCTATGACAAAAGAGGTCAAAAATAATTTTCATGCTTAATTATTATTCCTTATATAGCCAATTATTACACTACTTGTTTTATAAATTTTGATCATGTAAGCTATATCCTTTTCTCAGTAAACATTTTTAAAGAAGGATTATTTTCCAGCTCAGTAATATTTATTGTAAAATATCTTAAAAAGAACTGAGTGAATGATATTCACTCAAAATAATGAAACTCAAACAGATTATACATCTATACAATAAGTACTATAGGATAAAATTTAGTGGCTGAGACTCAACTGGTTCGAGTGTAATTAATTTGTTTTTTCTCATAGTCGGGTGATGAGATGAGGGCCATTCTGGCAAGGCAAGTAATATTTGATGTATTATATTTAAAAAACAAACTGGGTTTCAGCCACTAAATTTTATTCTATCGTACTTATTATATAGAGAGATAATCTCTATGAGTTTCATAATTTTTCACTCAGTCCCTTTTGAGATATTTTACTATAAATGTTACTGAGCTAGAAAATGATCCTTCTTTGAAAATTTATATTGAAAAAAGGATATAGCTTACACTATCAAAATTTCTAAAACAAGTAGTGCAATAATTAGGCTATATAAGGAAAAATAATTAAGCGTTAAAATCATTTCTAAACTCCCTTGTCAAAGCGCGCCAAAAGTTTCAGTTAATGTAATTTTTCATGATTTTTTGAAACCATTTTCTTAGGTACTTAGGTAATGTGTTGTAAGGACCAAAATTATATAAAATACTCTCATTATCATTCTAGTTTTGTTTAGTACTTAAATATGCAAAACTACCAGAGTTAATATGTTTTGAAGAAAAAGTTATTTCAACAGTTAAGAGAGTTTTATAACTCCGGAACCAGCTTAGTCTCAAAGACCAAATTTATATCACTTATACGTATCGTATAGATAGGTAATCTGTATTAGTTTCATAATTTTTCACTCTGTCCCTTTTGAGATATATCCGTGTAAACATCGCAAAAAATGAATTTTTGCCAATATTGAGAATTCATGTACAAAAAATGACTTCGTTCTCAAGATAAAAATTTTTATTGCAAGTAGGACTATGACGGAGCTATATAAGAATTAGTAATTAAAAGTGAGTATCTTTTCCTTTATATAATTTTATCTCGTTAAAAATCTCATTTTTTATTCTTTTTCAAGAATTTTTAAACAACTTCCTTCACTAAGTAATAAGTTGTGGGGACAAAAAATACAACGCATGTCCTTACCTTTTTGTTAATTTTTGTTTTGATTTGATATCTAAAAAATTACGGGGATTAGAAAGATTTTACCAAAAGAAATTAGTCCGAGTGGCGGTCAGTGAATGAAAAAATTGAGTAGTTTCAACAGTTTATTTGTTTGCCAACATTTCGACCCCCATTGTGGGTTATCATCAGGGCGTGTTGTAGGCGAATGGAATACTGTTGTAAAATAAATTGTTAAAACTACTCAATTGTTTCTTCCACTGACTGCCACCCAGACTAATTCCTTTTGGTAATTCTCAACGGTCAACTAATTATATCCACTATGAAGAAAGATTTTACCATCACATGTTTTTGCCCGCGGAGCTGACTTGAAACGGTTGCAATACTAAAAGTATTGGCCCGAAATTTTTTTTATTTACAGTTTTATATTCACGAAAAGATAGTAACTGGTCAAAAAATTACGAAAATCAAAAATGTCGAGCGGCAAGGTATGGTCTACTTCAAATGGATTGACCCATATCAGTTCAAATTTGCTTGAAGGTCTAAATGATGAAGAAATCTCACAATTTCATTTGGAATGTTTCTTGTTATTAAAAACTTAGTGTTATTGTCTTACAGTTTTTCGGCTATTTTAGTGATAGCAGTATAGACCTCTGTTTTTATTTATGTAATTTTAATTTTTTAGATTATGCGGACAGAAACAAGAGGCGAATTCCACTTGAATTACTCTACTCCAGATCCAATATCTTGTGTAACATTTGCTCCAAATTCGTCTCAATTCCTTTTAGTTTCATCGTGGGATAGGACAGTGTCCCTAATGCATATTCAGAGTAATTCCTTACGTGCCAAGTATTATCACTCAAGACCTGTATTAGATGTTTGTTTTCAGGTAACTATAGAATCTGTTTATGGTTTATTTAGTAACTATTGAATTTATTTAATGTAACAATTATAGAATCTTATTTATATTTTAATTAGGCTAAATTTTTCAATTTGCTTTTAATACTGAAACATACTTGGTTAAAGGTTAACTTCACATTATTTTGCCATCATCATAGCATAATTTTTGGTATTATTGAAAATTTTTCACATGAACTTATCTTCTGATATATCAGGTGTGAGTGTGTGTGAGCGTGCGTTTGTGCATGTATGTCAATTCATTTGAAATTGCCATTTTCATCAATTTTGCCTCTTAACATTTTCCATTTTCATGATTTTTTTACTAGTTATTCTGTATCTTTTCCTGAATACAAAACCTTGGATAAAATATTTTTCTTGCTAATACTTTTATGTGTTATCGCCGTTTAAAGTCAAGTTATTAAAAACATGTGTTGGGAAAATCTCTCTAATTTTGGTAATTTTGTAGATATCAAATCAAAACAGAAACTAACAATATATCATAAGTAGAAATAATCGGGAGTCAGTAGTTTAAAAATATTTTAATTTTACCGATGTTGATCCGATGTGAGCCATCATCAGAGCCGCAAACATCAGAACAAAAAGAGAGATACTTATCAATACAATTTAATGATAAAAAATTATGAATGTAGTGACAATGAAATCAATAATAAATACATTATATATATATAATATATATATATATATATATATATATATATATATATAGTTATATGATGATAAGTTTCAAATTAAAATTTAGAAGTAAATTTAAAATATCACTAAAACTGGGAGTTTTGTCATGTTTGGAAATTCTTATGAAAAAAAAAAGGACTATGTTCTCAAGATGGAAATTTTTACAGCAAATATAATTATGACTAACAAGGAGAGGAACCCATGTGTCTCGCCGATTTTGATGAATTTTGTGTAGGTGAAACAAGGCATTAAACCATTACACTGAGCAAATTATTAGGGCCCAATGCTTCCTAGAAGTTCTATATAAAATTTGGAAAGTTTGCATGCGCAAAACATATTTTATTTAATATCTCTGGTTCTGATGAAGGTACAATATAAGTTTGTTATCATAATTACCTTTTTCCGAAGTGGAACAATTGTTTTGCGGTTCTCTCTATTTTGGCTCGAAGTTAATCTCTCATTGCTTCCTCTTTTTCTACCTTTTTACTAATGGCTATTGAAGTTTATACTCTTACTCAATAAAGGATAGAATACTTTTAGGATAAACACAAAAAAACAACCTTTATTTTTTACAAACATGGTTATCATCAAAATGTTTTGTTTGTTTATTGTTTATTTATTTAACATCACTTTATGCTACTATGGCTAATTGGACGATGCTACAGTGGGAGTTCTAAATTTTGCCTATCCAGGTTTTATTAGGATAGGGATCTTTAACGAGTACCTGACATCACACAGGCTCGGGACCACCTTTTAACACTCCCTCCAAAGGATGGTATAACTAAGGGTTTTTCACTCCAATCAAAAAATTCTCGGACCACCTGTGGGTTTGAACCCGTGACCTATGGCATAGGAGGCTGTTATGCTAGCCACCCAGCTCCAAGTGATCCCATCATCATAACGTTATTAATAAACTCACAAACACATTTTATTATTAATACATCAATAATGGTCCAAAAAGGTTATGTCTCCTTCTTTCAGGTATTAGTATAATAGTATTAATAAAGTATTAGTATAACTATTATTGTATTAATAAAGTATTAGTATAACTATTATAGTATTAATATAAAATAATAGTTATACCTAATATTTTGAATCATTATAAAAATCCTGTTTACCTTTCAAGCCAGTGTTAAAGTGTTGCTGCTTATTATCATCCACTATAAAATAAAGAAAAACTTTGTTTTGACTAGCAATAACATGATCCAATCTTTAATTATTGTTTTTATTTAATTTAAAATAAATATTACACTAACTATAATGTGATTTACAACTAATATTTTTTCAATATGGTCAAAGAAAATATTAATAATATAAAAATTAAATATGAATAGATGATTCAGGTAGTGGTCAAAAAAAGAACAAAAAATAATGAAAACATTGTTTAATATCCAACGTTTCGACCCACATTGTCGTGGGTGTCTTCATCAGGGTATCTATCCACAAAACCTTGGATATTAAATAGTTTTTCACTATTCTCTGTTCTTTTTTTGAACACCACCCTATATCATGTCTTCCTTCATATTCATTTCACTGTCAGCTATTAATTATTCAATAAAAATTAAATAATTAAAAAATTGGAGAGCTGCCAGTGGGTAGTATCCCCACATGTGAATCATGACATTTGTATCTTGTATCTCATTTACTAGATGTATGTCATTATACAGTTGTAAATAGCAATAAATCTATTAAAATTAATTTTTAAAGATGGTCCAAAATGCCTAATATAAGTTAATCTTTATATGCATCTTAATTTTAATTTATATTTAAATTAATATTATAATTTAAATGTCGTATTATATGAATTTTGGAGTATTGTAAAATCTCAAGGCTTTTCAGATAGGGAAATGATCACTCACACAGATAGTATATTTTCTATAAATTTCAGTTTTTTTTTTGTATTTTAGAGCTCTGTTTATGATAGAAATACTTTAAATAATTCTTGATTCAAGAAAAGCTGTTAAAATCTCTATTTTGATAAAATTTTTTATATTTTTGGGTGTGTGTGTTTTTTTTTTTACAAGGGTAGGTGGAAATCTTCAAAAGACGCGGATAGGCCCTATCTGTGTGATGGATTTCTACCCACTAAAACCAACCTCCTTACACCTGTTTCTCACCCTCCACGGGACCACCATTAGGCATTACTTCGTGGAGGAGAGTGGATGTGTGCCGCCTTTGGTTGTTAGGCGCCTTACCCTATATTTCTAGGGCCATCCAGTTCTCCTGAGAAAGTAGCATGAGGTTGACGATGTTGTCAGGTGTAGTTTCTGATCTGCATATTTCTTGAAATTCTTCCCTCTCTACTTGAAAACAAGAACAGCAGAAGTATACGTGTTCTACTGTCTCATCTATTGTTAGACATCTTGGACATTCTGCTGTATTGTCCAACTTAAACCGTAATTGGTAGGCTCTGAAGCAGCCATGTCCAGTGAGCATTTGGGTCAGTTAGTAGTCCACTTCCCCGTGGCTTCTATCCATCCAGGGTTGGATGCAAGGTACCAGCCTATGGGTCCACCTTCCGCTCGCTGCCAAATCCCAGCGTCGCTGCCACTTTTGGACTGTCTGCTTCCTCTCTTCGGTTCTAGGAATGTGGACAACACTTTTATACGTACGTTGCCTTTCCTCCGACAGCAGTTCAATGGGTGGCATCCTGGCCACCACACATGCAGCTTCGTAAGATACTGTGTGAAATGCACTTATCACTCTCAGAGCGCTTCGGCGATAAACTGACACAATGGGTCTCCTGTAAGTAAGTGTGTCCAGGGCATTATTCCATATTGGGGCTGCGTATAAAAGAGTGGATGAGACAACGCTCGCCATTAGTAGTCTCCGACTACTTCTAGGTCCGCCTACGTTGGGCATCAATCGGGCTAGAGCTGTGGTCACTCCTGCTGCTTTGATTCATACTTTCTGGATATGCTCCTTGAATTTAAGCCTTTCATCAATTATAACCCCAAGATATCACAGTGAGGGCTGGGGTGTGTGCGTGCGGGTGTGTGTGGTGTGTTGTGTGCAGTTGCGCTTCACCATTATTATTCATATATCATGCTTTACCATTATTATTCATATACCATGCTTTACTATTATTATTCAACTTATGTTGGTAAGTGTTACAATTTTTTTAAAAATCTGATCCAAAGTTTTTATTCTCTAGGATGCGATACATGTGTATAGTGGAGGTCTTGATAATGTTTTGAAAACTTTTGAACTTAATACTCA
The DNA here is from genome assembly GCA_023052935.1 of Piezodorus guildinii. Lineage (NCBI taxonomy): Eukaryota > Metazoa > Arthropoda > Insecta > Hemiptera > Pentatomidae > Piezodorus > Piezodorus guildinii. Next base: position 9,803,520 of record CM041295.1, on the reverse strand, counting down.
AACAGGTATTTTATCTCATGTATGGATTAATAATGATTTTATTGAGTTTTTTTTTTTTTGTATTATTTATTAATGAGTTAGCTAAAATCATTTAGAGTTGTGCATGAAATTGATTGTATTATAGCCTTTAGTACGTTTGCCTAAAAAATACAGACCAAGAAGTTCTCACTTTTAGCATAAGTAGATTGTTGTGCTACCTCTACCTATTGGTTGTCTTTCTGCATGATGGTTCAAGTAATTTTATTGTATTTAATGTATTTATTTGTTTTATTTAATAAAGTTATTAATTAACCAGCATCAAAAGATGATTCTCATGGTATTTGTCTGAATCTATGTATGATCTTAGATATTTTTTATCTTCCATAATTGTTCGGGATCTAACTTTCTAATGAACTGGAAAATTAGAAGGGCTATCATGAATAAAGATTAAATTAAAGTTCTGTGGTGGAACCCAGAGCCAATAAGTGTAGCAAGTTAGCCTGACCCTTGGCTAAGTGTCTGATATCTTGTCCTGATATATGGATATGTTTAAAAATATCTGATAAGCTTCATTAGTAGGTGTCTGTTCCAATTCCCACATATTTAAATTTATGAGATTCACGGTTTCTGTTCTGACTCGCAGTTTTTTAGCGAATGAAGGTAGCTGTGCTCTTTCTAATTCATACCTGGTTCTAGTATCTGCTTACCAATGATTGACTTTTTTTAGAAGCCACAAATCTAACCATTGGCACCTACTAGCAAGCTGTTGGTTATCAAATGATTGCTTATTTATTTTATTTATACCAATTTACCCTAATATAGACTGCGTGTGACAAAAGTAAAAGTTTCTATTGAAATGATGGGACGATTTATTTTAAGATCAAAATAAATTAATCCCCTTCCCCTCCCCCCCTCCAAAATAAAGAAAATAGTTGTATTATTTATCGGTAAGAGTCATCTAACTGACTTCATTAGAACCCGTGACATGAACATACAAAAACAAAACAATATAATACAGGGTGTTTCGTAATTGCCCGGCACTATTTTAGGTATGTGTTCACTAACACAAAAAGTTCTTATTAACATATATCTCAAACTAATTTATTAAACAGATATCAAAGGTTTATGATTTATTATTTATTTACTACATTAAGACTGACTGTTTAATACTAAATAACAGGTTTTAATCCCCTGATAAACTAATAAACAATAAGCAATGACAGTAGTTGCTCATCTGTTTGTCTAGTTCTTTGTCTTTTTGTGTGATTGAATTCTATGACAGTTCAATTTATGATTATGATGGGGCTGGATGAAGTCTGTGGTTTATTCTGCAGCAGTTGGGACGCAAGAAGAGCTAAAAATTGTGGAAGCCGGAGTAGCTATCAGAGACCATCCTCATGCTATACCAAGAGTCAGGGGAGCATGGACCCGTCCTGCTCAATGTTGCATTCAACAAAACGGAAGCCCCTTTGAACAGTTACTGTAAATGTTGTAACAATCCTAAGGCCACCTGCGGGTTTGAAACCATGACCTTGAGCATAGAAGGCTGTTATGCGAACCACTATGCTACAGGTGACCCCCCTGTACTTTTTCATTGTAGTGCTCTTCTCTTGGCTCCTGGCTGAAGATTCTTCCACGTTTAGTCATTTCTTCCTCTTGAAAGCCCTCAATTTTTTTTTTTTTTTTTTTTTTTTCTAAAAACATCTCTATTGTATTCTGAATTTTTCATATATATTCATTTTTCTCTTGTCTTTTTGTGCATCACTAATCCATTTATTTATTTTATTTTATTTTTTAAATCAAAATGAAGATTTTATCGGTAAGTCTACTTTTTAAGAGTGTCAATGCATTCTGGAGCTATATATATATATATATATATATATATATATATATATATATATATATATATGTGTGTGTGCGTAAGATAGAGGTGCCTCTGGTGGCCGTTTGGTGAAAGGGGATATGAGGGCAATTTTCTTTATTTTCTCTGTTTCTCTTTTAAGGCTGGCCAGTGGCCACTGCTTAGCTCAACAAGAGCATCACCTCCCTTCTACACTCTTTCTTCTTTTATGACGTCCTCAAAAAACACCTGTCGGGGGAAGAGGGGCTCCATCCACAACGCCGTCTATTAGAATAAGTTTTATGGATTCAAATTATTCCGAAATAGTTAAGAAATAAAAATTTTTGTTTATAAAATTATTTTCCGGTTCAAAAAAACAAACAAAATGTGTTGTGTGTGTGCATGTATACTTTAAAAGACGCCGAATTGGAAAATGTATGAAAAAGTAAGCGGTGTGATCCTGAGGGATGACAAGGAGATGTGTCCTTGTTATTATTGATGAAGTAGAAGCGGTAATAAAGTGGGTACATGTTCTTTTTTCGGGAGATATTTTACACGGACTAGCGGCTTGTCCCTCAAGAAAGCATGTCTTGTATATCATCCTCTCTTTGGAAAGGAGTCCTTTCTTTGGACTACAAGTTCATTTGTTATTATTGAAAAACCTACTCGAAATTTATTTTCGTTTGAATATTATTGATTTCGGAGAATCTGTAATAAGTTGTATAAATAACAGTAGAAATAAAAATTCTTGGCTCTTATGGGAAAATTAAATAAATGAAATATTTATAAAACATTTTTGTGCCAAGAAAAATAGGTGATGGATTAAGGATTTTGGTTTGAAATGAAAAAAAAACAAAAAAACATTTGTTTTATTTAATCATGATAGTCTCCACTACTATCAATACATTTCTGCCTACATATTGACAACTTTCATTCCCACGAATATAATTTCCCATGTTTAGAATTGATAAACTCAGAATGCTTGTTTTCTAATTCCCTTCATCCATCAAATTTTTTGTCATGTAAGTAGTGGTCCAGATGTCCTAAAAAAAATGAAAATCTGTTGGCGAGAGGTCTGGAAAGTGAGGCGGATGTGGCAGAGGTTCATATCCAATATCCTATATTTTTTATAATAACGCACATGAGGGATGAGACATTGCAATGCAACAAAATGGGCCCCTTTCCATTGACCAAAGTTGGTTTCTTAATTACCGATTTCTGATGCATTGCATTAGTTTGGTTACAATACGATTCGGCATTCAGCAAGCTCCCCAAACAGTGACCATCACCTTTTGGCAGTTTTTTAATGAGTAGTGAATCATGCTTTGATATCTTATTAACAAGTAGCGAAATACCACTGAGGTAAAAAAAAAATTTCTTTTGGAAGAGGATTAATAGGTGTTGACATTCATACAAATGAATAATCCCTCAAACGTAAACAGTTTATGGAGGTAATTTAAAAAAAAAAAAACCTGAATTTCTGCATTATTTTCTGTAATACCCAATATTTATTACTGGTCCAGTCACTATTACAGGTATGACATATGAAAATCTTTTATTTGTACGATTATTTAATTTCTGAAAATCTTGTATGATACCTGATAAATGAATACTTGTTATTCTTTAGCCTTATGAGCCAGCAAACAGGATATTATGCCTTACTGAAAACTAGCAGATCTATTACCAGGGCCACTGAACTGGTAATATATAAGATTCTAATGCACCGTGTGTCTGCCTATACTTCTCAAACCTAGATCATCTCAACAAACAGTAAAAATAACCATTTAATTTCTAAAAGGAGAATCTTATGACAAATATTTTGCCCAGAGAGAGATGAAGATTAATTAAATTTTCAAAAGAAATCAATAAAAATTAAATTAAATTAGAAAAATTGAATTTAACATATTTTTAAAAAAATCTGGTATGCGCAATACACAAATTTCACTTTCTTTGGTTGTTAATATCAAAATAAGAATTTTTAAATACAGTTAGAGAAAAAAAATAGTTAAAGAATTAATTACATTGAGTTTCGATAGAAACGTGTGTTTCATTAAATAACCTATTAGAATATTGGCCCAGTTGCACCGACCATGATTAACTTTAACTTTACTAATCTGGATAAGTAAATCACGGGTTAGCAGAAATTCCGTTGCACCGATCATGGTTAGCCCTAACTCTATGTTAAGTGATGGCGTTAAGTTAATTCACCTTTCTACCTCAATTATCCGATATCAATGTTACCTTCTCTACTGTTACTTTAGCTTTCAAACATTGTTTGTGTCAGTTTCAGTTTGTTTTTTTCTGAATATTTTCGTGATATTTATCCTAATACACCAAAGAAAAATGAACACAATCTCTTCAGATGAATACTCAACATCAGATAAAGATATAATACAACTGGTAATATAATTTCTAGGAACAAGCTTTACAAAGTAAGGAGGAATCCATTTGAAATGTACGATGATGTGGAATTCATAAGAAGGTACAGATTTCGAAAAGAAACAGTGCTAAATATGATCGACATTTTTAATATTAATGATTTTGAATCATATCCTACAAACAGGAACATCCCAATAACACCTTCAAACCAGTTACTCTTTGAAACATTGTATGTGTTAGTTTTAGTTTGTTTTTTTTCTGAATATTTTCGTAACATTTATCCCAATACACCGAGGAAAAATGAACACAATCTCTTCAGATAAATATTCAACATCAGATGAAGGTATAATGCAACTGATAAATATACTTCCTAGGAACAAGCTTTACAAAGTAAGGAGGAATCCCTTTGAAATTTAGGATGATGTGGAATTCATAAGAAGGTATAGATTTCAAAAAGAAACAGTGCTCAATATGATTGACATTTTTAATATTAATGATTTTGCATCATATTCTACTTAACCTCAAGAGGTTAAGTAAGAGCTACTAGTACCTTAAGAGCTACTAGTAATTACCAGCAGGTTCTTAGCGACATCATTAATATTGATAAATCTACAGTTTATAGAATTATTCCACGCATAACAGCATTAATAGCCAGGAAGTCAAGTGATTTAATTAAAATGCCTGTAACAGAAGTTGATAAAAACAAAACAGTGTCAGATTTCTACAGGATAAAATGTTTTCTTTGAGTAATTGGTGCGATTGACTGCACTCATATTAAAATCCAGTCTCTAAGTGGAGCTAATACAAAACTATTTCGAAATCGAAAAGGGTGGTTTTCATTAAATATACAAGTAGTGTGCGATGGGAACTTGAAAATCCTGACTCTGTGCATGACAGTTGGATTTTCAATTCAAGTGCATTACGAGTGAGATTTGAGTCAAGAGAATTTGGAGATTTTTGGCTTCTAGGAGATAGTAGTTATGGCTGCAAAACATATTTACTGACACCAATTTTAAACCCAACAAATGCTGCTGAAGAAAAATCAATTGTCACACAAAAATCAAAAAATCATTGAGAGAGCGTTCAGTGTTATGGAAAGAAGATTTCCTTGCCTTGCCAATGAAATTCAAATGGATCCAAAAAAAAGCCCTAAATATTATTGTAGCTGTAGCTGTCCTCCACAACATTGCAATAGAAACCCAGGACATCTACAACGTACCAGAACCAGAAGATTACTTTCCTGATGTTGTTTCACCATCAGAAATTATATGTGAAAGTGATATAGCTATTCGCAGAGCACTTGTCGACACGAATTTTTCAAGATGAAAGGAAATGACATGTTTATCAATAAAGTCTGATTTTTGTATTTTATTTACATATTTTTTTCCCTCTAATTCAGTAAATTGATTAATAATAAAAATAGGTTAATTGGAAGAATGAAAAATGATAATAAATAATTTGTAGGTATCTAAATCTTCCAAAAACAGTTTATTACAATTAACTTTAAAACGAGCCAACATTTTGAGGGCCTTCCCCATCATCAGGACTCACTAAAATACATCAAAAAATTATCAATTAACATTATAAAATAACTTTTTTAAATATTAACTAAAAACATTACCAAAAATATGCATAACAATGTTACAAAAAAATTATATTTACCCGAAATTCATTTAAAATTTAAAAAATTATCCATTTTTGATTAAAATTTTGTCAAAAATTTATGTCATAAAATTGTTTTGTTTTTTTAAATTAACACTAAGGAAAAAATACCCATTTAACTGACATATTCTTTGGCCCCTGATTAATTAGGGTCATCCTATTTACTGTAGAAAGTACACACTGATTTATTATTAAATATAGGTCACTAAGGTAAGGTTTACAAATTTTAATTTCCCAATTGTAGCAAGAACTGCTGTGAGAGGTGTTTTCAATCTGTTTTATAATTTATGTTATCTTTTATATTTTTGTTTATATATAGATTCGATAGTTTTTCTATATCCAATATTGTAGGTTTTTCAAAATCAAAATTGTGATTAAGCTGAATACTGTGTTGTGCAAATGCTGTAGTGTTTATATTTTTACAATTATTGCTTAGTGATCTTTTTAGAGGTTTCTCCTATGTATATCTTATCACAATCTATACAATTTATTTTATAAATAACATTAAGTTTTTCGGTGTGTAAAATCTTTAATGTTTGGTAAATGATTACTTAGTTTATTATGGTTATATAGACCTAATTTTGTCTGTGGTGAATTAAATTCAACAAGTGTTCTCTTAATTTCTTTGGATAGATGAGGTATAAATTGCATTTTTTGATAATGGTATATATTTCTATTTCTTCCACTTATCATGTCTATATTTATCGCATTATTGATATTACCTATAATTGTTTTGTTTTTTATTATTTTCATTCTGGTAAAGATCTGTTATAATTTGTTGTTTAGGTTTTACTATTTCATTGTTTATATTGTCATCAATTTTTGGTTTATTATTGATCAATTTATTGTTATTAACGTTAAGGTTTTTTGTCATGGGTTCATTTTTAATTTCATTGTACCAGAATTAATTTATAATTTTTTTCGAATGCTTCTAATAACATTTTATATACTATAGTTTTTATTCCATTTAGATACTCATTGTCTGTCTGGTTTCACAATACAATCCAGCTTCCTTGATATTCAATAGATCTTAAAATGTTTCATTATTAATTCTCAACGGTCAACTAATTATATCCATTATGGTATTAATATATATTAATCGGCAGAGTAAAACAATCATTTCAATATAACCTAACTGTCTAGAGGGTTTGGAGTTGTTAAATATGTCACGAATATGATGACGTCCCGCGCTAACCCATGTTAACTAACTCAAATTAAAAATTGGTTGGTGCAACTGGTCAAAAACTTTAATCATGATTAGCTTTTACCCCAGGTTAGTTAACAGCAAAAGTTAACTTTAACATAGGCTGTTGGTGCAAACGGGCCATTATTGACAACATTAGTTAGTTTTATTGGCTTTTCATCATTCTCCATTACCTTACACAACTTGTTAAGATATTATTTTTTCTAAAATATTTAGCTTTACAATGGTATATTTTACATCTATATTACTGTTCTTATGTTCAAAAACACAAAAATTGCATAAAAAAAAGATATTTTTGCTATTTCTCTATCAAATGAATATTGGATTCGTTAAAATTATATATTTACCTGTATTTTTTTAACGCTTACAAGGTTATATGGTTAATTTTTTTCGAATTTACAAAAATTAAGTACTTGAGCTCTTTTTTTGTTTTTAAATGTGTAATGAGATATATTACAATTTGTTTCTAAATTAACAATATTAATAGTGATATGATACCACATTCATACAATATGTACAGAATATAATGATGAAGTCAAATTATATAAAATATATATACACACAAAAAACAACAACCTATAATTGAGATAAATACAAAGTTGACAAATAAATAAACATCATACACACAATCATAACTATATAAAAAAGAGTTCACAAGTTCCCACTTGTGGGGGAAAAACTTAATCCAAGAGATTCCAGCCCCTCTCAGTCACGTCACTGGTGAGAGCCAGTGGAGGCTGAGTTAGGGCGCAATAGCCACATACATACAGTACATGAGTGGAGGATCTGACTAATGTCAGAACTCCAGTATAAATGTTTACAAAACATCTCGCGGCCAATGCCGTTTCAATCTTCGAGGAGGATTGTAGGATTGGAAGGAGCTGGATAGGGATTGTGCTAGAGGGTTAGGATGATGAATAAGGTTCTGATGAAATTTTGATGGTACCAGGCCTAAAATAAATGGAATATTAAGGTTGTGGTGTAAGATACAGTTGGTATCATGATAAGGAGCATTAACTATTGTTCGAAGGACTTTATATGGCTTTCTACTGGACAAAAGATTGACATGGAACTCACATACAAGACTTGAAAGAAAATAATTCAACCGCAGATTCGGCCAGTTATAAGACTACTAAACAGAAAATCTCAGCTTACAGTTGACAACAAATTATTAATATGCAAGACATTACTGAAACCTATATGGACCTTCGGACTTGGAACTATGGGCGCTAAATATTCTAACATCATACCCATCCAATCCTTTTAATCAAAGTCCTTTGAACAAAATTACTTTAGTGGATGAAAATTTAAAATTTCGGGATTTAACCCAGAATCAGACCGAATCAAAAATAGAATGAAACCTATATAGTATTAAATTTCACATTGATATAATGAATTTATTAAAAATTGTTCAAGCTGTTTCAGAGAAAATCGTAAAAAGGTGCTAAATGCATGGTATTAAGTGGCTCTTCTGATTCACCGATTATTATGAAAAAGTTGCTGTAACATATCGGGCGTATAGTTAAATAATATATTTAAGTTTATATATTTATTTATAATATATTTAAGTTGTCTTAAATATGAATTTTTTTTGCTAGGCTTACCATACAGACACAAGGACTCTTTTAGGTTGATTTGGTTATTTGGACCTTAAAACATGTATTTCTGTTGAAAACTAGAATTAAAAAATTTTCACAATTGCAATACTTTCCCTTACTATATATTTCCTTTATAGGTAATTGAAAGTAAAAATCAAATTAAATATATTAAATTAAAAAATAAACTATCACTAAAACCATATAAAAATCTATTACTTTCACACTATTATGAACTGTCACGCTTTTGCATTTATCTCAAACTGTTGCACTATCACTTTCTATCACACTTTTCTTTACTATCGAACAATTTGCTCTACTGCTTACTATCTGTCAAACTTTTTCATATTATAACAAACTTGTGCTATTTCGAACTATCACAAACTAATGCACTCTTGCATACTATCACACTTTTGCCTTCTATTGCAAATCTTCAAATTATCACGTTATATCACTAAGTAATGCACTCTTGTGTACTATTTTGAACTGTTACACTATCGAACACTGTTTCACTATCAGGAACGGTCACACTACTGTTGAATACTGTAGCACTAATTATATTGCTGAAAGAAAAATCTTAGGAAAAATAGTTGGCCCAGTAAGAAATAGATATTAAATTAATTTTAAAATAATGCCACACTCCGCTCTACCTATTTTCCTGACGCCTGGAAACATTCTATCATCAAAATGATACCAAAACCCAAGAAGCCACTAGAAAAACCATCGTCCTATCGTCCTATTTCTCTTCTACCCATTATTGGAAAAATTCTAGAAAAACTCATCCTAAAACGCCTATATCCCATCCTTGATTCAAATAATGTGATTCCTGACCACCAGTTTAGATTTCCGTCATCTCATTCAACTATACAACAGTGCCATCGTGTGGTGGATGTAGAACAGGCTTTTGATAGAGTTTGGCATCCAGGACTGCTTTACAAACTTCGCCAATTCCTCACCCCAACGTATTTCCTATTAATTCGCTCCTACCTAACTGATAGAACCTTCCAAGTTCAACATAATCTCTCCTACTCATCCAATCAGCCGGTGTACCTCAAGGTAGTATCCTGGGTCCGATCCTTTATACAGTATATACAGCTGACATTCCTATCCAACCTAGCACTATCCTTACTACCTACGCTGATGACACATGTGTGTTATCTGTGAATAATGATCCTGTTGTTGCATCCCGAATCCTGCAGAACCATCTATCAGCCATCGAAAAATGGTGTCAGAACTGGAGAATTAAAATCAATCCTATCAAATAACCTTCACTCTACGTCGTAAACCTATGTCTTCCTGCCCCACCGTATCCTTTAACAATATCTTACTTACTCCTGTTGAACAGATCCGATACTTAGGACTAAACCTAGACAAACGCCTCACATGGAACCCTCATACTAGACTGAAACGACAGGAAACTGTGCGTAGATACCGATTACTACAACACTTACTCGACAAACGCTCAAAACTTCCTATTTACTACAAACGACTCATTTATATAACCATTATTAGGCCTATGTGGACCTACGGCATTGAGTTATGGGGGTCCACTAAACCATCAAACTCCTCTCGCATCCAATCCCTGCAATCCAAAATCCTTCGAAAAATCCTTAATGCTCCATACTTTGTTACAAATAAAATTATCCATAAAGATCTAAATATCCCATTAGTTGAAGACTAGCCCGATCCAGATATACATCCTTCCATTCCAAACTTCCTGCCCACTCAAACCCGCTTATCCGTGACCTTTCCTCAACATCTATTCCTGACAATCCACCGAGGCGACTGAAAAGAAGATGGCCAAGAGACCTCTTACCGTAAATTGGACATTGGAGTTCTACCAATGGGTAGTTTCTTCACAGGACAATCATGTGTCTTAATCTCATATCTATCCCATTTACTTGATGTATTGTATAAATACAGTTGTAAATTTCTTTAAATAAATAATAAAAAAAAAAAAATTTTTAAATAAAATAAAACTAATAGAAATAAATTAAATTATAAAAATATATATATTAAAATATAAAATAATAATAAATTTAAAAAAAAAGATAAGAAAAATCAATTTAAAATAATAACTAACTCAATATTAACATATAAACGACATATTACTGTCACACTATAATGAACTGTTGCATTATCTTGTTCTATCTCGAACCGTCACACTTTTTCATACTATAATAAACTGTCACACTATCGGACACTGTTTCACTATCAGGAACTGTCGCACTATTGTGTACTGTAGGTAATTATTATTTTACAGTGGAAAAAAAAAATTATTACAAGTGAACGTTTTATTATGAAGAAACTTTTTTGTTTGCAACTGGTCTGTAATACATAACCTGTCTATTTTATATCTATGTTGAAAGCACGTGTAAAGTTATTGTTTCATGAACTTCTTTGTATTAAGTCTTTGAAATAAACAAATGAAATTATTTGTATTTTTACTTACTAATCTCATTCATGTTTAAATAAAGAAAGGAAAATTTTTCATCAGGTTATGGGCCCAGGCATGAATCCGTGTATGAACTGAGGTTATGTCTGAAAGTTTAGGAAGTCTGTTCAGTTAGTAACAAGAAATCAAGAATTAAATCAAAATGGATAGCTCTCATATATAAGTGTTTTATATAAGCTCTCAACTTAATTGTTTCGTGGAAAATTCTCAGGGTAATGTAAATTATGAGTCATGGCAATTCTAGTTAAACTTAACCCTAAAAAGTAAGAACATTTTTGATATTGCCACTGTAGTCAAAGCTAAGCTAGAAAGTGAAGAAGACAGTAAAAGTGTATTATCGTGGATTCATAAAGACCTGGAAGCTCAAACACTTATTGGTTTGAATTGCAGTAGTTCCATTCCTCTGAAAATTTCAAAATGCATATCTGCCAATAGCATGTTACAATTAGATACTTTGTTTGGTAAAAAGTCAGATGTATCCATTGAAGGATTACGTCAATTTTTTGGGTACAAATACAATGAATGTAGGTCAGTAATAGAAAATTGCGTGCAAATTCAGCAGCTATCTGATAGTTTGGCAGCAGAAGGTGAACAAGTAAAGGATACCTGGATCATACAAAGAATCTTGGGTATATTACCACCAAAACTTTACGACTTGAGGCAAGCCTGGGATAATGTCAGTGAGGCAGAGTCTGAGCAATCTGTTTGATCGATTAGGGTTAGCAGAGGACAGATTTAATGAAGGTCAATTAATGCCTCAAAATGCTTTTATATCGAAGCACATGAGCAAGCCAGACAAATTAACTGGAAGTCAAAAAATCAAGCCTCTAGAATGTTTTAAATGTGGGAAAATTGGCCCCATAAAGTCACAATGCCAGAGAAAACATCTGCAAAGTATTTAAATTACTGTTAAAACACATATGACTGCAATAAATGCAAATTTTTGCAAAGGTTGTCCAAAAGTAGACTTAGATAAGCAAGAGGGCAAATCTAATAAGTAAAAAAAAATGACAAAGGCTCTCATAACAGTGAGTTTATCTTTAATAAATTCTATCAACAAAAATTATCAAGGTATCAACATTGTACCACAATGCAACATATGAATTCACATGATGGTTCATACGAATGATTATTATTATTGATGTAGCTGAACTAGAAGGAATTGTTATAGATGATATCGAGCTTGAAGCTTTTGATGGTGAGACCTGGCAGAAAATAGTTCTGAAAGGTGTACTATACATCCCAAAGATGCCCTTTAACCTTTTCTCAGTTGGTTTTGTGCTGAACAAAGGTTATAGACAGTCAGCAAATGCAGATAAATCAATTTTCAAGGATCAAAATGGAAATGGTGCAATAGCAGAAAGAGGCAGTAACCTTTACAAAATGAAATTGCTTAGAGAGTCAGAAAAATATCTTGTTAATATTTCTTTAAGAAAATAGCATGAGAAACTTGCATATAAAAATGTCACACATGTGCGAGATGTTTTGATCAATAATGTAGTTTTTTTATGACAAAACCGAAACTGAAAGCTTTGATGACATAGAAATGTTGCCGCCTGAAACATCAGACACAAGCCCGGGATATGAGAGTATCAAGGATGAAGATGAAGATTGGTCACCTACTCAGGAGAATGTAAGTCAGTCTGATAGCTCTGAATGTCCATCTGTAACTCAATTCAGAAGAACTTTGCAAGATAATCGTGCTTTAAGAGCAATAACTAGATTAAAGGATTATATAAGAAGTTTGTGATTTGTTTCAATGGAGGTAAAAATCTGTCTGTATTTAGTAACGCTGATTATTGCGGCATTATGTTGGTTTTATGAGTTCCTTCCACTAGGATAAACAACTCATTCGAAGATCTACTACACTTAGCTAATGAAGTTTGTGCAAGCATTTCGACAGAAACATCCAGACCTAGTTAATATCAAAGTTGTTATATTCCATCTTGATAACACTTAAATAATTTACAATAATTACTTACTTTATTTATATAATTTATAATAATTACTTAATTTACAATAATTACTTAACAATAGTTGATGCTACTTTGTTGGGTGTTTGATTGCACACTGCGTGTTTTTGGACTTATTTTCCGACTACCACTTAAGTTCCCTCCAAAACTCTCTCTAATGGGAAAGCGTTTGCTGATGAGTGAGATGTGAAAAAGTCTCTCGCTTTTAAGTCCAAGAATATGGAATAATAAAAAATCCCAGAATACGGAATATCGAAATTGTGAGAAATATGGTAAGATGTCTAATAAATCTGTTGGTTTAGGATAATAACCCAGTAAAATAAGGAAATTTGTGGGAATTGATTCAGACAAAGCTGAAAACCGTTTTAATACCTTTTAGGGGTCCTAAATACAAGTAAAGGGTGGTTTAGACGAGTTTATCAGACTTGGTAAAATGGAAAACAGGCCCAATTTACCAAGAAGTCTAGAAGTGAGCACTGGATTTCTGGTCTGCTGGTTTTTCGCTACTACATTACTCTAACAATTAGTTTCTTTTACTATCTAAATTTATTTTATTAACCTATTATAATATAAATCCTTTCTCAAATTTTGGAGATTTGAATTTTCTTATATTTGTATATAATATGGTTATTTTAATTATACGTCACATTTTTAATCATTGTCGCTTGTTAACTGTTCCCAGGGACCCTTTTACATACAATTACTCACGATTATAATATTAAGTATATTATAACTTTTTCGTATTTATTTGATAATAAGCTCAATTATTTATTTGATAACAAGCTCGGTGGTTGGTATAGTGGTTATGCTATTAATTTCAAGTGCACTTGCTCAAATATAGGACTATTATAACTTTTTCATATTTATTTGATACTACGCTCTGTATCTGCGTTACGGGGGGTTTGTATCCCGATCATACAATTAATTTAAAGTAAGCTTGCTCAAATATGGGTTTATTATAACGTTTTCGCAGTTATTCGATAATAAGCTAAGTAGCTGCTGCGTTACCGGTGGTTCGTTTAGTGATTATACAATTAATTGTAACATCGATCCATAAATATAGATTTATTTCAATTTTTTTTATTCTAGTATACAAAATATATTTATTTAAGGGATATGGTTAATGAATGAATTATTGTTTTTTGTCGGTTGCTCTAGTGTAGATATTGTTAGAATTTTTTTTTTTTGGTTTCAATCAATGTTGGGGTTCAATATCATATAATTAGTTGATTTTGTTAACAATCAAATATCACGTCTATACAAATAGTGATATTTTGCTAATTATTGTCTGAATCCTATATTTGAAAATTGAATCCTGAATATCTAAGAAAAGAGATATTTCGGCTGAACGAAATAATAGGATCAGCAGTAACACAACCACGGAAAAAAAAAAAAAAACTTAATATGAATCTACACCAGACCAACTGACTAAAAATCAATAACACATTCACTAACTGAACCCACGAAAAAAACAATACAGAAATAAGTATACAAAGGAATTCCGAAAAAGTGAAAATAAATCACTACTATTGTGAACGAATATAAAATGATTAATAAGTTTACTAACCGAACCTCCAAAAAACCAAATACAGAAATTAATATTGAAAAAATGGAAATAAATATATGCTTGAGGGAATGAGCTTAAAATTAATGGTATAATCAGAATACGAACCCCCCGTAACGCAGCTACTGAGCTTAGTATCGAATAAATATGAACAACTTATAATAAACCTATATTTGAGCGAGCGCACTTAAAATTAACAGCATAATCAGTAAACAAAACCCTTGGTAATGTAGCTACTAGGCATAATATTGAATAACTACGAAAAAGTTATAATAAACCCATATTAGAGCGAGCGCATGTAAAATTAACAGTATAATCGGGATATGAACCCCCTGTAATGCAGCTACTGAGCCTGATTTCTAATAAATACGAAAAAGTCATAGTAAACCCATACTTAAGAGGCCGAACTTAAAATTAATAGTATGATCAGTATACGTACCCTTGGTAACGTATCTGCTGAGCATAGTATCGAATAAATCCGAATAGCAAAAAGAATTCAATATTCTAGCACGCAATTTTATAAATAAAATTTAATGAACCCCCGCTAATCCGTACCACCAGGTCTTGTTTTGAAAATGTCTGAAAAATAAAGTATCGGTTTACAAGCAAGGGTGTTGGGAAAGTTTCGAATCCGCAGAGGTCCAACAAGGAAGGCAGGTGATGTCGGCAAGAGAGATATCAATATGATGTTGCTCAATATAATTATTTTAACAGAAGAAAAAAAGTTGTACAAAACATTATGAACGCTGACGCTCCCAAGCAATGTCCTCTAACGGTATCGGACGTTCAAAATCATTATAAAAGCCTCTTTGAGGTCGAAAATCTCTGCAAGCGTGTGGATTATGAAAAGGTTTTCACAATGCCAAATCTAACGTCCATAGAGATTGGATCAGTAAAAAAGGCAATAAAATCAACGTCTTTGGATACATCGCCGGGGCCTGATGGGTTGTTAATCCGCACAATAAAATTTTTCGATATATTTCATATAATCAAGACAATTGCGGAGATAATGTTGAAGATGGCCTACATACCAGAACCACTTCGGCAAGGGCGCACAATTTTAATAAATTATAATATGCTTATTTTTAAAAAACAAATATTTCTTAAGGAAACAATTAATTTACACAATATTTAATAATCTAAACTTT
The DNA here is from genome assembly GCA_023052935.1 of Piezodorus guildinii. Lineage (NCBI taxonomy): Eukaryota > Metazoa > Arthropoda > Insecta > Hemiptera > Pentatomidae > Piezodorus > Piezodorus guildinii. Next base: position 9,787,721 of record CM041295.1, on the reverse strand, counting down.
ATTTTCTCAGGGATTGGTTCTTAACAATCAGGCACAATTTTTATAATTAACTTATAATTATAACTTACAAAATAAAGAAGTAATGAACAGGCTAACAATGTTGATACTAACTTCTATTCTTCTGACAGCAGCTCTAACTCCTGAAGGTCCTCACACTTTAACAGTCAAAACAGATCTACCTTTTCTCTCTATCTGGTTTCTCCGGGGTTTTCCTTTTCCCTCTTCACCTCTAGCCAACAAAATTAAGTTTCTTCTTTAACAAATGTTTTATTTTTGATTCTGGATCTTCTTTTTAAATAATTGATTCTTCTATTATAGTGGATATTAAAAACTGGCTTGTGGAATATGTGAATTTTATTAATTAAGACTAGAAGATAGATCTGGTGGCAGTGGTTTTGGTTAGTACCCAAAATGGAGTCTACATATTTGTAATAAGCTTCCAAAATGGTGACCATGTTTGAAAACAAACATACAATTAAAGCTGTCAATACCTAAACATGATTGTTAGCCTGCATAACACAATATTAATTATAAGATTGGTAACCTGTCAAAAATAAAATAAAAATAATTCTAACAATTAAAAATTCCTTCTATAGTGGGTATATTACATTTCTCCCCACTCCTAGGTAAAAAAAAAAATATATTTATATATATTTAAATATATATTTATATATATATATATATATATATATAATATATATATATATATATATATATATATATTTTTTTTTTTTTTTTTTTTTCAATTTTCATTCAAACTTAAGGAGTCACAATTCTAAAATACTTTTTAACATAAATAATTAATATAAAATATTTGTACATTTATTTTATATCTAAAGTTAAATTCATATTACATATATTATAAAAATATAAATCCTAAAGCTATTTACATAGAAACAATTACTCTAACACTATATACAATTAACAGCATTTTACTAGTTAAACCTAAAACATAAACTATATACATAAATGTACAACATTGTTGTATTTAAATTCGTAACAATTACATCAAGGTCCATAAAAATATTAATCTAGAAGGAAATTATCACCAATCTATATACTAACTTTTGTGTAGACCCCAATGACATATGGTTATGTTATGTTTTAGAAAGAATAGAGAGCAAAATCAAAAAACAAAACATGGAATATTAACATAAAAACTCAATCCACACGAATTTATTCATGGTAAGGCTTAAGGAGGCTGGTGTGAAAAAGACCCCTTTTATTTCCATTTGTACCAGCTATTAAAAATGAGTGTTTACCTAATTTATTTACAACTTCATAGGGCCCTTCAAAAAGGGGTAGGAGCTTGGCATTTACAACTCCTGGTATGGGTACCCTCAATGCCTTTAGCAGTACCTTATCTCCAACTTTTATAACTTTTATGTAAATTTTTTGTTTTGATTATATTTCAACCTATTTTTCTCCCCAAACTGTTGGATTTTATTTTTGATCAATTCCTGTATCTGGTCAGCATTTAAATTTAAAACCCCTGGTTCATCCCCTATGTATGAATTCCAAAAATGTAGTGGCTTTATCCCAAACATACCCTGTATTGGTGTTACACCAGTGGTGGTATGGTATGTAGTGTTCATAGTTTGCTCTATCTGGGATAATTTATTACTCCATTTATTTTGTTTTCCGTCAAGCAGGAGTCGTAAATATTGCAACACATCCCTATTAGTTATTTCTGAGATATTACCGATGGGATGTCTAATGGAACTTAAAATGCGGGTAATATTCAAACTTAACAGGAAATTCTTCCACCTCTCAGTGGTAAAGCAGGTAGCATTATCGCTTAAACACTTTGTGGGAGTACCAACTTCTTCAATATATTCAATCATAGATTTCTTAGCACCGAAAAAATTAGCTTTTCTGGTAGGATATAATTTAACAAATTTGGTGAAGTTATCAATAACCACAAAAATATATTTATTACCATTTGAGCTAACAAATGGACCCAAATAATCTATTGGTACTAAATCTAATTTTCCCCCCACTTGAATGCTTTGGTATGGAGCAACAGAGTAGGGACCAATTTTATTGAACTGGCAAACTTTACATGATTTTAGAACATTTGCAATTAATTTTCTCACTTTGTGAATATTAAACCTTTCTCTAATTGTTGATAAACATTTATTAACTCCCGAATGAGAAAATTTTTCATGTACTAATCTAATCAATTCATTCATCCATTTTTTATTTAAATTAATTAAGAATCTATCCCCTAGACGTTTGCAAATAAAACCATCTAAAATTGTTTGGTGCATTTTCCATTTTATTAATCAGCTCAGGATCGTTCTTTTGATTTTTAATTAAATCTTGAAAAAATGTTGTCTCATTTAGAGCGTTGATTTGAAAATCAGTACCTTTCTGTTCTGGTTCATCAACTGGGTGTCTACTTAGGAAATCAGCTATTTTATTTTGAACTCCCGGTACATGTTCATAAGTAATGTTTAAAGGACCCAAATAGTTAATCCAACGGATCAAACGACCAGGTGGATTCTTACAAGTATGCAAAAAAGTGATGGCTTTGTTATCAGTTCTAACTGTAATTTGATATCCAGCGATGATGTTATAAAATTTTTGAATGCAATGAATAACTCCTAATAGTTCTTTTTCAGTAGAATGGTAGTTTAACTCGGCTCCTTTAAAGGTTCTGCTACAAAAAGATATAATTTTCCTATAACCCTGTTCATCTAATTGGTACAAAACACCCCCAGAAGCAAAACTGAATTGTCTGTATCCACATAAAACATTTTTCTGAAATCAGGGTATTGTAAAGTGATATCATATATCATAGTGTCTTTTATGTTTTCAAAAGCCTGTTGGTGTTCATCTTTCCATTTGAAATTGGATTTAATTGAAGTTACTTTATACAAGGATTTTGTGATATCTGCATACCCTGGGCAGAATTTGATATAAAAATTTATTAATCCTAAAAAACTTTGTAATTCTTTAACATTGCTAGGGACCTTAAAAGATTTAATGTCTTCAACCTTGCTAGGATCCTTCTCTATACCATTATCCGTCAAAACATAACCCAAAAATTTAACAGATTTTCTAAAAAAATTGCATTTATCCAAATTTAATGCTAACCCATTTTCCTGAAAAACACCAAATAAATCCTTTAAAGTGTTCAAAAATTCATCTATTGTTTCTCCGTGAATTAAGATATCATCTACATAAACTTTTATGTTATTAAATAAATAATTTGGTACAACCTTTTTTAAGACTTTAATCATTGCACCTAAACTAACTGATAATCCAAAAGGAATGCGCTTATAATGGAAAGTCTCATTTAGAAACTGGAAGCCTGTGTATGGCCGGCTAGATTCCTCTAGGCCCACATGCCAAAAACTACTTTTAAGATCTAAAGTTGCAAGATATTTAGCATTGGCTCACTGAAAAATAATGTTATCGATACAAGGGGGAGAATCATAAAGAGGGACAAGGCGCATATTTAAAAACCGTCCATCGAGGCAAACGCGGACCTTTGAATCTATCACATGGCCTGAATTAGGATCTGTGTTCTTCTTTTCAACCAAAATTATGGGATTAATATAAGGAGAATGAGATACTTCAATAATGTCATCTTTTATCATTTTTTCAATTTATATTTTAGCCAATTCAATTAATTTAGGGTTTAATTTGTTCTGAAATTGTTTGTATGGTCTACTATCAGTGACTTCTAGAATGTGTTGATAATTTTTAATAAGACCTGGTTTATCTTGAAAAATAACTTTGTTATCCCATAAAATATTCTTAAATTCAGTTAATTGTTCGTATGTTAATAAATGTTTTGATTCCTCACATATTTTACAAATGTTACTCTTTATTTTTTCATCATCATTAACATTGAAATTCCTTGTTACAGAATTAATGTTAACATTATTATTAGAACTGAAATATTGGGGATGTTTTATATAGCCTTTCATTGGATTATTATCTTTACTTTCCAAAATGGAATATTTTAATGGTTTATCCACAAAATTGATAAAGTTAATAACTGATATGTGACCATCCGCATTTTTTAAACTGATAAAATTACTTTCAAAATTCAGTACAGCTGAGTAGCTAATAAGAAAATCTACACCTAGAATACATTCCTGGACAATATCATGAGCTATGAAAAAATTTGCATTATAATAATATTCCCCAATTTTAATTGGTTCAAAAATTTGTTTATTTATGCAAGCACTCTTTTTACCTGTTACGGAGATAATATTAGTCTTACTAATGGGTAAGGTTTTGAATTTAACACAAGCTTTAAATTTATCAAAAAATGATTTTTTTAAAATTGAAACTTCAGCTCCACAATCAATGAGTAAACTAACACTTAAATTTCCAAAATTAGCTGTTATTTGTGGAGATGGAAACCGAATTTTTCTAAAGGATTGGTTTTCTTCAAGGAATATATTTTCTTCGAATAGGTTCTTTAATAAATAATTCTCACAAGTAAAAAGAGCATTTTCATTTCATGATTGGTTGTTGTTAGAATTTTGTGGTGGTGGCCTTATGTCATTTGGAACTAGGAGTGGTTCACCAAAAGTGGGCCCATTATTCAAGGACTGAATACATTCACTTCTAGGACTTTCTTGTACCATAGTGTTCCTTACAGCATATGCATTACTTCTATTTATTTGACTATTCAAATTATTATGGAACCTAGGGTTCCAACCTCGTCTTGAATCATAAGTCTGTCCACGAAAATTAGTATTGTAATTCCGTCCTCTATAGTAATTCCTATATTCTGTTCTACGAAATTTTTTGGGGGAATCACTACCTACAGGATTTTGATATTTATCATTTCGTCCTATACTAGTTTGATCTTGATGATAAAAAAAAATTTCTTTTGTAGATTTTCTCAGATCATCAATAATATTTTGTTTTGGAACCATGTTCAAAACATTAAATAATTCTGAAATTGTATCCACCCTTCTATTTATACAAATGTCATATATTTTCTCCCCAAAATGTCTTATAAATAGGCTACATAAGGTATTTTCATCTATTACATTGGCCGTAACCATTCTTGTGGAATAGTGTGTAAGGTATTCCGCTGGGCTCATTTTAAAATCATTATTATATTTTCCATTTAAAATTCCTAATAAATATGCCTTATACGAATTTGATCCAAAATTTAAAATGAATTCTGTCTCATATTCCTCAAAGCTTTTAAATTTATTTTCATTTAATAAGTGCCAACAATATGCTGCTTCTGAGCAACATGATTTTATTAAATTGTTTACTTCTTCCCAAGACATAAATGATTTAATTAGGGATTTTAATTTTGTGATAAATTGGTATGGGTCATCTTGAATATTGTCTCGAAATTTTAATTTATCAAGAAGTTGAGTATTTATTATTGCTCCATCAATATTATGTTCATAAAGCCTAGTAGGCAGAAGAAGGCCGCCGGCAAAGTGAAGTACGTCTGGTTCGCCCGAGGTCGCGTCCGTTGTCGACGAGAAGGATGGTTCACCCGTAATGATCATCAACCAACCCAATGATCTGGAGGGCTTCCAATGACAGTTATGTTTTCGTTATTACACTTTAGAATATTTTATTTATTTCATTGTTTTCTTTTCTCCAAATTTGTTTATTATTTTTTTTATTTCAAAAGAATACTTTTATTTTTATTTTTCTCTGAAGGCTCTTTTGTATATTTTTATTATCATCAACTACTTTATATTAATTTTCATTTATATTTCTATTATGTCTTTGGCGTCTTCCTCTCATACTCTGTTTTTTTTTTTCATCTCCTTTCCTAAATGGCTAATGTTTTAACCTCCTGTCATGTTAACGCCCAGTCCCTACCTGCCCACTTCGACGAATTCCTTCACTATTTCTCCCATAACTTTTATCACATTATCGCAGTCTCCGAAACATGGCTAAAACCCAATATTCATTCCTCTTCCGTCTCCCTTCCTGACTATTCCTTTATCCGCCATGACCGGATTGGCCGGACTGGTGGTGGTGTAGGACTTTATGTCCACAATAGCCTTAAATCCTGTGTCCTAGATCTGTCATCCCAATCCGATTCTTCCCATATTGAATTCCTTTTCGTTGAAATATCCTGTAACACACAATCTCTCCTTTATGCAGTGGTGTATCGCCCTCCTCTGGTCCCATTTGACCCGTCCTTTGAATCAATCCTCTACACATTTGTCCCTCTATTTAATAATATCATAATCTGTGGTGATTTTAACACCAACTTCCTCTCCGACTCCAATGAAAAACACTACCTGGATAACCTCTTCTTCTCTCTCAACCTATTCATCGTTCCATATGCTCCAACTCACCACACTCATCACTCCGACACTTGGTTGGACCTCCATATTATCGATTCAGCTCATAACCTTCTTTCCGCTTCACAACTGCCTGTTCCATTCCTATCATCTCACGATCTTATCCAATTATCATATAATTTCCAAACCTCAGCATTCCTTCCTAAAACCCTAACTTTCCGAAACTTAAATTTCCTTACCCGTGATATTATTGCACCAAATATTGAAACCCTAAATTGGGATTCACTTTATACCTGTTCTTCCATCGATTCAATGGTCCACATTCTCACCTCTAATCTTCTAAGTATCCTCGACATCTATGCTCCGCTCAAAACCCGCACCTTCCGTCGCCGCCCCGCTCCTTGGATGAGTCCAGAAATAAAAGACTTACAAAAGAGGCGTGAGGCAGCCCGTAGACGCTTTAGACGTACTAGACTGACAGATGACTATCAAGCGTACAGGGCACTCCGCAATCTGACTCAGGCGACAATCAGACAAGCGAAAACTAACTACTTTCATGCAGCCTTCTCTTCCACTCCCGATTCCAAGTCAAAATGGCAGCTCCTCCGTAAACTGTCACTCTGCAAATCCTCTTCCTCACTGGCCTTTCAAGTCTCACCCGATGAATTAAACTCCTACTTTTCAACTCCTACCTCTGACAATTCTTCACCGTCTTCTTCCAACTTCTCTTCAATCCCATCATTCAACCCACATAATTTTTATTTTTCCGACATTTCACCAACTGACCTCTCCTCTCTACTGAAATCTCATACCAATTCCATAGGATTTGATGGAATTCCTGTAAAACTGTTAAAATTATGCCTTCCTGAAATCCTACCAATTCTTTTATTTATATATAACTTTTCCCTCCAAAATTCCGTATTTCCCACTACTTGGAAAAAAGCAATAGTCCATCCTATTAGTAAAACTTCCAACCCTACTTCCCCTAATGACTATCGCCCTATTTCCATCCTCTCGAACCTCTCTAAGCCTTTAGAAAGAATAGTTCAGACACAATTATCAAATTTCCTTGAAAATTCTAAACTTCTTGATCCTTTCCAATCAATCTGGCTTCCGACCCGGCTTTTCCACACAATCCGCTCTCCTCAAAATCACTAATGACATACACACTGCTATGGACGAAACGAAACTGACCGTGCTAATACTACTGGACTTCTCGAAAGCATTTGACTCCCTAGACCACTCCATCCTTTTCTCCAAACTAAAGTCTCTATCCTTTTCAAACAGCACTATCAGGTGGTTTCAATCATTTCTTTCTGATAGAACCCAAGCTGTCACTATTCCTAACCATCCTCTATCTTCCTTTCGAGCCCTCTCGGCAGGTGTGGCCCAAGGCTCAAGCATCTCTCCTCTTCTTTTCAATTGTTATATCAATGACCTTCCCACTTCTATCCATCACTGTTCCCACCATCTATACGCTGACAATTTCCAGATATATTTATCCTTCCCTCCCTCCGAATCACTAGTAGCATTTGCAAATATTCAAGAAGACCTTGATAGAATCTGTGCCTGGGCAAACCTTAATAAACTGATGCTAAACCCTGTGAAAACCCAGGCCATTCTAATTGGTTCCAATTCCCTCCTCAGATCCTATACCACATTTCCAAGTCTCACCCTTAATGATCACCCTATTACCTTCACCTCCTCAGTCAAAAACCTGGGTATTACTATTGACCAAACCCTTTCCTGGAAACCCCATATTGCCCAAATTTCCCGAAGAACAATAAGTACCCTCAAATATTTCCATCGTTCCCGCCCATCTTCTTCCACTATCCATCCGTAACCTCCTTATATCCGCACTTATTTTCCCCCACTTTGACTATTGCTGCTTAGTATATGGTGGCCTCCCGACGGGGCTTGAGGACAGACTAAAACGAATTATGAACATATTATTAAGATTTGTCCTCAGTACTCCGAAGAGGTCTCATGTAACCCATTTTTACGGCGAGTTGAAGTGGCTCCTTCCCCCAATCCGCAGACAATATTTCCTAGGAGCATAACTTTACCAAATCATTAACTCCCAACACCCTCCATACATTTACAGTCTCCTCCAATTTAAATCTTCAGTCCATTCACTTGAAACAAGATCCCGCCATTCCGACCTTTACTTCCTACCCATAGAACTAAAACATTTGATCGTTCCTTCCTTGTCCGCTCCTCTACTTTCTGGAATTCTCTACCTACCCATATCCGCCATGCTGCTTCTCTCTCCTCATTTAAATCCCAACTTTTCCAATACCTTTTATTATCCCAAAAAGACGCTTAAAAACTGTGATATTTATATTGCTTACATCACACTTTGAAAGTGATATTTGTTCATAGTATATATTTAAACGATGTTATCTATTCATTTATATTTAAGTTTGTTCAACACAATAGTTTCTAGGAATTGTTTTTACTTTATGTTATCGTTGTATATATTTTTTTTTCTTTTTTTTGTATATATGTGTGAGTAATATACACACATAAATTAACCCATAAATGTAATTAGTAGAAATTATGTTCCTTCGGTCTGTTGGCCAGACATGCTGTATAATTAAACTGTACAAAGCTGTTATTCTTAGGGGACCCAGTCCCAGAATAAAAATGATTTTCTATTTCTATTTCTATTACGGGTCTCTACCAATTTTTCCTTCAATTCCCTTACTTCTTGATAGTGTTTAGATTCTAACAATTCTAACCGCTCTTTTGTTTTGTTATATTCAGAGCAAAAATTTTCAATTTTATTTGATAATTCAATACTTTTACTATCACAGAGTTTAATTTTTTCAGACATCACCGAATTTTGTTCAACTAATTTTAAATTTATATTTTTTTTTACTGATTCTATTTTTGATTCGAGTTCTATTTTTAAATCAACGAAAGCTCTTGAAAACTTTTCATTATAGTCCTCCAATTTTTTGTCCATTTTTGTAAACATAGTCATCATTTGTTTTAATATTTCTGCATTAGATACATAATCAGAACTACTTTCTACTTGTAAACGACGGACAACCGTCTCTTCTTGATTGTCTATTAAAACTACCTCCCTATCACATTTCCCCAGAATCTCATCCTTGGGGTCTACACTGTCAGACAGACTTATCTGGTTATCCATATTATTGTCTAAATAATAAAAACTTTTAAGTAAAGATTTGTGCTCTGATTGCTGTGTCTTAATTTTTAACAAATTAAGCCACACCTAGTTGGGTGCCAAATTGTATAATATGCTTATTTTTAAAAAACAAATATTTCTTAAGGAAACAATTAATTTACACAATATTTAATAATTTAAACTTTATTTTCTCAGGGATTGGTTCTTAACAATCAGGCACAATTTTTATAATTTACTTATAATTTTAACTTACAAAATAAAGAAGTAATGAACAGGCTAACAATGTTGATACTAACTTCTATTCTTCTGACAGCAGCTCTAACTCCTGAAGGTCCTCACACTTTAACAGTCAAAACAGATCTACCTTTTCTCTCTATCTGGTTCCTCTGGGGTTTCTCCGGGGTTTTCCTTTTCCCTCTTCACCTCTAGCCAACAAAATTAAGTTTCTTCTTTAACAAGTGTTTTATTTTTGATTCTGGATCTTCTTTTTAAATAATTGATTCTTCTATTATAGTGGATATTAAAAACTGGCTTGTGGAATATGTGAATTTTATTAATTAAGACTAGAAGATAGATCTGGCAGTGGTTTTGGTTAGTATCCAAAATGGAGTCTACATATTTGTAATAAGCTTCCAAAATGGTGACCATGTTTGAAAACAAACATACAATTAAAGCTGTCAATACCTAAACATGATTGTTAGCCTGCATAACACAATATTAATTATAAGATTGTTAACCTAAAAAAAATTCCTTCTATAGTGGGTATATTACTATATAAAGGCTAAGGAGAAACAACAAATATCTCTTCCTGGAGGCTGATCACCATCTATTCAATTGTGCGCCGAATTATAGAAAAAGTTCTGGACCTAGAACTCAGGAAGCAGGTCATCTTCAGTAGGAATCAAAGAGGTTTTATTAAGGGTCTTCCGGGAACGCACGTCAACGCGAGAATTATGGAGGCAATATTGAAAGATGCCAAAAATAAGAAAAGTAATTGCGCTATTGTCTTTCTCGACATTGTCAGTGCTTTTGATAATGTTGGGCCTGCTCATATAATATAACCAGGTCATTGGAAGCGAGAGGTGTTTCACCGGATCTCAAAAACGTGATATCAGCTCTCCTTTGCACCAACATAATTAAAATTAACATTGGAACCCACACCACGAGCCCGATAAATGTACTACGCGGGGTACCACAAGGCGGTCCCTTGTCATCGTCGCTGTTTAATCTAGCGATAGATCATTTATACCGAGACCTGTGCGACATAGAATTCACAACAAAGTTTGGATACAGGTTAAAAAGTGACCAAGATTGCGTGGTCCTTACAGGTTTCGCTGATGATCAGGCGGTCACGGCGCATGACAAGGGTGCAGCGGAAAGGATAATAGATATGGAGTCCAAAAGATCCTCGCGGAGATTGGTTTAGCGATAAATTCGGGAAAAAGTGTGGGTATAGTGCTCAACAAAGGAGAGCTGGAAGCAACGACGCTCTCCCTTGAGAATGGAGATAGCATCCAAACTTTGAGGCATGGTGAAACCATTAAGTACTTAGGATGTTTATTCTCGGGGGAGCTACGATTCAATGAGGAAGCGGTGACAAAGCTGAATAAGAACCTGGACAAGTTAGTCACCTCTTAAGCCTGAGCAACAGCTCAACATTGTGAATCAATATTTGTTCCCGGGTCACATATACCCTCTCCAAACTACACTCAGAAATATTAGAAGGTATCGACACCATGATTCGCAGGTATCCATTGTAGGACCACCTCTTGATATTGCTCTGTTAGGTCTGTTCAGCTAATATGCCTAGCAGACATTTCCATTTATTTTTTAGGCATTCCAGGATGGATGCTGCATCTGTTAGGAGCATTATGCGTGAGAGTGAGGACCTCTCAAGACCCCTCAGGATCTTGGCTGCCGTTAGCATAGAGTCGTGCTCAGCTTTATAGTTCATTGAGATGAGTCCCGTGGGGAAGGCTTTTTGGAGAACGTGTCCATTGGGGAATTCTATATGGAGGCCTCCTCCTCCGTTGGCAATAGCGCTTGTAGCAGAGCCATCTGTGTATACTCTAATCCATTCATTCTTTGGGTAGGCCACGTTAATGTGTTCTAGAGTACAGGCTTTGGCTTCCAAAGTGACATAAGACTTTTCTTTGTTATGCCTGGGATCTTAGTGATAATTTTTGGCCTGATCCGTTGTGTCCAAGGCGGAAAATCCTCAGCAAGCTTCACAGCTTCTGCTTTTATATTAACTTGGGGCTGCTCATCTATTAGTTGAGTGGTTTTGTGCAGATGACTTTAGCGCTTTAAGCGAGTGTTATTCCTCTTTCCAACTCTCTCTTTTAGAGGGTGATTTGGAATACAACCAGCTTTCACTCTTAAATTTAGGAGTCTCTCCTGTCTTCCATTCTGGGTAAGCTGGTAACAGTTTCCATTGCCTTAATTGGTGTAGACTTAAGACCTCCAGTAATAATTCCGAGCCCTTGGTTCTGGACAACTGCAATTTTTTGAAAATTTGAGGGAGCTGCCATTCCCCAACTTGTAATACCGTACTCTATTGTAGGTCTTATATATCCGGTGTAAAGGGTTTTGAGAGTGAAATGATCAGCCCCTCAGTTTGACCCTGCCAGTTTCCTCATTAGTACTGTGCGGTTCACTGCCTTAACTACACACCTGTCTATTTGACTCTTCCAAGTCAGTCTCTTGTCAAATTTGACTCCTAGGTAGACTGGAAGGTCATCCTTTGTGAGGTTCTGGTTGCCTATTTTCAAATTAAGAGTGTCTGGAATACTTGTTGACAAACTAAATATTGTATAATGGGTCTTATTAGTATTTAATTTTAGAGCCCATTTTTCTGTATATGAAAAGAGGGCATCCAGTGCAGTTTGAATCCTATATCTGGCAGCTATTATTGATGTGGATTTACACCAGATTGCTATATCGTCTGCGTAAACTGATAGTTTTATGTTCTTAGGCATTTCTTCTTTGATGTCATTTATATAAATGAGAAAGAGAGTTGGTGAGAGAGCACCGCCTTGTGGAACCCCATTCTTTGTTGGGTAGATTCTACTTTTTGTACCTCTAGTATGAACCCTTACTTTCCTTTGTTGTAAATAGGCTTTTAGCCAGATCAAAGCTTTTCCTGTTTTACCCATATTTGCAGCCTTTGAGAGCAGACCCTATCGAATGCCATTTCCATGTCCACCCATACAGCAAGAGCTGTATTTCACCTGTTTGGTCCACTCAAGGAAGCTTTGGGAGGTCAGAGATTCGTCAGTGACGATGAGGTTGAAGCCTACGTGCTCAATTGGCTGAAGACACAACCTACTTCATTCTATAAGCATGGGGTTGGAAAATTACCTATGCGCTGGGAGAAATGTATATTTCTCAATTGAACGTATGTATTTTTCCAAAAGCTTAAAAAATAAAATTGAAGAAAATACGATTAGTAATGTGTTGAGCAGGAAAGAAAATATTAATAATAATAATAATAATAGGCTTAGCGAACCCGAAGGTTCGATGCCGATACCACCAAATTCCGCCTACACAGACTCGTCCAATGTTCACCATTCAACCCCAAGCTCCCGAGATCAGCCTTAATGCAATCCTCCCATCTCCGCTTCGGCCTACCTTTCGGACGCCTACCAGTCGGATCAGCGAATACCAACTTTCTCGGAATCCGCTCGTCATCGAGCCCAACAACTTTACCTGCCCATTTGAGTCTCCGCGATGCAATCAGCTCAATTATATTCACAGGATGCAAGTTCCGCAATTCCGCGTATTGCAACCTTCTAAACTCCCCAGTGGCCTCATCTCTCTTCGGACCAAATATTTTACGCAATACCTTATTTTCGAAAACCTTAAGCCGTTGTTCATCCTTCAAAGTAAGCGGCCACGTTTCACATCCGTAAAGAACCGTTGGAAGAATAATAGTTTTATAAATTCTAATCTTTAAGTTTTTAGATAGAAGCCGCGAACTAAGTAACTTAGCAACTGAATAATAACACGCATTTCCCACCTTTAACCGGGACTTTATTTCTTCCTGGATTTCATTTTTTCTAGTTATAATTGAACCTAAATACTTGAATTTCTCTACGTGTTCAAAAGTATGACCTGATACATCAATATCACCAAGATCGACACCGTTTCTGCTACTAATCATATACTTCGTCTTATCGGTATTAAATTCGAGTCCTATTTCTTTACCGGTTTTTATTAACACACTTGTATTTAGTTGTATGGTTTCCGTGTCTTCACCTAGCAGTACCAGATCATCGGCATACCCCAAAACCGGAATCTTGTCACCCATATTTAAGCCTTTCTCGGTACACATCACCTTTTCTATGACATATTCTAAAGCTATATTAAATAACACAGGTGAAAGGGAGTCACTCTGTTTCAAACCCGATCGCACCTCAAATCTCTCGGAGTAATTATTACCGATTCTAACTTTATGGAATGTTTCCGACAAACACATCTCTACTAGGTTTACTAACTTTCTAGGTATTCCTTGTTCAATCATGATGTTATATAGCTTCTGCCGGTCTATTGAATCATAAGCCTTTTTAAAATCGATATAAAGTTGATGTACTACACCGTTGTATTCCAATTTTTTCTCTAATATTTGACGTAAGGAAAATATTTGGTCAATAGTCGAGCGATTCCGCCTAAAACCACATTGGTAATCTCCGATAATTTCCTCAGCGTATTCCGTGATTCGACTAGTTAGAATTGACGAGAATATTTTATAGCATACTGGGAGAAGAGAGATCCCACGATAGTTGTTACAATCCGACCTTGGTCCTTTTTGTGAATCGGAATAAGTATTGATTCCTTCCATTCTTCAGGCATTTTTTCAGTTTCCCAGATCTTTTTAACTAAAAAATGTATTTTGGAAACGCCCGCTTCTCCACACGCCTTGATTAATTCACCCATGATATTATCATTTCCTGCAGCCTTATAACGTTTTAATTTTCCTATCGCCTTTTTTACTTCCTCTTTACTCGGTGCGTCTATCTCTCTTTTCTTATTTTTTAAGAGTTTTGAAGTTTCATTCTTCACTAACCGAAAATAAGCCACATTATTATCGGTTGGATTATTTAAGGAATTCAGTTTAGCGGTTTTTCTTTTTTCGCACATATTTTGACAATCCCTCTCAAACCAAGGTTTGTTCTTTTTATTTTCGATTTTTCCAAGACATAAATTACCGACCTCTTTAATATTATCCCTGATCCCTTCCCATAATTTGTTTACATCTTTCTGTTCCTCATCTGAAGATTCCAAAGCTTCGAACCGATTTTTTACTTCTATCGCGAATTGTTTTCTAATTTCGAGGTTGTTCAATTTAACTAAATCAAAATTCTCGGGACGAATATAGTTCGGTGTTCTCTTTTTCGTATTTAGTTTTTGTCGAAGTTTCGCGATTACTAATTCATGATGAGAACCGCATTCTGCACCCCGATACGATCTCACATTAATTATGCTACTTTGCCATCTGTATTGTATTAAAACATGATCGATTTGATTCCGTGTTTGTCCATCCGGCGATGTCCACGTATACTTATGAATATCCTTATGTTTAAATGTAGTACTTTTGATTACTAGGTTTTTCGAAATGGCAAAGTTTATTAGTCGGGTCCCATTATCATTACTATATTCGTGCAAACTTTCTTTACCGATTGTAGGACGATATACTTCTTCCCTTCCAACCTTTGCGTTCGCGTCGCCTAGTATTATCTTAATGTAATTTCGCGGTAACTTATCGTAAACCGACTCTAGTTTATCATAAAATTCGCATTTTACTTCATCATCACTGTCTTCGGTGGGAGAATATAAAAAAAAATATATAAAAAAAAAAAAGTATATATATACTTAAACCATATATATATATATATATATATATATATATATATATATATAAGATAGTCACTGGTTCATATAAAATATTATCGACATTGTATTCTACCTCATAATAATTTGGAAAATTGACTATTGTTAAGAGTAAATGACATACTCTCTTGTTTATCATGTTTCTTGTTTGATAATTTATGTTTTGTGCTGGTATATAATTTATTTTAGAATTATTACTATATTAGTTTTAAATAATGAATAAGTTTTTGATTTTATGTAAAGGAATGGAAAATCAACTGAAGACATCTTAATCAGATAATTTATAATTTTTTTTATATTCAAAATTTAGTTTTTTTGGTTTTTAATTTAAGTTATGTTTTCTATTGTAACATATTTCTTTAATAATATAAGTTTGTTATTAACCTTAGCCAAGACTCAGAATTATTAATTTTTAAACCCTAAATTTACCATACATTTCTCATTTTACAATTAAATATTATTTCTTTTAAAAATAAAATATTATTTCTTAAAAAAAAAAATTAACAATATATATATATGGGTCAATCCATTTGAGATCGTCCAATTTTCATTAATTTTGCCGCTCAACATTTTTGATTTTCGTGATTTTTTGACCAGTTATTATCTATCCTTTTGTGAATATAAAACCATAAATAAAAAAAATTTCGGGTCAGTATTTTTAGTTACCATTTTCTTGGCTACTTAGGTAATGAGTTGTAAGGACCGAAATTATATAAAATGCTCTCATTATCATTCTATTTTTTGTTTGGTTCTTAAATACCCAAAATTACCGGAGTTAATATTTTTTAAAGAAAACGTTATTTTAACTGTTAAGAGAATTTTATAGCTCCGAAACTAGCTTAGTCTCAAAGACCAAATTTATATCACTTAAACACATATACAAAAAAGTACTTTGTTCTCAAGATTGAAAATTTTATATCAAGTAGGACTATGACTAAGCTATATAAGAAAAAATAATTAAAAGTGAGTCTCTTTTCCTTTATATGCTTTTTTCTCGTTAAAAATCTCGTTTTTTATTCATTTTAGAGAATTTTTCAAACAACTTTCTTCACTATTTAGGTAATAAAATATGAGGACAAAAAATACAAAGCATGTCCTTATCTTAATGCTACTTTTTGTTTTGATTTGATATACAGGAATTAGAAAGATTTTCCCATCACATGTTTTTGCCTGCAGCTGACTTAAAACGGTGGCAATATTGACCCGAAATTTTTTTTAATTTATGGTTTTATATTCAAGAAAGGATAGAAAATAACTGGTCAAAAAAACACTAAAATCAAAAATGTTGAGCGGCAAGGTCTGGACAATTTCGAATGGATTGACCCATATATATTGTAATATACCCATTTTTTATAATTATAGTAGTTATTTATTTATTATTGATTATTGTGTTAGACAGTCTAACAATAAGATAAGAAGTAAAATCTAAATTTAAATAACAGCTCCAATTTGATTGTATGTTTACAAACATAGTATCCATTTTGGATGCTAAGAAAAAAGGTCACTGGCAGGTACCTATCAGGTAACAATACAGGTAAAAAGGGCTCAGTGGAAGTCATGACCTGAGAGAGGCAGGAGGTGCAGCTGAATATAAAGAGGGATCTTGGTTAGCCTGCATATTGTTTGTGTTATTTTTGTAAGTTGTTGTTATAATTAAAAGTTGTATAATACATTTGTGCCTGATTGTCAAGAACCCATACCATACCCTGAGAGTAATTAAGTAATAATGAAGTAAATAATGTTTAAATTAATTTTTCTTAGAAGAAAATATTTTTTATAAATAAGTATATTATAATCCATATATAAATAAAGATACATAATCAATAAAAACTAACTGAAGAACAATATAAAAAAAAGTAAGCACCAAAAATAGTATCAACTATTTATTATTGTTATCCATTTTTTATTTTTTTCTAGGATTCCTTAGTTGTCACTATTCTAATAATTTATTGTACCAGCAAATTCTGATTAAGTACTGCATGGTGGAGTACTAAATGTTTAAAAAAAAACAAATTGGCAAAAATATATAATATTTTTTAAATAGAATCATAAATATATATTTCCATGTGTGTGTGTATTATTCTATTGAAATGATGTATTTTTAATTTGATTTTAGAAAAATGATAAATATTACATGCTATCGTTTTGTTGTTTAAATGACTCTTGGTTTTTTTGTTTTGTTTTTTTTAATTGAAATAATTAAAAGCTGTAATTTCAATTCCCAGGCTCTTTGCTTGCATTCCTAGCTATTAGCTAGGCCATGCCCCTTTCTTTATCAAGGGTATGGCCATGATTTTTCAATCTCCCAACCTGGTTTTCCAAGGGTGATTCACTCCTCTAAATGGTCTTTAATCTGAATTTGCACCATCTAAAGTGGTGTGCTTATCTTTTGCAGCTGAAAAACCTCGAATTTTTCGCACTTTTTACAGTTTTTTTTACCTATAACTCGATAACGGTACCTGCAATTTTCAATTTATTTTGTAAAGACATTATCTATGAATGTGGCACTACTACCCTGGGTTTGGGTGGGTCTTGGTCTCCTCAATGAGCTGCCATGTTGCAGCCCAATTTTGTGCTGCCACTCCATCAACCCATTGCAACATAGGCCTGTCAGTTAGTTGAGTACTGTCAAGGGGAGTTTCTAATCATTTTCTGGGCAGTTCTTCTTTCATTCCTGCGACATAAACAGCCCAACTGAGCCTCCCCAGTTTTATAAACTTAATAACATAAATGAATCCTTTATGGTCATAAAGCTCCTTGTTCCTTAATGGATAATGCAACATTTCGTTATAGTGTGACAGTTAGTGTAGTTCGCGATAAAGCAAAAGTTTGTGATAGTATGCAAACACCCAGTACCCATGCAAACAGTGACAGTACTCTTAAATTAAATTTTACAACAGTGTAGCAAGTTTGATCTAAATCGTTGAAGCCGTTTTTGAGAAGGTACAAAATGCATGGTATAAATTGGCTCTTCTGGTTCGACGATTTTTATGAAAAAGTTAGTGTAACATCTTGGGGGTATAGTTATCTCAAATATGAAATTTCAGTTTTGTATGATTTTTTGTTTTCGTCCTAGACTTACCATACATACACACAGAGACCTTTTTGCACCACTTGGTTATTTGGACTCAAGGGACCCTAAAATGTGTATTTATTTATTTATTCAACTTAAACCTGCAAGTACTTCTTTGAAACGTTTCAATCAACAAACACTTTTTCATTTTGGAAAGAAAAATATTTTCTGTACGAGATAGATGATATTTGTTATCAATATATTATATTATCAACATCAACATATTATCAATATCTTTAGAATTTTAATTGAAAATATGAGTATGCACAAATTGCATTCGAAGTGGGTTATTGAGAAATCCTTTATTATTAAAATAAAGACTTTTTATAGAGTCCATAATATAGTATGATTTTATTTTATTTTTTGTCCCAGTATACTCTTGAAGTTATGAAGTCCTCATATCTTTTTATGATTTAGATAAAGGGTTTCTTATGGTATCCTCTACCAAACTAGGAAAGGTTGTGTTATTGATGTATTTTAATCCTAGCAGCTGATCATCTAAAAATCTCGCTTAGCGAACGTACTTTTTTTTTTTTTTACCGTCTGTAATTATGCATTAGCCTGTTAGTGGATGTAGCTGATAAATATATAATCAAATAGACTATAAAAATCTAGCTATCCATGGTTCTTGGTTGAAAATTAAACAGTTCTTAATGAAAAATTGAAATATCTCAAATACATAAAAGAAAGTTTAGTGATCTCATGTCAAAGTGTTCCTAATATTGATTGTTTTTTCCTATTTTTTATTTATTTAAAAGCAATTTTATATTTTATAATTAAAATTGTTCTTCTTTTCAGGATTAAATCTTAGCAAATTTATGTTATTTTTGTTTACTATGTTTTAGAATCTATTATTGGTTCTCACGAACGACCTATTAAAGTAGTTGAAAATTGTCCAGATCTTAATTGTATTTTAACTGGCAGTTGGGATACTTTAGTCAAAATGTGGGATCCACGCACTAATCGTTGTGTTGGAACATTCATGCAACCAGATAAGGTATTCTTGAAGCTACAGTGAGTGTCAAAAGTATTCGGAATTTGTATTTATTTTTATTTATTATTTATTTCACAACTATGAATTTATATAATTCTTTTTCACTCATAAATATTTAAAAGAGAGTTCCGTAGAGGAAAATCACTGACCAGATAACCGAAAAGTTTATTTTGTTTAAAAATATCCGATTAATAATGTTAAATTACAAGATCATTCAATGTCAAAAGTATCCGGAATTTGTATTTATTTTTATTTATTAAACATATTTCATAACTATGAATTTATATAATTCTTTTTCACTCATAAATATTTAAAAGAGAGTTCCATATAGGAAATTCACTGACCAGATAACCGAAAAGTTTATTTTGTTTAAAAATATCCGATTAATAATGTTAAATTACAAGATCATTCAATGTCAAAAGTATCCGGAAATCTTAATACCCTGTTGTTTAATGGTTTTAAGTGTTCATATTCTCACTAATCTTCGACATAATTTTATGTTCTGAACAGTTCTTCTCCTTTATGTAACATATACCCAACCTTGAAAAGATTTTTTTTAAATAACGCCCTAAATTAAAAATGCAACGCTGGAACAATGGCATCGAATAGTTTTTAAAAGAGATATAGTTGAAATGTTAAAACAATTGATGCGAATATGTTGATGGCTATGTATTGGGTTGTCCGAAAAGTTCGTAGAGATTTTAAAAATAAAATTTACCTTTTATTTTTTCTACTAAAAATGAATCACAAAGCTAATGTTTATTTATATGCCTTTTATCCTCATGGAATTAACTATGTTTACACACTGAATTCGTCAACACTGGGCACCATGTGTCTATAAGAACTCAGCAAAAGTTATTTAGCTTCAGATGTGAGGTTTTACCTCACCTACCATACTCTCCTGACATTGTTCCTTCGGATTTCCATCTTTTCCGCTCCCCCGAAAATTTTCTACTCTTTAGAAGATGATGTCACAACGGACCTTTAATTGTTCTTCGAGAGCAAGGAAAGAGTAATTGTTAAAGGTGGTAACTATTTTGTAGATTAAATAAATAAATTTTAGGCTATTCATCAATTTTAATTTTTGTCTAAATTTTTCTACAAACTTTTAGGACAACCCAATATATTGTAGATAATATAATAATAAAATATAAAAGCAAAATAGTGAGCTTCCAACACATATTAAATGTTAAAACTGAAAGACTAATTATTCATCAAATAAGTAAACCTTAGCTTATTTCCGAATTTTTCAGAACTTCTGGATACACAGTAAGGGTTTTAATTGTTCGCCGCATTCCAAAAAAAATATGACGAAAAGAAAAACATGGTACAAGAAGTACAGAAAACATCTTTTAGCAGGCAAGGCAATAAGAGAATATGCTGAATGTTTGTTACATTTTTTAAAGAAAAAGTTGGTCAATTAAAATGTTTACAGATGACTGCCATACTAAAATACATGGCTCAAAATTATACCATAGTAAAACACCTTGAGCGGTCAGTGATAGATCTGATTTTATTTGAAAAAGTTTAATAACATTCAATTCTTGGACAGAATTATTGATAGGTTGGTTTATGTTTTAAGTATGAAAAGCTAGAATCAAAAGTAGAAGAAAAATGACAAATAAATTAAATTTTTTAATCTTAAATTTTAAATACGCGCAACCATGACTCTTAACATATATATATATATATAGGATATATTTTCAGAAAGAATAATAATTTTCTTATATATATATATATATATTATATATATATATATATATATATATATATAATATATCCTCCTTAAGATAAAGGAAAAGATATAGTGAATATCTGAACAAGCAAGACCTTTAAAGAAATGATTGATAGTGACTAAATAGACGGCGTTATAGAGCGCTAGCCTGCCACGTGTTTCAACAACATAGCTTTTAGGTTTTATCCAATCGTTTTGTAGTAAAATGATTGAAAATGTTTTATAAAAAATGGAATTCTGAATTTTTGGAAAAAGAATTGTTTGCACATTTTTCAAATATAATAAGAAATATGAGTTAAATGCAAGATTTTAGAAAAAAATAAGTTTTTATTTTTTTTTCATATCGTTCCACCACTTTTAAAAATTGGAAAAGATTCCTGTGTATAGAGGAGTATAAAAAACATTTCCTGAAAAAAAAGTGGTGATTTACACTTTTTAAAAAGGTTGAAAAAATACATATTTTAATTTTCTTTCTTCCACTAAAAATTGGCTTTTCACTAAAAAATTGTGATCATATTATTCTTTTATGCCTTTGACTCCTAAGAATCAGAGAATAAAAACATCATTAATTAATTTCAAGCTTTACTATTGAAAAAAAAAATTGAAAAGAGGTTTTTTAAAAAATCTCGAAAACCGTTTGAATTTAAAAGCTACAAATCTATGTGAATTACTTTTATTTAACACCCAATCGATCCCCCAAGTTTGAGTAAAAAAGCAACGGGGGCAGATTTACCATCCTAACCCGGCTATACTCTTTATTTAACTATTTGTGGATTCTAATAAAAAGGAAAATCAGGAAATACTATATTCAAAATGAAAATGGCCTCAAGAAACAATAAGTGCTTGAGTGGGATAATATTTCACACCAAAAAATCAATTAATCAGTAAGATGAATTCCTAGTAGGCTAAAATGTATAATTATACAAAAAAAATTACCAACTAGTCGTTTATTTATGATCACTGCATTAATATAATTAGGAAGTCACTTAATTCCTTCCAGTAATTCTCAACGGTCAACTAATTACATCCACAATTGATTCCGAATACATTTAACACCATTGACATAGACTATTCTTAATTTTTTCGTACATTAATGTTCAAAATGTTACAAATAAAATTATTGTTATTGTAATTTTTGGTTTTAGCTATTGTATACCTTCCTTCTAACATTATAATGTGGTTAACAACTCTTTAAAATAAGTTAAAAGCAAGTTAATTACGGAATGGTAGTGAATTCCGAATACTTTTGACACTCACTGTATTTTAAATTGATTAACATTTTTATAGATTAAATACTATAAAATTTTCAAAAACAAAGAAATATTATAAAATCAGTGGCCAATTGTTGCTTATTATGTATTCTGTTTTACTCCTTTTATTTATTAACATTTTGTCAATTTCATTTAATTTTAGCACTGAATGAAGATGGCTTCCAGGTGCTTAGTCCAATAAAACACTCTTCATCTTTCTCTAGAATCACAGACCAAAGTGGTCCCTGTACAGACTGAGGTGGCCTGCCTCAGTCATCCAACATACAGATTAAAGATGCCCCCATGCCACATATCCTCCAGGACTTAGTCCTTCCATTATCCTCTTGGCTGCCCAGTTTAGTGTCTGGCTATGATAATTCTTTTGTAGGCCTTCTTCACCTTCTTATCACTCACTCATTCAGCTCAAATGCCCTTTTTATCTGAACCTATTCATTCTTATGGCGTCAGATAAATGCAGCGCTTGTTAAATAACTCATATATTTCTCTGTTTTTCTGTATGCGCCCTTTTTCCTTATACACACTACCATAGGATACTTAGCTACACTTTCCTTCCAATTCTATTATGTCTTATTAGGGTCTTGAACATTTGGTTCTTTGTGGTTTGAGATAACAGGTTACTCCTTACCACGGTCATTAATGCAAAGTATGCTCTGTTACCTGCTAAAACCCTTCTTTTTACTTAGTTAGCTTCTAGTGTCATCAAGGATCACTACTTCAATGTTTTCTCCCCCAATGTTGTAGAAAGAAGGGTGCTGTATTTTCATTCTTGCTACTCTCATTAGTTTATTCTTCTGAACATTAACCTCAAGACCAGCCCTTCTTGCTTCTTCCTACAATTACATCATCTGCATAAGTCATTACTTGCAGTGATTTATTCATAATCGTACCACATATATTTGACTTAGCACTCATCAAAACTGTCCAAATCTTGGTTGAAAAGTATGGGGTCCAGGTTGTTTCTCTGTATTTTTCCATTTTTTATATCCATGGCCTTGGACAATTTTCCATTTACTCTTTTTTGACAATTAGATTGCGATAGGCACATGTAGCAGTCTTTAGCCTGCTCAGTTTTCTTTTCCAATCATCTCTGTTGGCAGCACACCTTACGGATGTTCAGTTTTTCTTCAACACCTTCATACCAGGGCTGATATTCCCATTTTTCTCTCTGCAGCGACTAACTTCAAAGTGCTTTGATTTAATGGGCGGAAAAGTTATGAATATCTATCTACAAAATAGGGTAGAGATTATGCAATGAAAAAAACAATAAAAGTAACAATGTACTGCAGTCATTATACCTCAAATAGATTGTCCCATTAGGCGGCATGGGCCACCAGTGGTACATCCTGGGGTGAGCGTGTAAAATCTTCTTTTATTTTATCCATTCATCTTGGTATTCCACTACATTTAATTTCATCTTGCTTTCCATTCTAAAGCCTCATTGCTGTCCTGACCACATCATTCTCAGGACATTTCCTAACAAATTTCATGTGCTGAACTCATGACCATTGATCTTATCATGCTATTTTTTTACGGAGGTGGGGGGGGGGGTAATATCAACCCTTCTCCCTTTTTATCATCCCTCTCTAACTTCATTAACTACCTTTTTTTCTCCATTAGCTATAAAAGTCTCTTTTTTTTATTTTATTGTCATGATAGACAATAGTCTGCCATAATGAAATAACAGCAGACTGACTGTATTTAAAATTTTTGTTTTTATTATTTTTTTAAAACTTTTTTCAGTATTATATTTTTTATTCTTATAGGTTTATACTATGGGAATATGTGGGGAAAAATTTGTTGTTGGAACTAAAGAAAGAAAAGTTTTTGTTTGGGATTTGCGTAATTGTGGCTATGTTCTTCAAAGACGTGAATCCAGTCTAAAATATCAAACCAGATGTATCAAGTGTTTTCCCAACAGACAGGTAACAAGCACAAATATTTTTATTACACTAAATTTTATTTTCAATTGTCATTTCTCAAAATGAATTTGATTTTCAGTTTAATCTGGTGTTTTATGTATTTGATGCTTCGAAGCATGTTAAGAAATCTATGTTAAATGATGCTCAAGTATGAAAAAAATTGGCTGTTTTCTGATTCTCATAAATAATTTTTTGCTGCAATTTTTAGCTATTCCTTTTTGACTTCACCATCACTTGTCTGTTTTATGAAATATTACGTAAAGCTTGGCTATTTTTTGTTCCTAATTTCCTAAACCCTTGAAGTTGTCCAGCATTAAATATCTCTTGTATTGAGGGAACAGTCTATTTCTATTATATTGCAGAAGCTTATCGTGTTTTTATTAATTATCAGCTGTTTGTTTCCTTAGATTTTGATGGTATCTTAATGTGCCAAATAGCTTTTGATATTTTGTATTGTTGTATGGTTGATATGCATATTGTTATCAGGAAGATACCTAGTCCTCAGAACTCTCCTAATATTCTTAATCAATATATGTAGCTTACTGGGTGTGGACTATTTTATGAATTGGCATTTGCTTTGACTCTGAATGATCTTGCTTTTCAAGATTTTTTTTAATAGCCTTCATATGGTTCAACTGTTGGTAGATCAATTGGTGATTTATTTTTCTTTCATTGGTTCTTTAAATTCTTTTTTTTTAACTTATATTTACATATGAAATGATAAAATTAAAAAAAATATATATGGCAGTCTCTTTTGGTATTCTTGGTTTTAAACCCAAGGCAATGAAAAGAAGTCTGTCAGATTTGTTCCACTCTAAACCTTAAGATTTTCAACTCTTAGAGAAAATGCTCATTGTTATTGAAATTAGATCTGTGCACACGCAAACCACTCACTGCATATTTATGGATAAGTATTTTAACATCATTGTTGAGTCATTACCATTTGCCCAGATTAGATATTGGTATAATGTATTCTTTCCTGTTACTTTTTAGTTGCATGTTATTATTGTATTCCTTTTTTTCTCTCTTTGTTATTTATACATTGATCTGTTATAGGGATTTGCATTAAGTAGTATTGAAGGAAGAGTTGCTGTTGAGTATTTAGATTCAAGACCTGAAATTCAAAAAAAAAAGTATGCCTTCAAATGCCACAGAATCAAAGAAGATGGCATTGAGAGGATCTATCCTGTTAATACAATAAGGTGAGAAAATATATACTAACACACACAGTGGCTCATGCACCACATGTATAAACAGAGAGGGAGAGAGAGAGAGTTTATTCATCTTTTAGAATCAATGAAAATTTCAGATTTTGATGCTCTGAGACAATAGTGTCTCATTTAGCAATACATATGAATATTATATCAGCTGACAATTAACATAAAATACAATTTTTAATGCCTAACCATTGAATTATATCATATTTGATTATACAGAAATATTGTTTATTTATTTTAGGTCACTTTATGCTACTGTGGCTAATCGGACGATGCTACAGTAGGAGTTAATTAGGATAGGGATTTTTTAGTACCTGACATCGCACAGGCTCGGGACCACCTTTGTGGAAACTGTTTTTCATTCGCCTACAATACACCCTTGATGACCCACAATGGGGGTTGAAACTACCTAATTGTTTTATTCATTGACCGCCGCCCAGACTAATTCCTTCTAGTAATTCTCAACGGTCAAATAATTATATCCAATATGATAAAATACAATTGTATACAACTAACCATCACATTAAAGTTATTTGATTTTACAAAATATAAAAATAAAATAAATAATGAAAAAATAACTAGTATTTCTTATTTTAATTTACAAAACATTTAGATTCAGAAGGCCCTTTACAAAACTATCTGAAGCCATACTGTTAAAGAATATGGAACCAATAATAAAACTGCTACATAAGATTGATTAATGATTTAAAAAATTAAACCAAATCAAATTAAATTAAAATTAAGATACTTAAGTTAAAAAGAGAGTAAATTGATATAATGTTGAAACTAATCCAAATTTTTACTATATTTAAATCCATAAAAGGAGTTTTTTTATTTATTTTTTTTTATTTTCCTCACTGTCTTTACATACAGTCAACTGCCAACAATTATTTTTTTTGTCTTTGTTGGGTTTAGAATAAGTTTTAATCTTATTGACGTGGCCAAAATTTCATCTTTGTCTTGATTTATTTTGTTAATATTTTCTTTAAAATTATCAACTGGCAAAGGTATGTAAATAACGATATCATCAGCATGAATGTGATATTTTCATGATTTTACTACTTAAGAAATATTTGAAATGTACAAAAGAAAGAGGAGTGGTCCAAGGAAAGAGCCTTAAGGAACCCCTGAATGTATTGGAAGATATTCTCATAGGGAGCCGTCACTATCGATTACCGCTTGGATTCAGTTTTTTAAATATACAATTCAAACAACAGTACAGTGGTTTGGGAAAATTTAAACTTTTTTTTCAACATTTGCAATAAAATATTGTGTATAGTATCAAAGGAAACTAGAATTGTTATTTGTCGTCGATCCATTGCAAGTCTTATTGTAAGTCCATTTGCAATATCTTCAGTTATAGCCCAGTAAAATAAGGTTAACGGAGGCCTGGGACTTTAAAGGGGACTCCCATTCATAGGTAATTATATAGTTGATTAGCTTTATGTTTAATGAACAGTGAAGCGTATAATAAATGAATCTATATTTGGTGCTATTTTGGTTACATGTTATTAATGAGTATTAGTGGTTAACTATAGCTATTGTACATATCTGATCAGATGGGTGATTTTCTTCTGTTTTCCCTCTTCCACTTCTTTCTCGGCGTGGGTTGGCCGGTGCCTATGGTTTACTCCTCCATGCTTCTGAGTAACTATTACGGAGAAAAATGTCTGGCTGAACTGGGGTCACATGTGCTCACTACTTTACTAGCTCTTGTCTGTCTCTCTTTAGGTTACATGGTATTAATGAGTGTTAGTGGTTAATTATAACTATTGTACATATCTGATGAGGTGGGCGATTTTTCCTTTTTTTCCTTCTTTCATGGCCCATTGAGTTGGCCGGTTCCTAAGGTTTACTCCTCCATGCTGTAGAATAACTAATACAAAGAAAAATGTCTGTGAAGAAAAACATGTGCTCACTATACTAGTTATTGTGGATATAATTAGTTGACCGTTGAGAATTTCTGGAAGGAATTAGTCTGGGTGGAGGTCATTAAATGAAACAACTGAATAGTTTCAACTATTCAGTTGTTTCATTTAATGGCCGCCACCCGGACTAATTCCTTCCAGTATACTAGTTCTTGTCTATCTCTATCTGCCTCTCCAGACTTGTCTGTGTGAATTTTCCTGAATCTTTTGGTAGAGTTGTATATTGTTTAAAATGCCACTAGATGGCGTTGTGCCCCTTGATAGTAATGCTGTCTGCTAGAGGGCAGCACTTAAATAGGTTAAGGGTAGTGTTTCCTTAACAGGGATATTTGTAGGAATTAATTTGAACAAAGCTGGAAATCCTTTTTTAACTCTTCATGGTCCTAAATAAAAATAATCTGAGTTTGCACCATTACAGGTGGTGCTTAACTTTTTGGCACTTTTTTTCAGTTTTCACCTATAACTCGTAAACGGTGCTTCCTACAGAAAATGTCTTCCTTATCATAATGAAATAACGTTAAATTTCCTATATAAAAGTCATCTTAGTTATTGAATTGCCACAATTGTTTGTCAGAAATAGGCAAATTTTCCCATTTTTGTTGAAAAATCCAATTTGGTCACTAAGAGACAACTGTTACTTGGAAACAACTTTCCAAATCGAAAAAATTCATAGAATGAAAGTTGTAGAGCATCAAATTTTAAGACCAAAAACTTTTTTAAATTTCAGATTCGGTTGGAAGGAACCTTCAAAAAAATATATTTTTATTTTTCTCATCATTGTGGTAATTGTTCTTTTGTTTGAATATTTGTTCGATAATTATCAGGCCGTTTTACAAAAGAAATTCTTGGATATTTTTTTAAAACAATTTATTTAATCCAGTCATCGCGACGTTTTAGCCTCCAGGGCCATTATCAAGCTTCTATAATCAATTAAAGTCTCATTGCATTTATACATTTTCAACAATTCAATTACAACAACATATATTATTTTTAATAATTATGTCACCTACCATGCATATCCATCTTAATTATCTTTTCATTTCACCGCTTTTCAGCAGCGTCATCATAATTTTTTTTAAATGTCATTTTTCAAAAAAAAACCTGTATTCAAAAATATCATATTTTTCATCATCAATCGAAAAAGGGGATCTATTTATTCAAAAAAGAAAAGAAACATTTTTTCAACTTACTTAACAGTTTTCGGCCGAATACATGGTTTAAGTAAATTGCATAAGCCAACGGAGCATCTCAGACCGATAGTAAACAATATTAATGGAATCACAGAAAAACTGGCAAAATTCTTAAATCCAGCACTAAACTATTTAAATAACAATAATAACTACGACGTAAAAAACGCAATTGAAGTTAAAGAAAAAATATTAAACTTAGGCAAGATAGAAGCAAACGAATGTTTAGTGAGCTATGACGTTGAATCTCTTTTTACTAACATTCTGTTAAATGAAGTATACAAAATACTGGATAGAAACTGGAATGATATTGAACCATATACATCTATAAAAAATAAGGCAATATTTATAGAAGGGATAAAATTAGTATGTGAAAATGGATATTTCACTTTTAACAATAAATTTTATAGAATGACTAACGGCCTACCAATGGGTGGATGCCTTTCAATTAATCTGAGTGGAATTTATTTAAATCAACTATTAAAAAATGCATTAAATAAAATAAATACAACGCCAGAATTGCTCGTGAAAAATGTTGATGATATTCTTGCCATAGTAAATAAAAATGAAATAGATAGCCTGTTAACAAATTTAAATTCAATATCTGAAAAAATAAAATTTACAAAAGAATTAGAACTTAATAATAAAATCCGATTTTTAGATATAGAGATAAATAGAGACAACATTGGCATTTTAAGTACATTATGGTGCAAAAAATCGATAACGAGCAACAGACTATTAAATTGGCATAGCAATCATAGTACGGGACAAAAAATTAATACAGCAAATAATATGATCAATAGAGCAAAGATACTAACTGATGACAACCACATGGATAAGGTAAAATCAATAATATTTGGCATACTAAAACAAAATTGGTATCCGATGAAAATGGTCAAAAAATTATGGTACAAAAATAAAATGAATGAAGACAATAGTACCAATGGACAAAATATTGACATTAAAAATTTACAGGATAATAATAAAAAAATTCAAGATGGTATAATATATGTAAAAAATAATAATATTAAAAAAAATGAACTAAATCTGATTACGAATTATTTTAAAATAGATAACAAAAGAAAACCAAAAGAAAAAGATACCAAAATAAATAAGCCAGAAAATAATAAAGAATGCAAAAAAATTCACAATACATATCCTAAAAAATATTATTCAGTAACGTATATAAAAAATCTAACTAATAAAGTAGAAAAAACATTTAAAAAATATGATATAACCGAAATTAAATTCGGGAAAAAAACTGTAAATAAAATTGAAAAACTTTATACTAAAACTAAGGACGAAATACCAATACAAAAGATGACAAATGTCATATATAAAATAGATTGTAAAAATTGTGCAAATAAATCATATTATGGACAAACGTCGCAGTGGCTCCATAAGAGAGTACAGCAACATAAACAAAACTGTAACTGGAAATGCACAAAATCAAAATTGGCTACAGGTTTGTCACAACACTGCGATAAACATAAACATATTTTTGATTTTGATAATATCTCGGTCCTACATAAGGAAGAAAACATAAATAAACGGAGAATCATAGAATCAATTTATATAACAAAAAATTTAGAAAAATCAGTTAACCACCAAACAGACGTAGACAACCTAAACACCTTTTATGCAAGTACTATCGACAGAGTAAATATATAAATCCTTTGGCATCCCCACCCCAAGTTCAGTCGCGCACGAGAACACCTAAAAGGCGGCCGAAAACTGTTAAGTAAGTTGAAAAAATGTTTCTTTTCTTTTTTGAATAAATAGATCCCCTTTTTTCAATTGATGATGAAAAATAATATGATATTTTTTAATACAGGTTTTTTTTTAAAAATGACATTTAAAAAAAATTATGACGACGCTGCAGAAAAGCAGTGAAATGAAAAGATAATTAAGATGGATATGCATGGTAGGTGACATAATTATTAAAAATAATTTATTATATGTTGTTGTAATTGAATTGTTGAAAATGTATAAATGCAATGAGACTTTAATTGATTACAGAAGCTTGATAATGGCCCTAGAGGCTGAAACGTCGCGATGACTGGATTAAATAAATTGTTTTAAAAAAATATCCAAGAATTTCTTTTGTAAAACGGCCTGATAATTATCGAACATATATTTTTATTGATTTTCCGCTAAACGCTTCCAAAGGCTTGTGAGAAGTATTTGCTGGATACAGCTGATGTAAAATATTCTGCAGTGACTGTAGTCGTAGTTTTACTGGTAATAACGATATTTGCAACATAAACCATTTATCATGCCTAACCAAATAGAAGCTTGTCTCTATATGGGTTAGTTATACCACTTTTAATAGCCAATCTAAGAATTCAATTGGATATTTAAGTTATGCCTGAAAGTACTTCTATGATAAGTTTCTACCAACATATTCTCTTTTTGTCTTTATAATATTCTTTATATTACTCACGACATAGTTTAAAAAAACTAGGAAAAAGTGTAGGTTGGATATACAGTAATAGGTTTTTACACCATATTATATGTGGTAGGTGTGTACCTTCCTGTACATACCTTGGTACACTTACTTGATATTGTATTGTGCACCGAAGGTGGGGCTGACGATGATGCTATGATAATGATGCGGACAAGGTAGATAGGCAGATGAATAAAATGCCACCGCTAACCACTTTACCTTATCCCATACAAGACCCTTCATTCTCTAAAGAACCTGGACCGTCCCAGGAAATGTCCCCTTCGTCCCTTCAATCCCTCCAATTTATCCCTTATTTTACTAGGCTATTAGTCTCAATAGTGCTAAATCTTCAGCAGAAGCTCAACATTGTTAACCATTATTTGTTCCTGAGTCTTATATACCCTCTCCAAACTGCGCCTCTCACAAAGCTGTGTCCAGAAATATTGGAGGGCATTGACACCATGATTTCCAGGAGTGTCAAGGCCATCATCAGAACTCCTCCATGGCTGTTATACCATGAATTAGAATTGAACCGCTGCCAATGGGTGGCTCCTCTAAAACACTGTTCCATTGCTAAGCGAATGTCCTTTGTGCCAGATGCCCTGTTCCAATCAACATTTAACTATTCAGCGAGGTAGCTGAGTGTGCCGGGTGGGGATTGATCAGGATACTTTTACCGGAGAATGAGAGGTCAATGTTAGTCACAATGGAACAAATCGTTTGATGAATAGGCCAACTGCAGGTGGCAGGGCATTGGGATACACCATTTTAAAGAAACCTCATAAGCTTATAAATTCATGCACAAAAAGTAGGTACTTTCAGAATCTAAATGGTCTTATGCCCTGAAAATAAATATCAATTATGCACCTCTGGTTGTTTTGTTATTATGTATTAAAATTTATAATTTTAAAACTAGTTCTGTGAGGAGGACTTTGTATGCTGTGTAAAAGCAACCCGATTAAGTTTCAGATCACTTTAATCAGTTTAAGACAGCATCACTTTTCCAATAAAGTGTTTCTCTACTACAGGAAAGTTTATTTTGGGTGTGGTCCAATTCCAAAAAGAGGAATAAATTGAACTTTAGTGTAAGTTCAAGTTATTCATGATTTTTTATGTTGTAGGGAGCTATAGGAAGGTAACAAAAAGAAACAACAAACAGAAAGCTATTTTAATTTCGTAATTACCCTTTGCATTGTAAAAATATTGTTTAAAAATAAAAGTAATTTGTCTTTGTTTTAAAAAAAGGATTTTCAAAGCACTCAAGTAGTCAAGTTCTGTTAGTTTTTCAAACCATGTATTATTTTTTCATCAGTCTGCTAGTGTTATTCGAATACCAAATTTTCTGGGAAAACTTGCTTATTTAACTCTCTTAAGATAAGAGCTTAGAGCCTTTTCATCATTATGGTGTAGGCAGCAATACAGAAATAAGAACAGATTATACTATCCAATTTTTAAAAAAACAAACCAGTTTCACCTAATTTTCAAATCTTAGTTAAGTACAATTCTCTTTCTTCATTTAAATTAAAATAAAACAACTAGAATCATTTATGAAAGAGAGGTAATTATGTAGTATATTTCTCTTGGCGGCATTATGCCTTTCAATTTACTTACTAGCTCATTGTATGTTAATTTATTTACTGTACAAATTTTCAGTAATATCTTTCAAGAGAAAATATGTGCAAAAACATATCAAATAGGCCTAGATTTAGGAAATGTGTGCCTTTCTGTTTTAGGAAAGTTTATACACTTCTTCCTGGCTTCCTTTCTTGGGATCATCTTTTCTATTATGTCAGGGGTGTATCCTTTTCTCGGTCACCCAAATACTTATATACCAGTTGAATTAGCTGGAAAAAAAAATAGGTTAAAAGGGTGGAATAATTTTGATTTCAAGTATGTTATATTGTGTTCATTATCCCCCCTCTTATAAAATTCAAGTTTTCCTACTACCACACCTTGTGTGTTTACTATCATGTTGATAAACCACTCAAAGTTTTTTTTTTTTTCCTCAGGCACTCACTTCCAGTCCTGTTTATTTAAATAGTTAGTTATTTGAGCAATTTTGTTTTAATAAATATGTTTTCCCACAAATTACAGCAAAATGTATAATAATTTGTTGAGGATTATATTTAATTCGAGAATGATACAAAATATTTTAATTACTCTCCATAGAAGCCTACAAATATTGAAGATACAATTTTAAAGAATGTGAATAGAAAACTTAAAATACTATTCTATTTTCATATTAGTATCTCTGAACACAATTACAGCTTTAATCCATTATGTATGCAATATACAGAGTAGTGAATAAGAATTTTGCGAAATTTGGTGGAAAAGGAATTTTTCGAACAAAAACAACGAAAACACTAAAACTTCTAATCATATGTTTATAATAAGTTTAACTGTTAATTATGACTAAATTCTTAAATAAAATGCACTGGAAGTGAGTGCCTGAGGAAAAACTTTATAAAGTTGCTTTTCTGATTGATTAAACTTTTCATATTATTTTGAAATAGATAACAAAAGAAAACCAAAAGAAAAAGATACCAAAATAAATAAGCCAGAAAATAATAAAGAATGCAAAAAAATTCACAATACATATCCTAAAAAATATTATTCAGTAACGTATATAAAAAAATCTAACTAATAAAGTAGAAAAAACATTTAAAAAATATGATATAACCGAAATTAAATTCGGGAAAAAAACTGTAAATAAAATTGAAAAACTTTATACTAAAACTAAGGATTAAATACCAATACAAAAGATGACAAATGTCATATATAAAATAGATTGTAAAAATTGTGCAAATAAATCATATTATGGACAAACGTCGCAGTGGCTCCATAAGAGAGTACAGCAACATAAACAAAACTGTAACTGGAAATGCACAAAATCAAAATTGGCTACAGGTTTGTCACAACACTGCGATAAACATAAACATATTTTTATGAGTAGTGAATAAGATTTTTGCGTAATTTGGTGGAAAAGGAATTTTTCGAACAAAAACAACGAAAACACTAAAACTTCTAATCATATGTTTATAATAAGTTTAACTGTTAATTATGACTAAATTCTTAAATAAAATGCACTGGAAGTGAGTGCCTGAGGAAAAACTTTATAAAGTTGCTTTTCTGATTGATTAAACTTTTCATATTATTTTGAAATATTGTCAAATTTCCTTGGTCCCGTATCTCAGAAGCTGTTATGGATCCTTCAATATGTTTACATAAAACTTGTGGGAGATTTAATGGATATTAATATTCAAAATTAAAGTGATTCACATTAAAAACAGTGAGGAAAAACTGAAAAAGTACCTTTTCTGTTCAATTATAGGTGGAATAATCAGGAGTCAGTCTTTTTCTAAATATTTTAATTTTGCTGACGTTTCGGCTCAGTTTATGCTTGGACATTTCTCAGTAATGCCCTGATAATGGCTCACAAGCTTGAGCCAAAACGTCGGCAAAATTAAAATATTTAAAAAAAGACTGACTCCTGATTATTCCACCTATAATAGTTTCTACAGTCGACTATACATCCTCAATACTTTTCTGTTCAAATTTTTGACAATGGCAGTTTGTAAAATGTGTGAGAAACTTGAGTTTTTAAGAGGGTGTCAATGCACAGAATATTACTGAAAATGAAAATCACTGCACTAAACCAAAATACTATCTACTAAGTTAGCAGGAGAACAACTTTACATGCGTTGTTCTCAATCATGCACAATGTTGCTATCATAAGCAGCTACATCTTTAGTTACTTCCTCCTCTTCCAGCTGGGCTAGAATCTTCAAGTTTTCCTCCAGTTCAAGAACTCTTTGTTTTGTTGATCCCAATGGAATATAATTTTTTTTCCGTTTCATGTTAAGGATAGCTTAGTAAAAATATCTACCTGTCTACTGAATGTAAAGGTGAGAACACGCATAGTAGAAGATTCTTTTTTCTTCAGAAATGTGTGAAAGAAAGAAATGAAAAGTGAGATGGAATGATACATAGATACCTGTCTGTATAAATCCAAACAATTATTTTTTGAAGATGAACTCATAACAAATTATTGCTTATTACATGTTATGATGAGGTTCATGTTTCGGTTATTATTTTATCTAATAGGAGTTTGTATTATGAAGTTCTCCAACAATGTCAATCCTGCTATTAAAATGTTGAAATATTCTGCAATGCCTCTCTGACAAAGGAGACAATATCCCATAACACATAATGTCTCAGAAGTAAAATTTATTTAGCATTCATTTAGTAACTTATTTTTTTTGTTTTTCCCTGTGCCAAAGTCATTGGACATTCTGCCATCTAACATCTTCCAAGGATAAATTTGATTTATTCGTGTAACGAGCTCAAACGAAAATTTTTGGCTGTTCTACATTGAAATTATCTCATAAATGGATTGCCTAAATTACTGATCCATTTCAAACTTGGCATTTCATCAGTCATTCAAAGTAAGATTGCCTTAATGTACTGCTGTTGTTTGAGATATAGTTATTAAGAAATACCAAAATTATATAATAGTGATCAATATTAATTGATAAATAATTTTTTTTTTTTTTAACAGAAAATAGGATAATCATTTTATTGTTTTGTAGTTTTCATCAGGGGTATAATACATTTGCTACTGGAGGAAGTGATGGATATGTGAACATCTGGGATGGCTTCAATAAAAAACGACTATGCCAATTCCATAGATATCCAACTTCAGTGACATCTTTGGCATTTAGTCATGATGGTATGTAATTATAATTAGTGTACAGACAATGTTATTTACTATTTATGTCAGCTATTCCTGACTTAATTATTTCCTTAATCCTGTATCTCTACAACTTCTTGGGCTCAGTACTTTTAGAGATTTGTACTGCTTCAATGAGGGTATTAGCCAAGATCACACTCAGCCGTCAGGCTTTTCCCCAATTTCGGGTACCCACTTTAAAGAGACTGGGTCTGCCCCATTAGGGTCTCCAAACCTTAGGTTCGCCCCCTGGCCGAATGAACAGAATAAATAATATTCTGCCACAGCCAGGATTCGAACCCAGGACCTGAAGAACAGTAGACTTGTGCTATATCCACCAGGCCGCTCCCTATTTCCTTAATCTCTCCTAGTATTTTTTTCAGTTTTCAAAATTAGCCATTAGAACCCAACAGAAGCTAGTAATCAGTTCATTGCATGGTCAAAGAAATTCTTCTAAGGCAGTAATAGAATGATTTTCTCTGGAATATTTCTGTGCGTTTATTATTATATTAGTGGGCTAATATGAAATTCACATGTTTTCTTGAGAAAATATTGGGTCAGAAAAGATTATTTTTAGATTAGATTATTTTGAAGTATTAATCATCATTTTAAAAGCAAATTTGACAGGAAATTTCATGTAAAAGTCATGCTGGTGATCAAGTGGACTTAGAACAACTTGATAGAGTTTGAAAAAGGGCCTAGCCGAATAACCATGTGAAATCTGCCTCCGCGTGTATTAGAACCAAATTTATACCATTGAGTCACACCTTTAAAAAACAACCTTACGCAAATTTTTAGCCCCTAAATCCTAATGAGAGGGAAGATATGGAGGGGGAAAGAAAAAACAAAAAAAATTGTTTTCTCCTGAACAGCTCAACCTATTTTCACAAAAAAAAATATATGATATGGATTTTACCAATAGGTTTCAAAAAATATTTCTTAAAATTTTTTTCCACGAAAATGTTTTTTTTTAATTTTTCAAAAAAATATTTTCTGGTTATGATGGTTTGGTACACCTCTAATTTTCCGCTCTTTTATTTCATTGGAAGGACCTCCGTAACATTTTTTTTTTTTAATTTTATCGCAAGTATACTCCATGGTGAAAAAAAACAAAAACAATTTTCTCTCCTGAACGGATGAGCCGACTTTCACGAAAAACGTGAGTCAAAATTTTTATTTTTAATTTAATATTTTTTTTAAAAATTATGTTGGATTGGTACACCAACAATATTTTGCTAATTTAATTCATTGGAGGGTCCTGCACAAAACAGCATTTTTTCAGCTCTCTGAGTAGTAACTGGTCATGCATGAAGAGTAGGGATAGAGCTGTAGGATCGTAATGTAATCGAGTATCAACTATAGTTAAATACTGTTAGCACTATTACTCAGTGTAATTTGGCTGTGTAAGTTACATGCAGTCTAATTTATGCTTAATAGATATTTAGTCAAAATATATTTTACAAAATACCTTCTAAATTGGGCATCTAGCTATACAATGGTTATTTCTGTACAAATGGTGCAAAAGTTATTTCTGTCTTCTTTTTTACACAAAAAACATAATAAAAGGAGACCTTTAATCTTATATTTTAAAAATAAATAAGAACTACCACTCCTAAAACCCTAGAACTGTACAGTTTCTCGGCCAACGTCTTGATTATGGTGAGATCACACTAATATGCCAGGTTTTCCCCCAAATTTTGAGTCACCACTGATAGATTCAGTGTTGTAGTGGGTAGAGTTAGTATGCGTTGCTTGTGATAAGATTTTTTATTGGTAATCGATTACTATCTTAATCATTTTTATTGGATAATTTATTTTTATTGTTTTAGTAAAATATATATTATAGTACGCCATTTTCTGCAGGATCAGTTCTGGCAATCAGCTGTTCATCTGTTTATGAAGAAGTTCCTCCAGAAACACCGATTGAAAGTGCTGTTTATATAAGATATGTAACGGACCAAGAAACAAAACCAAAATAATATATGTTAACTTATTGTTTATTTGTATATAAAATACATTAGTAAAACTCTCTTGAAAATTTTCTAAATGTATTTGTACTTGTAAAAAAAACATGAATTTTGCATTTTATATTAAATTTTTTAGGATAGTATAATCCTTTATATCAAAAGTGTATAATTAGTTTTATGTCCTTGACCCTGTGTATATGTCTATTTAAAAATATTTTGTATTATATTTAATGGCGAATATGTAGGTTCATGAACTCTTATCCCTTGATGTTATAGATTCTATTTTAGTAATATTTCATTTTACTTGTCTGTATTTGTGTATTCAAGATCATTTTTTTTAAGCTTATTTTTTTTTTTTTTATGATCATAATAAATTATTTGTAAATTAACATTTAATTTCTCTACAAACTAACTTCAAAAAAATATTTTATGAAGAGAAATATGATTTCTCTTACATTAATCCTGTATTTCACCTGGTGGTCATTAGCTGTGTTTGAATGGGAATGAACTTGGTTTAAAAAGAAAATAAAGTTTGTCCAGAAAAAATAAACTAAGTTCATGAAGTAGCAATTGAGGTAGCATCTCATCTAATTTATCTAAACTAAAAATCTAACAAGTTTCTATCTATTTTTTCAAAAATACGATTTAGAAATTTTATTAGTAAATATATATTTTTTTAAATTACCTAATATTAGCTTCAACATAAAAATCTAGGTTTATATATTTACAAAATTATAAACAGTATTGTATATGCACAGTTAGCCTTTAACTGGTGGTGTTTAATTAAGACACATCTGGTGAGGTAGGGTCTACCTCACCCCACACTTGATCTTTTATTTATTCCTTCAATAAATCTTTCATCAAGTACTCAAACTTTTAATACATCTTCTTTTAGCTAACAATATATGATTTCAATGCAAAAAGGTTTTGGTATAAAAATTATTAAAACCTGAAATCGACATACATTTTATTCTCTGTAAGGCTAATGTCTAACGTCATGTTTGTCTACAATAATAATCATAACCACTCATAAATCATTTATGATAATAATCACTTAGTCCACTTTGTTCTGGTCCAGTTTCATGGTCACTAACAATGAAATTTGCTTCTTTACCTTCAATCATCGTCCTTATTGAAATGAGCAGGTCACTCTCTCCTTGGATTTATCAATGTTATTTTTTTAATTTGGTTAGCAAAATCAGGTGGATTTGTGTAGAAAATAAAATTTTTTTGCGACATTTCACCTACTACATTATCGCAATGGGGAGGTGGGATCTGTTGTACCCTAAGAGGAGTGTACAAAAATAACTTGTGATAATTAAATGTGTGGAATGTTTTTTCTTAACTAGACAAAAAAAGTCAACAATTGGTAAGTTTTTTCAAAAAAGAATTATCAATTCTTCGACCATGTAATTAGTGTCTGGGGTCTTCCTGGACCTGACACCAGTTAAAGGTTAAATTAAGAATGTCATGATTATAAGTTGTATCAGCTACATTAAAACTATAATTTCCTTTATAATAAAAAATCTACTTATGTTTTCTTTGGAAGATTCTCAAATTTAATCAATTTTGGTTCAAAAGAAAGACAAATTACTTTCTTACATTATAATTATTATAATGAATGAAAATAATAAGTATTTTTCTAACAAAAATTGTATAACATAATCTCAAAATTGATTTTCCTACATAACTAGCTGTATCTAGTACCTCCTGCTATCTGTTAAATAAAAGGGACAAGAGATTTTTAAAAAATTAAATATACAACACACAATTCATACTTTCATCAAAACTATCTTTGTCACAATGGATTAGTTAACTATTGCAATTATTTTAGATTTCAGAATAGAAACAATTTTTTTTTTATTAGTGCTATAGTTAGTATTTCCAACATATCATAGACAGTTTTGATTCCTGCAAAGCTCTTGTAATTATTTTCCTAATTGGTTAAGACAACCAATTTTTGAATAACTGAGTTATCTTAGTTATATAAATGTTAATGCTTTAACTAAAAAAATGAAAGAGAAGATGATAGCTATTTCTGAGCTGAGTGAAGGTAAAATGCATAGATAAGTCCATTAAAATTATTGTCTAAAAACAAAGTAACATGTTTATAACTAACCACATAAAAGATGGAACCTAATCTCCAGTTATTTTAGGAGCTAAGTGAGAAGTCAAACATTACAAAGAGACTATAAAAATGGGTAGACTTTTCATATAAGTATGATTGGTTACTTATGTATTAAAAATATATTGAAGGATAAACATTCGGAAAACGGTTAAATGTAAGAAATATTTACATACATAAATTCATTAGACAATGAATCATATTGAGTCTCATAAAAATATGTATAGCAAAATTAATGAACTAACTTATATCATATGCTAAATACAATTCAGTTTATGAAAAGTAAAAAAAAATTACAATCTATATTATTACAAAAACAAACTACCAGAACTTAGCCATCTTATATGATCAGAGATTATTGTGTTTTTTTAAACAAAATATGCCATGGGTTTACCAATACCATTGTGATTGATAAACAATGTATTATATTGGATATATAAACTAAAATATTCAATTTTATGAGGCAAAGATAGCATTCATATAACACATACAGGAAATTACTAATAAAATAAATGTTATAATTATTAATACAAATTAATTTAAATCATTTCTGAAAATCACTTAGAGTTCTTATTCAATACTTGAATATTCTCCCTCTGACACAATAATTTGTTTCATCATGAAACAATGAAGTAACTTTACATAAGTGATATATCAATACAGATGAATAACTTCTTTAATGTAGATAACTAAATTATAAGACATTAGCACATATAGGACTGTATGTAATTGGGTAAAAACAACTCACAGCTTAAAATAATAAATATAACTTTGATGTAAAAACTATCCCACTGAGACCAAAAACACAACTTCACTTATCATCTCTTGAACTTGTAGAGCTTAATTCAACGGAATTAGGAGAAGTGGAATTTAAATGTTTCAAAAATGCAGACAATAATACTTTATTTAAATGGTCAGTTTGAGATCGCTCTCTCCTGACTTCACTTCCTAACTTATTTTCATCAGCAATAGCTGGTGAATTAGAAACGTTAGTTTTTTCAGGCATTTTCCGAAAATAGAATCACAGAAGTCTGAAGGCTAATACTATTAAATGTTTAATACTAAGGACCACGACCTCTCTTCTTTGAGGTTAAATTGTTTACTGTTGTGTAGGTTCTGAACGGATTAGTTCAAAAGAACAGTTTCAAGTCCGCAAGGAAGTTGTAATAGTATTACAACTAGTAAAAGTAATACGATTACAAACTCCTTTGCTAGTCCGGCACATTTCGAGTTGAAAAGTGTAAAGGAATTAGTATCCCTTAAGTATTGTAAAGTACACCTCAGGAACTGGAGTTACAGAGGTTCAACAAGCGGCGGGCTAACGACTTGGAAGCCCAGCACCAAAGTAACTTCGAGTTGCAAATTACACCTAGATTCAGTACCCAATAAGTACTATTTCGTACCCCCCGAGGATTCGGAGTTGTTACGTCTTATAAAGTTAGAACACGTGCTACGTGAGGATACGGTATTTATGGAATTTCTAAACTATTTATTACCATGATTTAGCCTGTCCTAAAGGTCAATCGATCTTTATTTCAATTCGTTGAAGTTCGCAAGGTTCCGATGTAATAATTGCTTCAAGAGCAATGGTATTCTCCTTGACAGCCCCGATGGCCATTCTTTCTTAATTTTATATTATCACAGGTCTTGGGGCAGTGATTTTACCATCTAAGATAATTATAGTAGATTTAAACGATCCTAAACGTAATTTGATGTTTATTTAATTTCGTCGAAGGCCATGGATATGGATCAGTAATTGATATATTACTTTAATTAAGCTTCAAGGTTAATATAGTACCCCCTGGACAGCCACGATCCTAAAGGCCATTCAATCTTATTTTAAATTCGTCGCAAGTCATGTAACCCGGAATCCACTGCGGCAAGATCAAAAGACTCCTTCTGGACTTCTCCCAAGGACATTCTGACTTTACTTCACATTATCGAAGTCAGTAGGGCCGTGATTTCACCGTTCCGAAATCATTATTGCATTATAATAAAGATTAAAGGGCTTTTATCATCGTGTAAAAATACTATATTGACCTTGGAACGGTAAAATCACATCCGCACAATCTTCAATGTGGAGAGAACTACTGCCGCGCAGGACACTCGGTTTTTATTTTACATTATGGAAGGATCTACGGATTCCTATGTCAATATAGTATTCTTAGAAGCTCTTAAAGGGCATTAGTATGTAAACATGTCCAAAGTCGTGGGACTAATATACCCCGACTTCAAGGTCAATGGATCCTTCTGGACAGCTCCGGAGGACATTCTACCTTTATTATACACTATAAAAGGTATTAGGACGGTGATTTCACAGTTTCGAGGTAATAAT
This sequence comes from Piezodorus guildinii, assembly GCA_023052935.1. Lineage (NCBI taxonomy): Eukaryota > Metazoa > Arthropoda > Insecta > Hemiptera > Pentatomidae > Piezodorus > Piezodorus guildinii. Next base: position 9,745,501 of record CM041295.1, on the reverse strand, counting down.
TGTATTATTACAAGATTCTTAAGGTCATTCGATCTTTATTTAACTTCTTCAGTTTTGGGACCTGTAATTAAAGGCTCAAGGTTAGAGGCCTTCTGGACAGTCTCTAAGAGCATTCTTGCTTTATAGTACATTATCGCAGTAGTAGTACAGGAGCAAGATGCATATTTAGGTCACCCATCGAACATACACCGGGAAATAATGTTAAATAATAGTTATTTAATATCCGTGTTAACGCAGAACCGCGCGTCTTGCTGTTCTAATGTGTAGCGAAATTCGCGCGACGCGCCTAGAGTGTGTTTTGACGTCATCAAGTATTACCCATCTAAAATTCATCTGGATAGTTCTTCTTCTTTCTCTTCCTCCCTGTGCCTTTCAGCTTGGAGGAGCCTCTAGCCACTTGGTCTATACGTTTTGGTCCGTAGCAAGCAACTTCATCTGAACCAGTGTTTTTTTTAATTTCCAAACCTAGCCGTTGGTTATGCTCCCAATAACTCCTTCTGGGTCTGCCTTGTGGTATTCTACCAGTCTGCCTCGCCTCCATACATTTTCTTGGCACTCTGTCTTCCCCCATTCTACGTGCATGCCCATACTATCTCAGGGGATCTGAAACTCTTCTCTTATTCGTTCGTTTCTTATCTTTTCTCTTCTAGTTTTTTCCCGATATTCTTCGAGAAATCGCATTTAAGCAGCCGTAATTCTGCCCGTGTTTGTCTTGAATAACCAGCTTTCAATGCCATATAATAACGTTGGAAGAAATATGTCCTTACCCACCATCCTCTTTCCCACAGTAGTATTGTATATCTGGTAGTAAATATTATTTGCTTTATTTTTCCTATTTAACACTTCTCCGTCTATTTTACCAAATTTATTGAAAATTGTTCCAATGTAGGTATAGGAATCCACATTTTCCATTGCTTCTTCATTACACTCTATTCTTATATTACCCAAATCCACATCATCTCTAGCTACATTCATAACCTTGCTTTTGCGGCTGTTACTACTCATTCCTTTGCGAGCATGTTCTTCTTTCCATTCTATTATGGCCTGTTGCATTTTTTCCTCAGAGTCTGTTACCAGCACGACATCGTCTGCATATAAAAACGCCTGCACCTGCACCGTCCTCATGTTCTACATACCGACCACACTCCAACCAGTTCTTCTCCTGCATATATAGTGGATTTCATCCATAAATACAATAAACAATAATGGACTGAGGCTATCTCCCTTTTTCACACCTCTTTCCAATGAAAATGGCTTGGACTCTCGGCCATTGATACGCACTATTCCTTTAAGGCTTTAATATGTTGATTTAATCACTTCTGGGAATTCGGCAGGAATTCTTTCGGCTCTAAGTGCCATCCAGATTTTAGGTCCAAAAAAGCAATATAATTACTCCGATTTCTATCTCATGCCTTTTCAACGATAGTTCTGAAGACAGATATGTCATCCTGGATTTGTCTTCTAGGTCTGAATCTGGTCTAGTCTTCTTCTAATGTTGGGTCTATCAGTGCCTTAATCTGCTTTCTAGAATAGTGGTGTACTGTTTGTATGTTACTTGGGATAAGCATATTGGTCTGTAGCAACCACAATATGTTGTACTGTCTTTCTTATATATGAGCAGAATGATATTACATTCCCAGTCCTTCCTTATAACCTTACTGTCCCACATCTTTTGAATAAGTGCTTGTAGTGATTTCATCATTTTATTACCTCCATATTTGACAAATTATGGAAAAATTCCATCTCCGCCTGGCGCTTCACCTAAATTTAAACGGTCTAAGGCCCTTTTTATGTCTTCCTCCCATATCGTATCGCATCCTTCTCTTTCCTCCTGCACGGTTGCTAGCTCTTCTTCAGGGGCTTGCATGGTGTCAGAGAACTGTGAAGAGAAGTGTGATCTCCATCGATCAAAGATCCTGTCAAGGTCTGAAATCATATATCCGCTTTCATCTTTTATGTTTCTGACCTCTTTGAAAGTATTATCCTTAAATGCTTTAACTTTCTTCCAAAAGATCTTTATATTCTCTCTATAGTCCTTGTCAGTCATTTTCCGAATTCCTCCCAAGACTTCTTCTTGGCCTCTCTGACAACACTTTTAGCATCATTTCTCCATTTGGCATACTCTTCCCATATCAGTGGTGTAAGATTCAGCTGGTAAGCCTTCCATTCTTCATTCTTCCTATGGACCGATTCTTGGATCTCTTCTTTCCACCATTTATTGCGATTGAGTCTAGTGTTTATCCTCTTCACTCCACATATAGATCTTGATGATTCATGTATGCTATATTTTATAAAACTACAGATTTCTTTAACAGATCCATTTTGGTCTGATTTTGTTCCAGACATCCCTCGTATTCTTGCCTTTTTTGAACCGCGTCAAAGGCTCTCAAGTTTATCTTTTCGTATGCCTTAAACTTTATGTTTCTAGGCTTCATGATCTGTGTGTCTACGACTAATAGCAAATGGTATGTATCTATTTCAGCACCTCTGATCACCTTAACCTCTGCGAACCAGAGTCTATTATCGTGATCGTACATAAAACAGTCCATATACTATTTCTTTCCTGTGCTGAAAAGGTAATTTTGTGAACTTTCTAGTGAAAAAAAAAGGAGTTACCAATAAGCGTGTTATTTTCCATACAGAAGTCAATCAATCGCTGAGAACAAAACGCGCGGTTCTGCGTTTAGACGATAAATAACAATTACTTAAAATCATTTACATGTGTATGTTCAATGGGTGACCTAAACCTACCTGAGTCTGCGAGATTAATAGCCAATCATATTCATGTAAAGCAAAACCATACCCGAAAAACCGAATATAAATACCTCAACCAACTACGACATCCTAAATTTTGAACAATAGCAGCGAGCATCAGAAAAAGAAGAATCTTATACTCTGAAGGATCTTATACTCTTTTGCTTGATGATAAAAATATCTACTTAAATGTACTGCGATAAATATAACATTTTGGTCTGGGTTGGTTTACATAAAATTTAAAATATAACACATAAAAAAAAAAAAAAATTGTTTACATAAAAATTACACGGAGAGTATGCTGTATGTATGCGCTTTTTTCTATTTTAAAGGTTTTTTAGGTCTTTATTTATACAATACAAAAATGGGTTAGGACCATTTTTCGGGATTTGAGTACTAAGTTGAGTTCAGAGTTGTTAAAACCTCACACCCTACAACCTAGAAGATAGGTATCATCTTTAACTAATCAACGATAGTGGTCGAAGCTCCTGGCACCAGGGTGAGAGCCCCTTAAGGTCTTACGCTAGATAGATGCAAATGCCGTCGGCGCAGGCTGCTGCCGCTGCCTCTGGATGCTTCATTGAGAATACACGAGCCGTGAAGATCGCGAAAAGTTATGGTCCCTTGAGGTACCCTATTAATGGTGTCTTTTGGTGTTGAAAATCTATCCCCGATCCTTACGACAGAAAATCTCCCGCTGAGGAAGCTTCGGGACAATCGGCATGATAGTCATCCAATTGGCGCAACATTAGTTCGTGAGATACTCAGTCAAAGGCCTGTGTGCAGTCCAGAGAGATGAATGCCGAGGCATCATTGTTCTTGGTAATACGCTATATGACGTGGCCGTGAAACTTCACCAAGTGAAGATCACAGGCGACGCGTCGCTCAGAACGAAACAGTCTGGGTAGACTCCTCACTGCAGCGCTTTATCAAATGTTGATGGATTAGACGCTTGAACACCTGACTTATATGTGCGAGGAGACTGATAGGCCGATAATAATCGGATCAATCTCCTTCTTCCTCCGTTTTCCTCAGCTTGATTAACGAAAATAAAATCGCTCGCTCCTAGTCATCGGGAAAGAAAGATTCATTAACAGGAGTTAAAGATTTTAAATAGGAAAGCTTTACATCTCCTAGGGAGTATTTTCAGCTGCACATTCGGGATTTCGTCCTGTCCCGAAGCCATATTGCCCTTGGTGCGGCGTTGTACCGACTCTAGCTGTCCGAAGGTGGAGTAATTCTTCTTTTCATTGGAGGAGCATTAATCAGTCGACGCTCTTTTCTTATAAGCCTTAGCCAAGATTCAGCCTGTTCCTCAGGAGATAGAAGATTGCCCCTTATGTTGTTATTTTTTTTTCCTCCGCTTTATCCTATGCACCGCATCCTCTTATTATGCGCCGTCCATTCTCCTGTTCATACAAGATTATTGCCTTTGTGAATCTTACCAAACTGTAGGGGTTAATCAGTTCATAAAACTTCTTCTGCTTTTGCATCACTTTGCATGCTTTCAGCGTAGGGGAACATTTAGCCAAGATTGCCACATTGGCAAACATTGGAAAAAAAAAAAAACAGGAAACATTTTCCTGTTTCATGCAAGATTTTTGGCTTGGCCAATATTTATATTTCATTTTCTGCATAAACGGACGACGTATTACAGGTACGACATTCTCGGTCGGGCTCGGGGTCTTTTACCACTGCGGATATAGTCCATGGTTTTCAGTAGATTCTGATCCTTTCATTGCGAATGCATTCACGTCTGGTTCTCCCTGCGATCCTTCGAAGAAACCCCATCTCCGCATCAGTGACTTTGCTCTCCATTCTACCAGTCATCACTCAGCTTTCTGCACCATATAGGAGTACGGGAAGGTACATTTTACTCTTACTTGTAGTGATGTTCATGCCGAGCTTTTCGTTCCATTCCTCAAATGCCTGCTGCAATTTCTCCACGGAATCTGCAATCAGGACAATATCGTCCGCATACAGGAGAAGCTGTACCACAACTTATAAGCTGTACCAGAAGCAAATTCCTTCGCCCCAAGAAAGTGCTTTCAGATCGCCTTTAGCAGATTGCAGCTATTTCATACATATATAATGTAAATAGCAATGGGCTTAAGCTATTCCCTTGCTTGACCTCTCTAGCTATGCTAAAATAGCCAGATCCCTGTCCATTCAGGCAGAATATGCCCTTTAGATCTTGGTATATGGATTTAATGGCTTCCACCAAGCTTCTTGGAACATTTTTAGTTCTTAGTTTTGCTCATATTTCGTTTCTTGGGACCGAGTAAAATGAAACTTGCAGGTTTAGGAAGCCAAAGTACAAATTTTTATCATGATCCCATGATTTTTGCATAATATTCCTAAGGGTGAATATAGAGCCCTATGTCTGACATCCTGGTCTGAATCCAGCTTGCTTCTCTCCTGTAAACGGCTCAACTAGAGGTCTCAGTCTATTATGTAGGATGGTTGTATACACCTTGTATACCACAGGAGACAGGCATATAGGTCTGTAGTTATTAAAAGTATATAGAGAGACCTCACTAACTTAACAAACTTTCCAACTAGAGTATCCCGTCCTGGAGCTTTTCCTGTCATCTTTAAGATAGCTAGCTCAACCTCTCCCTCCTCTATGACCTCATGGAATTCAGCTTCATTCCACCGCTCCTCTTGACTGTTCAAAGGATACATATATTTATTTATGAGTTGTTTTTCATAATGTCTCCTCCATAACTCTAGGATGCTTTTATCTTCTGAGACCATTTCTCCTAGCTCATTCTTAATATTTCTGATTCCCTTGCCTGCTCGGCCTCTCAGTGCTTTGATTTTTTCCAAGAATAATTTTATGTTTTCACCATGATCTTGGTTCAATCTTTCTCAAAATTCTTCCCAAGACCTCTTTTTTTGCAGCCTCATTGGAATTATTCCTGGCCAATACGTATGACTGCCATTTTCCTGCAATTTGTCAGTGCAGAAATATTTGCAGGCTACTTTCTTTTCCTTAACCAGTGCTTTCAATTCATTGTTCCACCATGCAGTTCTTTTACCTTTATTATATATATTTTTTGACTCCGCAGACAAATGTAGCCGATTTCAGAATACTATCCTTTATATGTTTCCATACATCGTCCAAGCTAACATCCGCATCCAATTCCCGAAGTTTTATTTTCAGTCCATCTTCATACCTCTGTCTTATCTGAGGGTCCTGTAGCTTTCTTACCCCTATCCTAGCGTATGCTTTTGGTTTTGTCTTGCGTTCCCTAAGTATCCTCGTATCGGCGACCAGTAGCATATGATCTCTACCAATTTCTGCTCCTCTGATAACTTTTACATCTGCGAAAAACCTCCTGATGTCCTGGTCGTATATAAAATAGTCAATAACGCCATTTGCATTACGTTTTGCAGCTGAGAAGGTGATTTTGTGCACTGGCATGTGAGGAAAATAAGAATTTCCAATAATCATATTATTTTATACACAGAACTCGATCAGTCCTTGGTCGCTATCATTCTTCACTCTCCCCCATGTGGACCCATTACACCATGCGCTCTCGTGTGGTCATTGCCTATCCGCGCCTATCATACAACTTAGGATCTATAATACTGCCAAAATGTGAAAACCGTATCCTGGCAATATCTGGACAACTGCATATCACGTGATATGCAGTTTCATCTTTCTTCTTGCAGAATTTGCAAGTTGATGAGGCCACCAACCCCATATTATGGAGATGCTTATTAAGCTGACAGTGTCACTCACCGACTTGCAGATTCTTAAAGATGACAGTGTCCTTTATACAGTACTTTCATTCTCCTTAGAGTTATCCTGTCCATTGGAAGAAGTGTACAACTTCTCTTTCCACGGTCTTTCCCAAAAATCTTAGAGTGATACTGCTTTCCAGTATCCCTCCAGTATAGCCTAGATCTATTCCTAGCAGCCGCCTTGATCAAACCTTTTGCGTGGCTGAGGTTTATTCCAGGCAGGTTCAGGTGTAGAGGGAACTGAGCAGAACCCCTATCGGCTCTCTCATTGCCTAAAATTTCTGAGTGACCAGACACCCAATGAACTGGGACCTTATTCAGCAAGGACAGTGTATTAAGATTTCTTTTAAATTCCTCCACTAATTTGTACCGAGTCATGTAGCTACCCAAGGTTCCAATAGCAGCTCAATCGGTATGCATAGTTATGAGCCTGTCTCTCATCCCTTCTGAAATTAGGGTTTAAACACAGATATTTATCGCTATTACTTCTGCCTGAAAGATGAGGTATGTTTACTGAGAGAGATGGATATCCCTTCCATCTCCTGGATTTGTCCATTCTCCATATTCCAGCCCCTGAACCTAATTTTTTTCAGGGATCCGTCTGTGAAACAATTTACTCCATTGCATGACCTATATGAGTCAGTACTATTAATCCCCACACATTTAAGTGTGTCCTTATATTTCTTTACCTGAAGATCAGAATGCATGGCTAGCACGGAATCTTTATCAATCTTTCTGAACAAGTTACCATGACTCTGGTATCCCAGGGAGTTAGTTGTTTCTTACTTAAAGAGCCTACTGGGTGTGCTAAGTGCTTGAGTTTCTACTGCTATGAGCAATGGTGTTAGGTTCAGTAGAACTTCCATTGCAGCAGTCGGAGTAGTACTCATAGCTCTGTTTATTATGAAGCATGCCAATCTTTGCAACTTTCCAAGCAGGAGCATGAATTTGCATGTAATTGCCTTATGCCACCACACAACAGCAGCATATAAGACCATGGGCGTTATTGCTGTTTTATATATCCAAAGGACCATCTTAGGTTTAAGGCACCAGGTTCTTCCAACAACTCCTTTGCACGCATATAGACACTTAAGTGTGTTGGTGCAAGATTTGTAAATGTGGCTGTTCCATTTGAATTGTTTGTTTAACGTCACTTTATGGTACTATGCCTTATTGGACGATGCTACAGTGGGAGTCCTAAATTTTGCCTACCCAGGTTTTATTAGGATAGGGATCTTTAACAAGTACTTGACGTTGTCCAGGCTCGGGACCACCTTTTAACGTCCCCTCCGAAGGACGGCATAACTAAGGAGTATTTTACTCCCATTAAAAAATCCTAGGACCACCTGCGGGTTTGACGCACCCCGTGACCTTTGGCATAAGAGTTATGCTAGCCACCCAGCTACAAGAGATCCCAATCCATTTGAATTTACTATCAAGAGTAATTCCCACTACAAATATTGACCTCAACCTCACCAAGCCAGGGTGGTCTAATTGCTATATTTCTTCTGTTAGAGAAGATGCAGAAATTAACTTTCTGCGGGCTGATGCTAAGACTATTCGCCTGACACCAATCCCTCAAAAGTCCAATTGTCATTTTTAGCAATTAATTGCATGCAACTTGCCTTCAATTAGCACAGCGATATCATCAGCATATCCCTGTGCGTAAAGACCTTCAGTGCTCAGTTTTGTCAACAAGGAGTCGACAACCAGACAGCAGGAGTGGAGATAGCACACCGCCTTGTGGACATCCTCCTCTCGGTCTCATCCACAGTCTGGTGTGTCCTAATTCAGATGTGAACATCCTTCCCTCCAGCATGTCATTAATCCATTCGGTCAGTCGACAACTCTCCTTTCTAAGGTTATTGCCATAGTATCATAAGGAGTTCATTCAAAGGCACCCTCGATGTCAACAAAGACGCATGCCACAATTTCTCTGTTAGTCAGTGTCTTTTAAATCCTAGAGACTAAGAAATGTAAAGCAGTCTTAACAGGATTTTCCAGGCTGATACGCATATTGAGCGGTCTATCAGCCACTATGTTGTCCCTGATATGTCTGTCAAGAATTGTTTCCATTGTCATCATTAGAAAGAATGTATAACACACTTTAGCCACATTCCAACTATTAGCTATGTAGTTAAGTGCCAAACTGCCTCGTAGTAATACAAGAAGGTAGGGTCGCAGCACCTCAAAGCCTCTTCTGGAGTGGGCAAATAATTCTACTGCCCACTCCAATTTCCCAGAATTAAATATTCTGTTGGCTTCAGCCCACCTGTCCATAATAACAGTCTGTCATTCAAAGGTATGATTAGTTGGTATCTAATTTATCAGTTCGCAACCAGGAAAGTGTACGCTCGCCAGTGCCTTCACAGTTCCGATCTCTGAGTCGGTATGGCCCCTTTCCACACTGATAGCACGCATGGTCCTCTGGCCCGACCTCTTGGATAGGATTTTCTAAAATCAGAGGATGTACAATCATATACAAAAAAAATAAAAGGAAGATATATTGCCAAATAAACATACTTATACAGCCAATTACTTATATCAAAATCGGTTATGGAAACTTTACAAATACTAATACTTTTATACTAATACTGAGACACACTGCACAAGAGCAAGTGGATAATATTGTAAACATCACAGGCATATTTAATGAATATACATATATCTTTTTACTTTTAATAAATTATTCTTTTATCATAATTATGCTGGTATGGACGAAAAAAAGTTGACAGTGGACTTACCAAAAGCTTTTGACTCTCTTGACAATTCTACCCTTTTTTCCAAACTAAAATCTTCATCATTTTCCAATAGCACCATCCGTTGGTTTCAGTCTTTCCTTTCCGATAGCAATCGAGCTGTTTCCATTCTAGTCCAGGAGCCGAGACCGAAAAATGCGAATTATAAGAAGAAAATTTTCAATGTGATTTTCATATTTTAGCCAACTTATACGACAACATTTTTTTTTGTCTGCCAGCTCAAACTGGTCGGAATAAAAAATGGCGGCCATTCAAAACGGTCACTAAAAACCGAAAAATATTATTATTTGAAGACGATTCTTTTTTTTCATTTATTAAACTAGGTCACTACCTGATACAAAAAAGAATTGTCTGCCCATTCTAGGTGGTCGGGTTCATCCGGCAGACATGATTCAAAAAGCACGCTCTAAGAACCAAAATTTTGTATTATTTGAAGACGATTCTTTCTTTTCTAATATAAAACTAGGTCTTTACCTGAAACAAAAAAACTTTGTCTGCCCATCGTAGGTGGTCGGGTTCAACTAGCAGACAAAATAAAAAAACACATCTTAAGGACCAAAATTTTATATTATTTGAAGACGTTTCTTTCTTTTCTGATATTAAACTTAGACTTCACCTGATGATAAAAAACTTTGTCTGCCCATCGTAGTAGGTCGGGTTCAACTAGCAGACAAAATCAAAAAACACACTTTAAGGACCAAAATTTTCTATTATTTGAAGACGTTTCTTTCTTTTCTAATATCAAACTAGGTCTATACCTGATGCAAAAAATCTTTGTCTGCCCATCGTAGGTGGTCGGATTCAACTGGCAGACATGATGCATAATACCAATAGGTTAAGACCCTAAATTTTGAATTATTAGAAGACGCTTTTTTCCTTTCTTATCTGAAACCAGATCTTCACCTATAACAAAAAAATTTTGTCTGCCCATCCTAGGTGGTCGGAATCATGTGGTAGACAATAACCAAACAATAAGCATTGAGACTTTTTTAATGGATATTTTGTTAGATTGATTTCTAGGAATCAATGTGTGTTTATGGTGGCGGATCCGAAGGGAAAAGGTCTAAGATGATCTAGTTCTGTTTTTGGAATAGATGGGGAGAAGTAATAACGTAATTGCCATAACATTATGTATAATATGGACAAATATATCACGGTACCTATAATACCTACAGACATCAATCAGATCTCGAATTGATGCTTATTCAATTTCCAATTATGTATATCGTAATGAGTATTTTCGTATAATACGTGTTTATTGTAATATTTACCTCCATAATGCTAAAATGAGGTCAATTCCTGTATTTCGTACCGAATGCATTCAATGGACAAAGAAATCTCGGAAACTATAAGACCTACAGGCGTCTATCACCTCTTATATTTAAGCTTATTAGAAGCTTGTTAATTTTTATTATTATGAATATTTTGGTAAAATGAGCGGTTTTTATGATATCGGGCTGAAGACTGTTAAAAGAAGATCAATTCCTCTGCTTAAGACACAATGCATTATATAGACAAAGATATCTCGGTACCTGCAAGACCTACAGATATCCACCAGCTTTCAAATTGACGCTTATTAAATTTCGATTAATGTATATCGTAATGAGTATTTTCGTATAATACGTGTTTATTGTAATATTTACCTTCATAATGCTAAAATGAGGTCAATTCCTGTATTTCGTACCGAATGCATTCAATGGACAAAGAAATCTCGGAAACTATAAGACCTACAGGCGTCTATCACCTCTTATATTAAAGCTTATTAGAAGCTTGTTAATTTTTATTATTATGAATATTTTGGTAAAATGAGCGGTTTCTATGATATCAGGCTGAAGACTGTTAAAAGAAGATCAATTCCTCTGTTTAAGACACAGTGCATTATATAGACCAAGATATCTCGGTACCTGCAAGACCTAGAGACATCTATCAGCTTTCAAATTGACGCTTATTCAATGTCCATTAATGTATACTATAATGAGTATTGCTGTACCATGGGATACCTTCATAACGTTAAAATTGGGCCTATTCTCGTATTTAGGGCACAATCTATTATATGGATATTTTACTTATAATAGATTTGTGCCCTAAATACGAGAATAGGCCCAATTTTAACGTTATGAAGGTAAATATCACAGAAACCGACTATAAAGGAATAATACTCATTACGATATACATTAATGGACATTGAATAAGCGTCAATTTGAAAGCTGGTAGATGTCTCTAGGTCTTGCAGGTACCGAGATATCTTGGTCTATATAATGCACTGTGTCTTAAGCAGAGGAATTGATCTTCTTTTAACAGTCTTCAGCCCGATATCATAGAAACCGCTCATTTTACCAAAATATTCATAATAATAAAAATTAACAAGCTTCTAATAAGCTTTAATATAAGAGGTGATAGACGCCTGTAGGTCTTATAGTTTCCGAGATTTCTTTGTCCATTGAATGCATTCGGTACGAAATACAGGAATTGACCTCATTTTAGCATTATGAAGGTAAATATTACAATAAACACGTATTATACGAAAATACTCATTACGATATACATAATTGGAAATTGAATAAGCATCAATTCGAGATCTGATTGATGTCTGTAGGTATTATAGGTACCGTGCTATATTTGTCCATATTATACATAATGTTATGGCAATTACGTTATTACTTCTCCCCATCTATTCCAAAAACAGAACTAGATCATCTTAGACCTTTTCCCTTCGGATGTGTTTTTTGATTTTGTCTGCTAGTTGAATCCGACCACCTACGATGGGCAGACGAAGTTTTTTTTGGTCAGGCAAAGACCTAGTTTAATATTAGAAAAGAAATAAACGTATATAACGTATAACGTAAAATGTATAACGTATTCAAATAATTACGAAATTTTGGTCCTTAAAGCGTGTTTTTTGATTTTGTCTGCTAGTTGAACCCGACCACCTACGATGGGCAGACAAAGTTTTTTATCATCAGGTGAAGTATCAGTTTGATATCAGAAAAGAAAGAAACGTCTTCAAATAATACAAAATTTTGGTCCTTAAAGTGTGTTTTTTGATTTTGTCTGCTAGTTGAACCCGACTACCTACGATGGGCAGACAAAGTTTTTTTGCATCAGGTATAGACCTAGTTTGATATAAGAAAAGAAAGAAACGTCTTCAAATAATAGAAAATTTTGGTCCTTAAAGTGTGTTTTTTGATTTTGTCTGCTAGTTGAACCCGACCTCCTACGATGGGCAGACAAAGTTTTTTATCATCAGGTGAAGTCTAAGTTTCATATTAGAAAAGAAAGAAACGTCTTCAAATAATTACGAAATTTTGGTCCTTAAAGCGTGTTTTTGGATTTTGTCTGCTCTGCTAATCCGACCACCTATGATGGGAAGACAAAGTATTTTCGTATCAGGCAAAGACCTAGTTTTATATTAGAAAAGAAAGAATCGTCTTCAAATAATACGAAATTTCGGTCCTTAAAGCGTGTTTTTGGATTTTGTCTGCTCTGCTAATCCGACCACCTATGATGGGAAGACAAAGTTTTTTCGTATCAGGCAAAGACCTAGTTTAATATTAGAAAAGAAAGAAACGTCTTCAAATAATTACATCAATTTTATCAAAATACTCATAATAATAAAAATAAACAAGCTTCTAATAAGCTTTAAGATAAGAAGTGATAGACGTTTGTAGATCATATAGATATCGATATATCTTTGTCCATATAATGTATTGTTTTCTAAATACGATAATTGTTTTTAACGTATTAACGTTTGAAGGTAAATATCACCGAAACCACTCATTATACGAAAATACTCATTACAATATACATAATTGGAAATTGAATAAGCATCAATTCGAGATCTGATTGATGTCTGTAGGTATTATAGGTACCGTGATATATTTGTCCATATTATACATAATGTTATGGCAATTACGTTATTACTTCTCCCCATCTATTCCAAAAACAGAACTAGATCATCTTAGACCTTTTCCCTTCGGATGTGTTTTTTGATTTTGTCTGCTAGTTGAACCCGACCACCTACGATGGGCAGACGAAGTTTTTTTTGGTCAGGCAAAGACCTAGTTTCATATTAGAAAAGAAAGAAACATCTTCAAATAATTACGAAATTTTGGTCCTTAAAGCGTGTTTTTTGATTTTGTCTGCTAGTTGAACCCGACCACCTACGATGGGCAAAGTTTTTTATCATCAGGTGAAGTCTCAGTTTGATGTCAGAAAAGAAAGAAACGTCTTCAAATAATAGAAAATTTTGGTCCTTAAAGTGTGTTTCTTGATTTTGTCTGCTAGTTGAACCCGACCACCTACGATGGGCAGACAAAGTTTTTTTTGGTCAGGCAAAGACCTAGTTTCATATTAGAAAAGAAAGAAACGTCTTCAAATAATTACGAAATTTTGGTCCTTAAAGCGTGTTTTTGGATTTTGTCTGCTCTGCTAATCCAACCACCTATGATGGGAAGACAAAGTATTTTCGTATCAGGCAAAGACCTAGTTTTATATTAGAAAAGAAAGAATCGTCTTCAAATAATACGAAATTTCGGTCCTTAAAGCGTGTTTTTGGATTTTGTCTGCTCTGCTAATCCGACCACCTATGATGGGAAGACAAAGTTTTTTCGTATCAGGCAAAGACCTAGTTTAATATTAGAAAAGAAAGAAACGTCTTCAAATAATTACATCAATTTTATCAAAATACTCATAATAATAAAAATAAACAAGCTTCTAATAAGCTTTAAGATAAGAAGTGATAGACGTTTGTAGATCATATAGATATCGATATATCTTTGTCCATATAATGTATTGTTTTCTAAATACGATAATTGTTTTTAACGTATTAACGTTTGAAGGTAAATATCACCGAAACCACTCATTATACGAAAATACTCATTACAATATACATAATTGGAAATTGAATAAGCATCAATTCGAGATCTGATTGATGTCTGTAGGTATTATAGGTACCGTGATATATTTGTCCATATTATACATAATGTTATGGCAATTACGTTATTACTTCTCCCCATCTATTCCAAAAACAGAACTAGATCATCTTAGACCTTTTCCCTTCGGATGTGTTTTTTGATTTTGTCTGCTAGTTGAACCCGACCACCTACGATGGGCAGACGAAGTTTTTTTTGGTCAGGCAAAGACCTAGTTTCATATTAGAAAAGAAAGAAACATCTTCAAATAATTACGAAATTTTGGTCCTTAAAGCGTGTTTTTTGATTTTGTCTGCTAGTTGAACCCGACCACCTACGATGGGCAAAGTTTTTTATCATCAGGTGAAGTCTCAGTTTGATGTCAGAAAAGAAAGAAACGTCTTCAAATAATAGAAAATTTTGGTCCTTAAAGTGTGTTTCTTGATTTTGTCTGCTAGTTGAACCCGACCACCTACGATGGGCAGACAAAGTTTTTTTTGGTCAGGCAAAGACCTAGTTTCATATTAGAAAAGAAAGAAACGTCTTCAAATAATTACGAAATTTTGGTCCTTAAAGCGTGTTTTTGGATTTTGTCTGCTCTGCTAATCCAACCACCTATGATGGGAAGACAAAGTATTTTCGTATCAGGCAAAGACCTAGTTTTATATTAGAAAAGAAAGAATCGTCTTCAAATAATACGAAATTTCGGTCCTTAAAGCGTGTTTTTGGATTTTGTCTGCTCTGCTAATCCGACCACCTACGATGGGCAGACAAGGTTATTTCGTATCAGGCAAAGACCTACTTTCATATTAGAAAAGAAAGAAACGTCTTCAAATGATACGAAATTTCGGTCCTTAAAGCGTGTTTTTGGATTTTGTCTGCTCTGCTAATCCGACCACCTACGATGGGCAGACAAGGTTATTTCGTATCAGGCAAAGACCTAGTTTTATATTAGAAAAGAAAGAATCGTCTTCAAATAATACGAAATTTCGGTCCTTAAAGCGTGTTTTTGGATTTTGTCTGCTCTGCTAATCCGACCACCTACGATGGGCAGACAAAGTTTTTTTTGTATCAGGTAAAGACCTAGTTTTATATTAGAAAAGAAAGAATCGTCTTCAAATAATACAAAATTTTGGTTCTTAGAGCGTGCTTTTTGAATCATGTCTGCCGGATGAACCCGACCACCTAGAATGGGCAGACAATTTTTTTTTTGTACCAGGTAGTGACCTAGTTTAATAAATGAAAAAAAAGAATCGTCTTCAAATAATAATATTTTTCGGTTTTTAGTGACCGTTTTGAATGGCCGCCATTTTTTATTCCGACCAGTTTGAGCTGGCAGACAAAAAGAATGTTGTATAAGTTGGCTAAAATATTAAATCACATTGAAAATTTTCTTCTTATAATTCGCATTTTTCGATCTCGGCTCCTGAACTATTCCTAATCACCCTCTATCTTCCTTCCTTGCCCTTGCGGCAGATGTGGCCCAGGGCTCAAGAATCTCCCCTCTCCTGTTCAATTCCTGTATCAATGATCTTCCTAATTCAATCCTTCACTGCCCCCATCATTTATATGCTGATGACTTTCAGATCTACCTATCTTTCCCTCCTCCTGAGTTATTAGTAGCATTTGCCCATTTGCCTAAGTTCAGAAAGAACTTGATAGAATCAGTGCCTGGACAACGCTGAATAACCTAAGGCTAAATTTAATGAAAACTCATGCTATCGTAATAGTTTCCAATTCCCTCCTCAGAGCAAATACTACATTTCTAATCCTAAATGATCACCCAATCACCTTCAGTTCGTCAAAAAACCGGATATTACATAGATAAAACCCTTTCCTGGAAAACCCACATTGCTCAAATTTCCAGATGATCTATAAGTAATCTTAAGTACTTTCATCCCTCCTGTCATCTTCTCCCACTTCCCACCCGTAGGATGCTGGTTTCCTCCCTTATTTTTCCCCACTTAGATTATTGCTGCATGGTATATGGTGGCCTCTTGACTGTGCTTGATGACAGACTCAAGTGAATTATGAATATGTAAGATTCATCTTCGGTACCTTGAAGAGGTCTCCAGTAATCCACTTATACAGCGAATCGAAGTGGCTCCTACTTTCCATACGTAGACAATATTTCCTCAGAACTTACCTCTACCAAGTCATTAACTCCCAACATCCTTCATACATATTCCCAGTATCCTACAATTCAAATCCTCAATTCACTCACTTGAAACTAGATCACGCCATTTTACCTTTACATTCCTACCCATAGAACAAAATCTTTTGATAATTCTTTTTATATCAGCTCTGCAGCCCTCTGGAATTGCCTACCTAATTATATTCACCATGCTTTTTCCCTTCTCTCATTCAAATCCGATCTTTTCCAAAACCTTCTAGCAACCCAAAGAGACGCAAACTAAATGTAAAATTGTAAATCCACTATCCTACTTTTAAGGTGACAAAATTATTTATTTTGCCAAAATCCTAGAGTTATGGAATAATTCAATTATTTTATTTATTTGATAATTGTTCAGCTTTAGCATTTTATAAGAGATATTTTTTGTTTGTTTATATTCCATATGTTTTGTATATATTTATATAAATAGATTTTAATTTTTTTTTTTACAATTTTGTGAATACAAATTAATTTATAGGTCTCTCTGCCAGACATGAATATTGAAGTGTATATTTATTGTACGAAATTGTTATATTTAAGGGGCATATTCACAGAATAAAGTTATTTTTATTATTATTATTAATTAACCATATTGAAGTGTATATATTGAAGAATTTACAGTGAATATTGAAGTGTATATTTATTGTATGAAATTGTTATTCTTAAGGGACATAGTCCCAGAATATAGTTACTTTTATTATTAGTTGACCGTTGAGAATTACAAGAAGGAATTATTCTGGGTGGCAGAGTTTCCATTCCCCTACAACACGCCACGCCCTGATGATGAATGGGGGTTAAAACGTTGGCAGAAAATAAATGGTTGAAACTCCTAATTGTTTTATTCATCGACCACTACCCAGACTAGTTCCTTCTAGTATTTTTATTATTATTATTAATTAACCAACTCACCCTTCACATTTATAAGTTAATTTTCTACTTCAGTCATTCAGAACCATAATATATATTTATTTTTTTTCAAGTAGATCACATTTTAATAACTCGCATACTCATGAAATTGATAAATAACTACAACATAAAAGGAAAGGGGATTTTCTTGCATACCAATATCAATTCAAGTTTAACATTTTTTCATTTTTAATTTTTCTTTTTTTAGCAAAAATACATGAGCACCTAAAATAAATTACAAACAAAATTTATCACAAACTTTAATTGATTATTTATGTGAATGTAAGGTTGATTTATACAATTATAAAAATCAATCAAGGTAATCCAAGGTTTTAATGCAACAAAAACTAAAATACACGGAAAAAAAAAAAAAAAAAAAAAAAAAATTAGATATATATATATATATATATATATATATATATATATATATATATATATATATATATATATATATCGCTATGATAATGATAAATGGATGTGAAGAAAAACAAACCATTGGTTAAAACAAAAATCTATACCACACTAACAGTGAATTTAAATGCAATCTTTGATCTGTGAAAATATAGTATCCCAATTATATTTTTCAAGTTTAAATACAAATCAAATAAAAACTTTAACAATTATGAAGGTAAAATTATAAATTATCTTTACAACAAGTAAAGTAAATATATAACATCAACAATGCAGTAATTAACTGCATAAACTATAAATAATGGAAATAATCAGAGTATTTAAAAGATAAAATAATCTTTATTATTAGAATTAAATTTTTGGCATTAAGAAAATAAATTAATAAAGTAAAAGATTAAAAATAATTTCACAATCAAGAATATCTGTAGACTAAACAAAAAACCAATGAAATAAATAACAATATTGAAATAATTACTATTTAGCTGCTAAATTTTAACATTATATAGCAGCATTTAAAATGCAATACTTTTTTTTTTCTTTTTTTTTTTTTTGATTTTGGTTCAATATTAAATCACAATTTTATTACTATTACTTATATACATATTCATACAAATGTACAGGAAAAAATACAAAGTTAATACATTAATTATATTCCCTTATTTAAAACAATTTTAAAATAAAACAACTAAAGAAATAAAAAGAAAAGAAAGTGAAATATTTAAAAAGTGCAACCAAATACTGAACACTGAGACTCAACTATAGTAAAAACAAAAAAAAAATCAATTAAGCACTAGAAGTTCACTTTCCATTAACTTTGGCTTCATTAATATTTGTCTCTGTAGTATCTCTAGACTGGTAAAAAAGTATATATCCAGTTTCAGATGATTTCTGTATATCTGAAGTCAGTCCATAGAAATCATCTATTGCTGATTGATCTATTTTCTGTGAAATACAATATTAAGATAAAACTATTTGTATTTAAAATATGTAAGCATAAATGTAAATAATAAGATGTGTAAATTATTAAGATCTATTTATTAGGTGAGATGTAAGGAAAAATGTCGAGAGACAAATCTCTTCCATAGCACCAAGCTAGTCTACTCTTTCTCCACTGAGAAAAAAAGTCAACGACCAAGGAAGGTTTATAAGTGAGTTGCATATGTTTTTAAAGTAGTATAACATGTTGGACAGTTAGTGTATACAGGACATACCAAGTTCTGCCATAAATGCTGTAACAAAAGTTGAACGTGTTTTACATCCTTGGGTATTATTTAGATAATCCTCACTTCTATCACATTATTTTAATTTCATGTCAGGGTAAATAATACCAATTAGTTTGTTCTTTTCTTTCGCTCAGTTAACATGGAGTGAAGTGATAAAGAAAACCAAATAGCTGTGGTCACCTTACACAAAGATGAAAAATGAAGGTTAGAGATTTCCAACACTTAGAAACATTTGGTTATCAGCCATATTTTTGTGAACCACATTATAAATGGATATAATGAATGAGACCCTACCTGGGTGTGACAGACCTCGACTAGGTCGTCCATGCACTGTGAGAACAGCAAATGCAGTGAGAGCAGTGGCTGCTTGAATCAAAAGAAATCTCATTTGAAAACAACAAATCATGTCCCAGGAAATAGGAATCCGTTGGATCACTGTATCACATAATAAAAAGTGACCTTAGGATGGCTGCATTTCGAAGAATGACAGGACAAAGGCTAACCACTTCCCTAAAACAAATTAAAGTGGATAGATGCTAAGTTCTCTGTGGCCATCATACCAATGTTCTTCATGAAAACATTTTGCTTAGCAATGAGAAAATTTATTTAATCCAAGAAAAGGTTCATCACCAAAAAGATTGTGTGTACACACATAGCTCTAAAGAAGCCCAGGTAGTCAGTGGAAATATATCATCACCCTTTTTCAGTGATGATTAGGAGAGGAGTTAGCTTTGATAGCCCCACAAAGCTCCATTTTTATGAAAAATTAGCCAAACTATCAGGACGATATTTTGGAACCTGTTGTCAAGCCTCTAAATGATACTCTGCTGGAAGTCATTGGGTTTTCCAGCAGGATTTTGACGCAGCTTACAAGACCAGGTCAACTCATTAGTGGTTACAAAAGATCATTCCAGCGTGCATCTCTAACTCGGATTGGCCCTCATAAAACCCTGATCTCAACCCACAAGATTACCGGTTTTGGAACAACTGGAGAGGATGGTATGCCACAGAGCACAATTTGAACGTTAAGAAGAATAAGGCAATTGTAATAGGTTCTAATCCCCTCCTCCCTCCTTAACTCCCTTCCACCGATTCAACTCAGTTTCTGATTAACAATCCAACACAGTTCCATCAATCTGTTAAAAACCTTGGCATCACCTTTGATCCTGGAAAAAATATACCGAAATCTCTTATCGTTCATTTTTCACCTTAAAACTTCTGAATTACCTCAATAGAAACTAGTAAGCTCTTGGTTAGCTCCTTAATATTTCGCCACTTTGACTACTGCAGTACGGTGTATGGGAGTATTTCAGGGGATCTTGAGGCAAAACTAAAACGAATATTGAATTGCTTTATACTTCTCATCTTTGGGATATCCAGAGACACCTCCTGATGTCACGAAGAGTTGAAGTGGCTTTACCCTTCTTCCACCTTAATTATTTCCTAGCAGCCTTCCTTTACCAAGTTATCCAATCCCAGTGTCCGTTTTACATCTCTGATCTCCTTTAATTCAAATCCTCTGTTCCCTCCCGTAATACCCGCTCACGGCCTTCTGATCTATATATAATGCCCCATCGATTCACAGCTTTTGATAGAACATTCTTAATCCAATCTGCATCCCTATGGAACTCTATTCCTTCCAATATCCGAGATTCCTAAACTCTTTTAATGATGAATTTCTTGTCAATTCGATTCCCAAATAATCCCAATTAGACGCTAATTTCAGGGAAAATCAGCAAATAAAGCAGACAGATACGTTTATTTATTTATTAAATTTTCATTTTCTTGGGTACATTCAGCAGCAAATATTATTTGAAAAGATTATCTTTTCAAAGATATCAGATTAAATCATTGTGAACTCAAACATACCGGCATGCTCCCTCCTTCTAGACCTCGAAAAAGCATTTGATACTATATTTGGCACTCTCGGCTCATATACAAATTAATCTCAAATAACTTCCCACCATACCTAATTCACATCATTCACTCATATTTATCAAATAGATAGTTTTAAATTCAAGTATGCACATCTACCGCTGATACACTACCCATCTCATCGGGTCTTCCTCAAAGCTCTTGCTTATCTCTAATCCTATTTAATTTGTTCATTTCTGACCTACTGACCCATCCATTTTTGATGAGGTTATTATACACCGATGACACATCGTTGTATACATAATCTTTTTTTTATTAAGGAAGGTTACACACAGTGAGTGAGTCCAAAATGGTGATATCGCAGGCCTGCATAAAAGACTTTGTGTTTCAAGTTCAGAGCTCTTTATTGTAAGTTAATTATCTCTTTTATATTTATTGCCTTTTGTAAATGTTAAATTTGTTAAGTCCATTTTAGTTTATTTTCCTATTATTTCTGTTTGTATTTATTAATTTTGATTAAATTGTTCTGTTTAAAATCTGAGCAACTATTGTTTTTACATTTAACCTTGCACAACAAAGATACAATAGTGAATCACCTTCAACAATACTTTAAAAAATTTAACAAATATTGCAAAAAATGAAAATTAATCCCACCAAATCTGAAGCCATTATTTTTACTAAACGTTGCCCACAAATAAACCACCAAAACAAGATAAATTCAGCTCCCATTCCATGGCTAAAATCCTTACAGTACCTAGGCCTAACATTAGACAAATCTCTTACTTTCACAGATCATATCAATAGAAAAATCGATAAAGCCAAAAAATTAATATTTAAAATGTTCCCTTACTTCAACAAAAAATCCTATTTGAGCTCTCATAACAAATTAATAATATACAAATCAGTTTTATGCCCGTTAATTACATACAGTAATTAAAACTTGAAAGAATTCAAAATCTATCAATGCGGATAATAAAAAATTACCACTACTACACTAAAATATTATCCATACTCCAGGACTTGCAGCTTCCAACAATTAAACATTGTCCACACTCCAACACCTTCTTACTTCAGTAAAACACCAGTCTCTAAAAATCCATTAATAAAGGAAATTGGTAATTATAATAAAACTTCTCTGAAATGCTACACTCATAAATGAACTAAAAATGTGTTGTTAACTCAAGCCAGTTTATTTTAAATTCTAAATTTTATATTTTCAATTATTTTATGCATTTTTAGTTTTAGTTTTTGCATAATTTTTCCTACAACCATTTATAACCTCGATTTAATTTCATCATATATTAAGTCATTTAGGCTAATATATTATAATGACCAAATGAACAAAACAATTTGCTGATAGTAAGAATGTCTCATCTGAAATCATTTTTAAATACTTTGTCAATTTGTAAATATGTAAATTAAGTTTATTTTCTTTTTTTCTATATTATTTTATAAACATTCAAAAGCATTGTAATTTCCTTTTATTTTAAAACTGAATATTTTTATATTTTTTTATAATGTTATGATATATTTTATTATATATTATTCTGTTCACATTTTAACATACTTTTTTTTTCTTTTTCTTGTTTGTAAAGTTTTATTAGAAGTTATCTTTTGAGTTATTTTATTTGTTCATTTTATTAGTTTAATTCTGTTGTTTTCAATTATTTTACTTTAAGACACCAGTCTTAAGACCATTGTTTATTTCCTGTAATATTATTCTAAAGGGATTCGTCCCAGAATAAATAAAGAATTATTATTATTATTAATTTGGAAAGCCTCAAACAATCCCTGGTCTTAGCACAAATGAGCGCTTTCCTCAAGAAATGTTGCTATTAACGACTGGCCACGGTGATTGAATGCCTGTGTCATGGCAAAAGGAGGGGTATTTTGAGTAATTTATTTTTTGTTTTAGTCTCTATACATATACATTTTATTTTATAATAAAGTTTTTAAAGATGTTAATTTTTCTGTTGAAATCTGTATATATTTCCTTGTAACAATATTTATGACAGAAATAGGTGGAATATAATAGAAGGGGCAAGCACTGGGCTGGAGGGGCACTACCGCCCAACTCCCCTAACTTTGGTTACTTCCCTCATTGGTTTTATTAACAGTGAATTCAACTTCTTATTAGTTTTTGTTTTCTGTTATTTATATTTTTTCAAACATTATTTCTGACTTATTATGATCTAGTGACATAGTTGTAACAGTAATTTTTTTTTCTGCTGGCAGACAGGCCATGTAGGCCCTTGGCCGTGTAGTATGATCTACTGGGAGAATACATTCATGTTTCTGAATGAAATTTTAAAGGGTAGGGTTATCAATCCCTACACCTATTTTTATGAGAAGCCACCAATTGGCTGATGGGCCTCATATACTCAGGGGAGAGCCTGTGAGTGAATCTCCATTTAATTCTATGCTTGAAGAAGTCCCGCCAGGACTGGGATCAAACTCACGACCTTTGGCGTGAGAGACTAGCGTGCTAGCCACTCAGCCACAGGCTAATAGTAATAAAGTAAGATAATAAATGTGCTTGTTATGCTGCCTTGGTAGTCATAAAAAATAAATAAAAATAAAATAAATAAATAAAATAAGGCAGATAAAGAAGGCAATAAAATTTCAACAGCAAGCTTCTTCATTTTATTGCATTAAACAATTTCTCATATAATCCTACAGCATTATATCCTACAGGAATAAGTAAAACATATACGAATGGAAAATAAATAAATGTTTTTAGCACAGTAAAACTCATTAAAATAAAAAACACAAACAATGAAGCATTTTTAAAAAATATAAATGTAAGGTTTCGTTTAATTGTTTTGTTTTATATTTTAATTAATTGAATATTAATTACTTTTTCAATGTATCGAGTTTTAGATTAGATTAGAGATTCTACTCCAAAAAAATAATCAGTTTACAATTTCCTAACTGATACTCTTAGTTAATTAATTATGTTTAATATTAAGCTATTTTTATATATAGCATTTCCAAGTCAATTGTAACCTTTTCCAAGTCAAATGTAACTTTTTCCATTTCAAATGTAACCTTTTCCAAGTCAAATGTAACCCTTTCCATTTCAAATGTCACCTTTTCCAAGTCAAATGTAACCCTTTCCATTTCAAATGTCACCTTTTCCATTTCAAATGTTACCTTTTCCAAGTCAAATGTCACCTTTTTCTTCACTTCTAGCCTCAAATATTCCGTTTTATTTATTTATTTATTTATTGAAAAATAATTAGTTTAATTAACATTATGACTTTTTTAATAATTTTGACATATCCTATCTCTATCTTTTTTGTTTTTTAGATATTTGGTATCAAGTTCTGTTTTTTACTAGCTATATTTAAAAAAAATAATTATTGTCTATTTAGTTTTAAGATAGTTATTGATTTTGAGTTTGTTGAGGGGAGGGGTAGTTTTAGTGAATAATTAATGTGTTTTCGGGTAATATAATTACTTTTTTCGAGCTGTATTTTTTATCACTCGCGTGTATGTTAACTCGCATTCACTTTTAATGTTTTTAATTGATGTAGGAGTTGATAGTTGAGTTTTCGAGTATTAAAATTACGTTTTATTTTTTTATTGCTCCCATGCATTTTAATTCGAATTTACTTTTCATATTTTTTACTGTCATAAGGGTTGATAATAGTCTTTTCGGGTCTTATTATTACGTTTTTCGAGCTGTGTTTTTACCGCTCGCGTGCATTTTAACTCGAATTTACTGTTAATATTTTTTAATGTCATAAAGGGTGATAATTGTGTTTTCGGGCTTGTGATTACGTTTTTCAACTATGTTTTTTATCGCTCTCGCTTATTTTAACTACAATTTACTTTTTATGTTTTTTATTAATATAGGGATTGATAATTGTGTTTTCGGGTCCTATAATCACGTTTTTTGAGGTTTATTTTTTTATCGCTCCCATTCAATTTAACTCGAATTTATTTTTAATGTTTTTATTGATATAGGGATTAATTATTTTGCTTTCGGGTCCTATAATTACGTTTTTTGAGTTTTATTTTGTCATTGCTCCCACGCATTTATCTCGAATTTACTTTTAATGTTTTTTATTGACATAGGGATTAATTAATGTGCTTTCGGGGAGCTAAGATTACGTTTTTCGAGCTGTATCTTTTATCGCTCATGCGTATTTCAACTTGTATTTACTTTTAATCTTTTTATTTTTATAGAGATCTATCCTTGTGTTTTCGCTTGGTCATGAAAATGTTTAAAAGCTTTTTTATTATCACTCGTGCGGATTTCAACTCGCCTTTATTTTTGATATTTTTTTATTGATATTGGGATTAATTATTTTGTTTTTGGTTTTCATTATAACGTTTAATTTAATTGAGGAATCGTTTATTCTATTTCCGGGTGTACTGATAATATTATTTGAACCAAATTTGTTATCGCTTTTACTCATTTTAAGTTACTGTTCCTATTTTATAAATATTCGATAGAGGGATCGTTTATAGTGTTTTCGGGAATACTGATAGTGTTTATGACATTTTTTTATAGCTAGTGCACATTTTAACTTAGAAAAGTGATCTAGAAGAATGCGCAATCGCGATGTAACGTCCAGATCAAAAATGTAATCAGATCCTGCAAAAACACAATAAATATTCTTGACATCAAATTATACCATAATACCTATGGTATGTAGAAATTCCCAAGCGCATAAAAGAATAAAGATCAAAACACGTTATGAGAATCCCCTAAAACAAAAACAAAAAAGACATGGAAGTTGAAATGAGAGCAAGCAACAATAAAAATAGCTTAAAAAACGTAATAACCAGACCAGAAAAGATAATTACAAACCTCTATAACAATAAAAAATATTAAAAGTAAATACGAATTGAAATACGCATAAGCGATAAAAGATACAGCTCAAAAACGTAATCATAACAACCCGAAAGGAAAATAATTAATCCCTTTATCAATAAACAAAATTAAAAGTAAATTCGAGTTAAAATGCTTGGGAGCGATAAAAACTAAAACTAAAAAAACATAATTATAGGACCCGAAAACACAATTATCAATCTCTATATCAATAAAGAACATAAAAAGTAAATTTTAATTAAAATAAGCGAGAGAGATAAAAAATACAGCTCGAAAAACGTAATCGTAACCACCCGAAAGCTCATTAATTAATCCCTATATCAATAAAAAACATTAAAAGTTAATGCGAGTTAACATGCACGCGAGCGATAAAAAATACAGCTCGAAAAACGTAATTATAATACCCGAAAACACAATAATTAATCCCTATATTAATATAAAACATTAAAAGTAAATGCGAGTTGAAATACGCATGACCGATAAAAGATACAGCTGAAAAAACGTAATCATAACCACCCGAAAGCACATTAATTAATCCCTATATGAATAAAAAACATTAAAATGTAATGCGAGTTAATGTGCACGCGAGCGATAAAAAATAAAGCTCAAAAACTTAATTATAATACCCGAAAACACATTAGTTATTCACAAAAACTACCCCTCCCCTCTACAAACTCAAAATCAATAACTAACTTAAAACTAAATAGACGATAATTAATTTTTTTAAATATAGGTAGTAAAAAACAGAACTTGATACCAAATATCTAAAAAACAAAAAAGATAGCGATAGGATATGTCAAAATTATTAAAAAAGTCATAATGTTAATTAAACTAATTATTTTTCAATAAATAAATAAATAAAACGGAATATTTGAGGCTAGAAGTGAAGAAAAAGGTGACATTTGACTTGGAAAAGGTAACATTTGAAATGGAAAAGGTGACATTTGAAATGGAAAGGGTTACATTTGACTTGGAAAAGGTGACATTTGAAATGGAAAGGGTTACATTTGACTTGGAAAAGATTACATTTGAAATGGAAAAAATTACATTTGACTTGGAAAAGGTTACAATTGATTTGGAAATGCTATACAATTATTAACCATGCAGCTCATAAAGTAGCCCAGTAAAATAAGGCCAAATATCAAGATTTGTGGGAATTAATTTGGACAAAGCTGGAAATCGTTTTAATACCCCTTAATGGTCCTAAATAAAAGTAATCTGAGTTTGCACCATCACTTCAATTTGAGCTTAAATTTTTGGAGCCGAAAAACCTCAAATTGTTGGCACTTTTATCAGTTTTACACAGTGCATCAAATTTAAAGTCTAAAAGCTTCTTTAAATTGCACATTCGGTAGGTACAAACCTTAAAAAAAATATATTTTTTTATCGATTTTCCACTATACGCGTCCAAAGACTTGTGAGAAATATTTGCTTGATGCGGCCGATTTAAAACATTCTGCAGTGACTGCTGCCGTAGTTTTACTGGGAATAAAGATATTTGCAACATAAACCATATCATGCCTCCTAGCCAAATGGCATCTTGTCTCTATATGGGCTAGTTATAACACCCAATTCGCTCACTAAGAGACAAGTGTAACTTGGAAGCAACTATCCAAGTCTAAAAAAATCATAGAATAAAAGTTGTAGAGCATCAAATTTAAAGTCTAAAAGCTTCCAAATGGCATCTTGTCTCTATATGGGCTAGTTATACCACTTTTAATAGCAAGTCTAAGAATTCAATTTAATATTCAAGTTAGGCCTGAAAGTACTTTTTTGATACGTTTCAATCAACATAATCACAAACATTCTTTATTTTGATTAAAAATAGTCTTTATAGTATGCACGACATAGTTTAAAAAATAGGAGAAATTGTAGGTTGGGTAAATAGAAATATGTTTTTTGCACCATTTTATATGTAGGTACCTACACAATTAAACTGCTGTAAAATTTAATATACATAAATAAAAATGTACATGGGAGAAGTGATTTGTGTATGTGTGTGTGTGTGTATATATAGCATTTCCAAGTCAAATTTAACCTTTTACAAGTCAAATTCAACCTTTTCCAAGTGAAATTCAACCTTTTCCAAGTCAAATTCAACTTTTTCCATTTCAAATTCAACCTTTTTAGATTTCAATAAAATAATAAAAATCAAATTAACATGATTTTATGTTTTTATGGTTATTTTAATTACATATTATGTTTTTAACCCTTGTGGCTTGTTAAATGTTCCCAGGGGCCTTTTTACATATAATTAGTCACGATTATAAAAATAAGTATAACCGATACTTTAATTTTTAGACATTTTCGATACAAGGTCTGGTAGTCGGATTAGCGGGGGTACGTTTTATTTTAGTTTTATAATCGCGGGAAAAAAATATTATCAATAGAGGTTTATTTTAACTTTTTAGTATTTATTGGATGCGTTCCCAAAGGTTCGTTACCGATTGTACAAATTTTAATTTTATACTAATTTTAATCGCGCTCGCTCAAATATGGGTTTATTATAACTTTTTCGTATTAATTGGATACAAGGCTCAGTAGCTGCGTTCCCAAAGGTTCGTTACCGATTACACTATTAATTTTAATCGCGCTCGCTCAAATATGGGTTTATTAAAACTTTTTCGTATTTATTGGATACTAGGCTCAGTAGCGGCGTTCCCAAAGGTTCGTTACCGATTACACTATAAATTTTAATCGCGCTCGCTCAAATATGGGTTTATTATAACCTTTTTCGAATTTATTGGATACAAGGCTCAGTAGCGAGGTTCCCAAAGGTTCGTTACCGATTACACTATTAATTTTAATCGCGATCGCTCGAATATGGGTTTATTATAACCTTTTTCGTATTTATTGGATACAAGGCTCAGTAGCTGCGTTCCCAAAAGTTCGTTACCGATTACAATATTAATTTTAATCGCGCTCGCTCAAATATGGGTTTATTATAACTGTTTCTTATTAATTGGATACTAGGCTCACTAGCAGCGTTCGTAAAGGTTCGTTACCGATTACACTATTAATTTTAATCGCGCTCGCTCAAATATGGGTTTATTATAACTGTTTCTTATTAATTAGATACAAGGCTCAGTAGCTGCTTCCCTAAAGGTTCGTTACCGATTAGACTATTAATTTTAATCGCGCCCGCTCAAATATGGGTTTATTAAAAGTTTTTCGTATTTATTGGATACAAGGCTCAGTAGCTGCGTTCCCAAAGGTTCGTTACCGATTACAATATAAATTTTAATCGCGCTCGCTCAAATATGGGTTTATTATAACTTTTTCGTATTAATTGGATACAAGGCTCAGTAGCTGCTTCCCCAAAGAATCGTTACCGATTACACTATTAATTTTAATCGTCCTCGCTCAAATATGGGTTTATTATAACTTTTTCGTATTTATTGGATACAAGGCTCAGTAGCTGCGTTCCCAAAAGTTCGTTACCGATTACAATATTAATTTTAATCGCGCTCGCTCAAATATGGGTTTATTATAACTTTTTCGTATTAATTGGATACAAGGCTCAGTAGCTGCTTCCCCAAAGGATCGTTACCGATTACACTATTAATTTTAATCGTCCTCGCTCAAATATGGGTTTATTAAAAGTTTTTTGTTATTTATTGGATACAAGGCTCAGTAGCTGCGTTCCCAAAGGTTCGTTACCGACTACAATATTAATTTTAATCGCGCTCGCTCAAATATGGGTTTATTATAACTTTTTCGTATTAATAGGATACAAGGCTCAGTAGCTGCTTCTCTAAAGGTTCGTTACCGATTAGACTATTAATTTTAATCGCGCCCGCTCAAATATGGGTTTATTGAAAGTTTTTCGTATTAATTGGATACAAGGCTCAGTAGCTGCGTTCCCAAAGGTTAGTTACCGACTACAATATTAATTTTAATCGCGCTCGCTCAAATATGGGTTTATTGAAAGTTTTTCGTATTAATTGGATACAAGGCTCAGTAGCTGCGTTCCCAAAGGTTAGTTACCGACTACAATATTAATTTTAATCGCGCTCGCTCAAATATGGGTTTATTATAACTTTTTCGTATTAATAGGATACAAGGCTCAGTAGCTGCGTTCCCAAAGGTTTGTTACCGATTACACTATTAATTTTAATCGCGCACGCTCGAATATGAATTTATAATAACTTTTTTGTATTAATTGGATACAAGGCTCAGAAGCTGCTTCCCAAAGGTTCGTTACCGATTACACTATTAATTTTAATCGCGCTCGCTCAAACATGTGTTTATTATAACTTTTTCGTATTAATTGGATACAAGGCTTAGTAGCTGCGTTCCCAAAGGTTCGTTACCGATTACACTATTAATTTTAATCGCGCTCGCTCAAATATGGGTTTATTATAACTTTTTCGTATTAATAGGATACAAGGCTCAGTAGCTGCGTTCCCAAAGGTTCGTTACCGATTACACTATTAATTTTAATCGCGCACGCTCAAATATGGGTTTATTATAACTTTTTCGTATTAATAGGATACAAGGCTCAGTAGCTGCGTTCCCAAAGGTTCGTTACCGATTACACTATTAATTTTAATCGCGCACGCTCGAATATGAATTTATAATAACTTTTTTGTATTAATTGGATACAAGGCTCAGTAGCGGTGTTCCCAAAGGTTCGTTACCGATTACACTATTAATTTTAATCGCGATCGCTCGAATATGGGTTTATTATAACCTTTTTCGTATTTATTGGATACTAGGCTCAGTAGCAGCGTTCGTTACCGATTACACTATTAATTTTAATCGCGCTCGCTCAAATATGGGTTTATAATAACTTTTTTGTATTAATTGGATACAAGGCTCAGAAGCTGCGTTCCCAAAGGTTCGTTACCGACTACAATATTAATTTTAATCGCGCTCGCTTAAATATGGGTTTATTATAACTTTTTCGTATTAATAGGATACAAGGCTCAGTAGCTGCGTTCCCAAAGGTTCGTTACCGATTACACTATTAATTTTAATCGCGCACGCTCGAATATGAATTTATAATAACTTTTTTGTATTAATTGGATACAAGGCTCAGTAGCTGCTTCCCCAAAGGATCGTTACCGATTACACTATTAATTTTAATCGTCCTCGCTCAAATATGGGTTTATTAAAAGTTTTTCGTATTTATTGGATACTAGGCTCAGTAGCAGCGTTCGTAAAGGTTCGTTACCGATTACACTATTAATTTTAATCGCGCTCGCTCAAATATGGGTTTATTATAACTGTTTCTTATTAATTGGATACAAGGCTCAGTAGCTGCTTCTCTAAAGGATCGTTACCGATTAGACTATTAATTTTAATCGCGCCCGCTCAAATATGGGTTTATTAAAAGTTTTTCGTATTTATTGGATACAAGGCTCAGAAGCTGCGTTCCCAAAGGTTCGTTACCGACTACAATATTAATTTTAATCGCGCTCGCTCAAATATGGGTTTATTATAACTTTTTCGTATTAATAGGATACAAGGCTCAGTAGCTGCTTCTCTAAAGGTTCGTTACCGATTAGACTATTAATTTTAATCGCGCCCGCTCAAATATGGGTTTATTGAAAGTTTTTCGTATTAATTGGATACAAGGCTCAGTAGCTGCGTTCCCAAAGGTTAGTTACCGACTACAATATTAATTTTAATCGCGCTCGCTCAAATATGGGTTTTATTGAAAGTTTTTCGTATTAATTGGATACAAGGCTCAGTAGCTGCGTTCCCAAAGGTTAGTTACCGACTACAATATTAATTTTAATCGCGCTCGCTCAAATATGGGTTTATTATAACTTTTTCGTATTAATAGGATACAAGGCTCAGTAGCTGCGTTCCCAAAGGTTTGTTACCGATTACACTATTAATTTTAATCGCGCACGCTCGAATATGAATTTATAATAACTTTTTTGTATTAATTGGATACAAGGCTCAGAAGCTGCTTCCCAAAGGTTCGTTACCGATTACACTATTAATTTTAATCGCGCTCGCTCAAACATGTGTTTATTATAACTTTTTCGTATTAATTGGATACAAGGCTTAGTAGCTGCGTTCCCAAAGGTTCGTTACCGATTACACTATTAATTTTAATCGCGCTCGCTCAAATATGGGTTTATTATAACTTTTTCGTATTAATAGGATACAAGGCTCAGTAGCTGCGTTCCCAAAGGTTCGTTACCGATTACACTATTAATTTTAATCGCGCACGCTCAAATATGGGTTTATTATAACTTTTTCGTATTAATAGGATACAAGGCTCAGTAGCTGCGTTCCCAAAGGTTCGTTACCGATTACACTATTAATTTTAATCGCGCACGCTCGAATATGAATTTATAATAACTTTTTTGTATTAATTGGATACAAGGCTCAGTAGCTGCTTCCCAAAGGATCGTTACCGATTTAACACTATTAATTTTTAAATCGTCCTCGCTCAAATATGGGTTTTTTAAAAGTTTTCGTATTTATTGGATACTAGGCTCAGTAGCAGCGTTCGTAAAGGTTCGTTACCGATTACACTATTAATTTTAATCGCGCTCGCTCAAATATGGGTTTATTATAACTGTTTTTATTTATTGGATACAAGGCTCAGTAGCTGCTTTCCTAAGGAGTCGTTACCGATTAGACTATTAATTTTAATCGCGCCCGCTCAAATATGGGTTTATTATAAGTTTTTCGTATTTATTGGATACAAGGCTCAGAAGCTGCGTTCCCAAAGGTTCGTTACCGATACAATATTAATTTTAATCGCGCTCGCTCAAATATGGGTTTATTATAACTTTTTCGTTTAATTGGATACAAGGCTCAGTAGCTGCTTCTCTAAAGGTTCGTTACCGATTAGACTATTAATTTTAATCGCGCCCGCTCAAATATGGGTTTATTAAAGTTTTTCGTATTAATTGGATACAAGGCTCAGTAGCTGCGTTCCCAAAGGTTCGTTACCGATTACAATATTAATTTTAATCGCGCTCGCTCAAATATGGGTTTATTAAAGTTTTTCGTATTAATTGGATACAAGGCTCAGTAGCTGCGTTCCCAAAGGTTCGTTACCGACTACATATTAATTTTAATCGCGCTCGCTCAAATATGGGTTTATTATAACTTTTTCGTATTAATTGGATACAAGGCTCAGTAGCTGCGTTCCCAAAGTTGTTACCGATTACACTATTAATTTTAATCGCGCACGCTCAATATGGATTTATAATAACTTTTTTGTATTAATTGGATACAAGGCTCAGAAGCTGCTTCCCAAAGGTTCGTTACCGATTACACTATTAATTTTAATCGCGCTCGCTCAAATATGGTTTTATTTTTATTAATAGCTTTTTCGTAGTTAATTTGATTATCAATAGCTTTTGTAAGATGCTGCGTTCCCAAAGGTTCGTTACCGATTACACTATTAATTTTAATCGCGCTCGCTCAAATATGGGTTTATTAAAACTTTTTCGTATTAATAGGATACAAGGCTCAGTAGCTGCGTTCCAAAGGTTCGTTACCGATTACACTATTAATTTTAATCGCGCCGCTCAAATATGGGTTTATTATAACTTTTTCGTATTAATAGGATACAAGGCTCAGTAGCTGCGTTCCCAAAGGTTCGTTACCGATTACACTATTAATTTTAATCGCGCACGCTCGAATATGAATTTATAATAACTTTTTTGTATTAATTGGATACAAGGCTCAGTAGCGTGGTTCCCAAAGGTTCGTTACCGATTACACTATTAATTTTAATCGCGATCGCTCGAATATGGGTTTATTATAACTTTTTCGTATTTAATTGGATACAGGCTCGAGTGTTCCAAAGGTTCGTTACCGATTACACTATTAATTTTAATCGCGCTCGCTCAAATATGGGTTTATTAATAACTTTTTTGTATTAATTGGATACAAGGCTCAGATAGCTGCGTTCCCAAAGGTTCGTTACCGACTACAATATTAATTTTAATCGCGCTCGCTCAAATATGGGTTTATTATAACTTTTTCGTATCAATAGGATACAAGGCTCAGTAGCTGCGTTCCCAAAGGTTCGTTACCGATTACACTATTAATTTTAATCGCGCACGCTCGAATATGGATTATAATAACTTTTTTCGTATTAATGGATACAAGGCTCAGTAGCTGCTTCCAAAGGTTCGTTACCGATTACACTATTAATTTTAATCGCGCACTCGATTCTAAAACTTTTGTATTATTATAAATCATTTTCGTTACGTTATTTAATTTATGGTGCCAAGGTTTAGTACTTGTTTATGTATCAGCTAAAGGTTCGTTACCGATTACACTATTAATTTTAATCGCGCTCGCTCACAATATGGGTTTATTAAAACTTTTTCGTATTATTGGATACAAGGCTCAGTAGCTGCGTTCCCAAAGGTTCGTTACCGATTACACTATTAATTTTAATCGCGCATCGCTCAAATATGGGTTTATTATAACCTTTTTCGTATTTAATTGGATACAAGGCTCAGTAGCTGCGTTCCCAAAGGTTCGTTACCGATTACACTATTAATTTTAATCGCGCTCGCTCAATATGGGTTTATTATAACTGTTTCTTTTAATTGGATACAAGGCTCAGTAGCGCGTTCTCAAAGGTTCGTTACCGATTACACTATTAATTTTAATCGCGCTCGCTCAAATATGGGTTTATTATAACTTTTTCGTTTATGATACAGGCTCAGTAGCAGCGTTCGTTACCGATTACACTATTAATTTTAATCGCGCTCGCTCAAATATGGGTTTTATAATAACTTTTTTGTATTAATTTGGATACAAGGCTCAGAAGCTGCGTTCCCAAAGGTTCGTTACCGACTTACACTATTAATTTTAATCGCGCTCGCTTAAATATGGTTTATTATAACTTTTTCGTATCAATAGGATACAAGGCTCAGTAGCTGCGTTCCCAAAGGTTCGTTACCGATTACACTATTAAATTTTAATCGCGCACGCTCGAAATATGAATTTATAATAACTTTTTGTATTAATTGGATACAAGGCTCAGAAGCTGCTTCTCAAAGGTTCGTTACCGATTACACTATTAATTTTAATCGCGCTCGCTCAAACATGTGTTTATTATAACTTTTTCGTATTAATTGGATACAAGGCTTAGTAGCTGCGTTCTCAAAGGTTCGTTACCGATTACACTATTAATTTTAATCGCGCTCGCACAAATATGGGTTTATTAAAACTTTTTCGTATTTATTGGATACTAGGCTCAGTAGCGGTGTTCCCAAAGGTTCGTTACCGATTACACTATTAATTTTAATCGCGATCGCTCGAATATGGGTTTATTATAACCTTTTCGTATTTATTGGATACAAGGCTCAGTAGCTGCGTTCCCAAAAGTTCGTTACCGATTACAATATTAATTTTAATCGCGCTCGCTCAAATATGGGTTTATTATAACTGTTTCTTTCTAATTGGATACTAGCTCACTAGCAGCGTTCGTAAAGGTTCGTTACCGATTACACTATTAATTTTAATCGCGCTCGCTCAAATATGGGTTTATTATAACTGTTTCTTATTAATTGGATACAAGGCTCAGTAGCTGCTTCCCTAAAGGTTCGTTACCGATTAGACTATTAATTTTAATCGCGCCCGCTCAAATATGGGTTTATTAAAAGTTTTTCGTATTTATTGGATACAAGGCTCAGTAGCTGCGTTCCCAAAGGTTCGTTACCGATTACAATATAAATTTTAATCGCGCTCGCTCAAATATGGGTTTATTATAACTATTTCGTATTAATTGGATACAAGGCTCAGTAGCTGCGTTCCCAAAGGTTCGTTACCGACTACAATATTAATTTTAATCGCGCTCGCTTAAATATGGGTTTATTATAACTTTTTCGTATTAATAGGATACAAGGCTCAGTAGCTGCGTTCCCAAAGGTTCGTTACCGATTACACTATTAATTTTAATCGCGCACGCTCGAATATGAATTTATAATAACTTTTTTGTATTAATTGGATACAAGGCTCAGTAGCTGCTTCCCCAAAGGATCGTTACCGATTACACTATTAATTTTAATCGTCCTCGCTCAAATATGGGTTTATTAAAAGTTTTTCGTATTTATTGGATACTAGGCTCAGTAGCAGCGTTCGTAAAGGTTCGTTACCGATTACACTATTAATTTTAATCGCGCTCGCTCAAATATGGGTTTATTATAACTGTTTCTTATTAATTGGATACAAGGCTCAGTAGCTGCTTCTCTAAAGGATCGTTACCGATTAGACTATTAATTTTAATCGCGCCCGCTCAAATATGGGTTTATTAAAAGTTTTTCGTATTTATTGGATACAAGGCTCAGAAGCTGCGTTCCCAAAGGTTCGTTACCGACTACAGTATTAATTTTATCCGCGCTTGCTCAAATATGGGTTTATTATAACTTTTTCGTATCAATAGGATACAAGGCTCAGTAGCTGCGTTCCCAAAGGTTCGTTACCGATTACACTATTAATTTTAATCGCGCACGCTCGAATATGAATTTATAATAACTTTTTTGTATTAATTGGATACAAGGCTCAGAAGCTGCTTCCCAAAGGTTCGTTACCGATTACACTATTAATTTTAATCGCGCTCGCTCAAACATGTGTTTATTATAACTTTTTCGTATTAATTGGATACAAGGCTTAGTAGCTGCGTTCTCAAAGGTTCGTTACCGATTACACTATTAATTTTAATCGCGCTCGCACAAATATGGGTTTATTATAACTTTTTCGTATTAATTGGATACAAGGCTCAGTAGCTGCTTCCCCAAAGGTTCGTTACCGATTACACTATTAATTTTAGTCGCGCTTGCTCGAATATGGGTTTGTTAAAAGTTTTTCGTATTTATTGGATACTAGGCTCAGTAGCGGCGTTCCTAAAGGTTCGTTACCGATTACACTATTAATTTTAATCGTGCTCGCTCAAATATGGGTTTATTATAACTTTTTCGTATTTATTGGATACAAGGCTCAGTAGCGGCGTTCCCAAAGGTTCGTTACCGATTACACTATTAATTCTAATCGCGCTCACTCAAATATGGGTTTATTATAACTGTTTCTTATTAATTGGATACAAGGCTCAGTAGCTGCTTCTCTAAAGGATCGTTACCGATTAGACTATTAATTTTAATCGCGCCCGCTCAAATATGGGTTTATTAAAAGTTTTTCGTATTTATTGGATACAAGGCTCAGAAGCTGCGTTCCCAAAGGTTCGTTACCGACTACAATATTAATTTTAATCGCGCTTGCTCAAATATGGGTTTATTATAACTTTTTCGTATCAATAGGATACAAGGCTCAGTAGCTGCGTTCCCAAAGGTTCGTTACCGATTACACTATTAATTTTAATCGCGCACGCTCGAATATGAATTTATAATAACTTTTTTGTATTAATTGGATACAAGGCTCAGAAGCTGCTTCCCA
Organism: Piezodorus guildinii; assembly: GCA_023052935.1. NCBI lineage: Eukaryota > Metazoa > Arthropoda > Insecta > Hemiptera > Pentatomidae > Piezodorus > Piezodorus guildinii. The sequence continues at coordinate 9,708,515 of CM041295.1, read as the reverse complement.
AAGGTTCGTTACCGATTACACTATTAATTTTAATCGCGCTTGCTCAAACATGTGTTTATTATAACTTTTTCGTATTAATTGGATACAAGGCTTAGTAGCTGCGTTCTCAAAGGTTCGTTACCGATTACACTATTAATTTTAATCGCGCTCGCACAAATATGGGTTTATTATAACTTTTTCGTATTAATTGGATACAAGGCTCAGTAGCTGCTTCCCCAAAGGTTCGTTACCGATTACACTATTAATTTTAGTCGCGCTCGCTCGAATATGGGTTTGTTAAAAGTTTTTCGTATTTATTGGATACTAGGCTCAGTAGCGGCGTTCCTAAAGGTTCGTTACCGATTACACTATTAATTTTAATCGTGCTCGCTCAAATATGGGTTTATTATAACTTTTTCGTATTTATTGGATACAAGGCTCAGTAGCGGCGTTCCCAAAGGTTCGTTACCGATTACACTATTAATTCTAATCGCGCTCACTCAATTATGGGTTTATTATAACTTTTTCGTATTAATAGGATACAAGGCTTAGTAGCTGCGTTCCCAAAGGTTCGTTACCGATTACACTATAAATTCTAATCGCGCTCACTCAAATATGGGTTTATTATAACTTTTTCGTATTAATTGGATACAAGGCTCAGTAGCGGCGTTCCCAAAGGTTCGTTACCGATTACACTATTAATTTTAATCGCGCTCGCTCAAATATGGGTTTATTATAACTTTTTCGTATTTATTGGATACAAGGCTCAATAGCTGCGTTCCCAAAGGTTCGTTACCGATTACACTATTAATTTTAATCGCGCTCGCTCAAATATGGGTTTATTATAACTTTTTCGTATTTATTGGATACAAGGCTCAATAGCTGCGTTCCCAAAGGTTCGTTACTGATTACACTATTAATTTTTATCGCGCTCGCTAAAATATTGGTTTTATTCCATATTCCATTAGCCTAGTATCCAATAAATACGAAAAACTTTCAATAAACCCATATTTGAGCGATCGCGATTAAAATTAATAGTGTAATCGGTAACGAACCTTTGGGAACGCAGCTACTGAGCCTAGTATAATATTTTTGCCCGCGATTATAAAACTAAAATAAAACGAACCCTCGCTAATCCGACTACCATACCTTGGTTGAATTTGACTTGGAAATGCTATAATATATATATATATATATCCATTAGTTGAAAAGCATTTTCTTCTCTTGGGGTGTGATTGAGGAGACCAAGAGGTTATTTCCTGAAATGTTCTGGGTTCTTTAGAGAATTGTTTGAGATAAAGCATGGCGGTAAGTAAAGTTTTTCAACTAATGGAACACAAATCAAATCTCCCATGTACATTTTTTTTAATTTATATTAAATTTTACAGCAGTTTAATTTTGTAGGTAACTATTAAATATACATATAAAATGGTGCAAAAACATATTTCTATTTACCCAACCTACAATTTGTCATATTTTTTAAACTATGTCGTGTGTAATATAAAGAATATTTTTAATCAAAATAAAGACTATTTGAGATAATGTTGATTGAAACGTAAAAAAAAGTACTTTCAGGCCTAACTTGAATATTAAATTTAATTCTTAGACTTGCTATTAAAAGTGGTATAACTAGCCCATACAGAGACAAGATGCCATTTGGAAGCTTTTAGATTTTAAATTTGATACTCTACAACTTTTATTCTATGATTTTTTTAGACTTGGATAGTTGCTTCCAAGTTACACTTGTCTCTTAGTGACCAAATTGGGTTTTTCAGCCAAAATGGAAAAATTTGCCTATTTCTGACGAACGATTGCGGCAATATTACTAAACCAAATTCAATAACTATGATGTCTTTTAGAATGAAAATTTAACGTTTTTTCATTTTTTAAAAGATAAATATTTTCAGTAGGAAGCACTGTATACGAGTAATAGGTGTAAAACTGAAAAAAGTGCCAACAATTTGAGGTTTTTCGGCTCCAAAAAGTTAAGCTCACCACCTGTGATGGTGCAAACTCAGATTACTTTTATTTAGGACCATTAAGAGTTATTAAAACTATTTCCAGCTTTGTCCGAATTAATTCCCACAAATATCCTAATTTTACTGGGCTAAAGTCCTGTAAAGGGATATTTTTTTATATAACCTCTGAAGATATTAGGATGTTTTGGGAAACCTATAAATGATATAATGACCCAAAATGTCTCATGAGACATAGCTTTTTGAAGATTCCTATATTCAAGCACTTGTCCGATATCTCAAAAATAACAGATATAGAAAATTTAGGCCAGCCAATAAAAACATAGACAGTGTAAAAAACCAAAGAATGTGTTAGAGCTTTAATTTAATGCTTATAGTAATAGCACTGCTCTTATTATTTTTTCCCTTAAAATAAATTGTCTATCAGAACAACTTATCTTGGACAACTGCGACTTCATAATCTTTTTAATATGAATTATCAAGTGTAATATAAATATTTCCTTTTTTTTAATTAACAGAAGTATATTTATTATGATTACTTATTAACAATTCCCTTAAATTTACAATCAGTGGCCAGGGTCCCACCTTGAGGACTAAATTTTATTATACATATTGAGAAATTTATAATAATATTTACAACATAGTTAATTCAATTGAATATTAATCTTAATAACCAAGCAAAAAGAAATTAGATTATCCATGGCCATTGGAGAGTTAATATTTACAATCAATTGTAAAGATTAAAAGATAAATTTCAGAAAATTTGATTTATGCCAAACACATTAGTTTTATTTAAGGGCCGATTAAAAACAAAAAATATTCATAGATGCTGAAAAGAAGTACTCAAGTATTTGAAAAAAAATAAAATTACATATAAATATTTACGAATTGTTGTATTCCAATTTATAGCAGTTCTATGACGATGAATTATACCATATACATATATATTTATCAGTAAAAATAGCTAAAACAAGCCTTTAAATATTGTATGAGTTTTTAATGGTCTAATTAATTAATTAATAATAAACTAAGCAATTATTAAAGTTATTTATTATGGAAAGTTAGACATTTAACTAATAATAAAAATTACATTATTACACTAAAGTAATAAGTGATGGGAAAGGAGGAGGAGGAGAAGTAAAACCCTCATAAAAAAAAAACAGGGTACTTCTGGCTTTGGATGGTAGCATCGTTATAGAGCTCCTGCCTAGAGTGAAAACTGGCCAATGGTCTCAATGGCGGATGAAGAGATGAATCTCCAAACGACAGAGAGGACAGAAGAGCTACCTCCAAGACTCATCATTATCTTGGTTGAAGAGAATAAAATTCCCGAGGTGTCTGTACCCAGATTGGGCGACCAAGGGTCAACATCTGTACCCCATGTTAGGAGCAGCTGAAAGAAACCTCCAGGGCTAACAACTTTGGTTGTAAAATCGGTGAGTCAAGTAGTCACCCCAAATCCATAGATATCAATCATGGGAGTGTGTATATGTGAAACAAAATACCCCAGGTGGACAATCCACTGCACAACCGTGCGCAAGCAGACATTCAGATTCTGGGGAGTCTGCAAAATTCACAGAGACGAGTCGGAGCGTCTTGGAATCTCAAACAAAATCAAGTACAAACATCAGAATTTTATAGCCACCTTCAATATCAACTCTCTTCTAAAGACTGGAAAGTTAAAAAATACATGGATACTCTCAGTAAACATCGAATTATCATAGTGGCCCTCCAGCAAACCAGATTTATGGATGAAAACAATTTTGATTTGGAAGGATTCAGGATACACAAGGGAAAAGTAGGCCAAAGAGTCATGAAAAATGGACCTAACGTAGGAACTGGCTTCATAATAAACAAGAATGTTCTGGATACTATAAACAAATTTGAATCCCAATCAGAAAGACTATCGACGTTGGTTTTTAAATCTGCCAACAGAGTGTACACTATAATGAACGCTCATGCCGCCATAAATGAGGACAATAGAAATAATCAAGATAAAGTAGAATGCTTGTGGGATCAGTTAGACGATGTCATTCAAAGAATACCAGAAAAACACAATATCATCCTAATGGGTGATTTTAATGCCCAAGTAGGGAAGGAGAAAAGAATATCATAAGATACTTGGTGAATAACTGGCCCACAACAGAACCAACCAAAATGGCATCAGACTTGTAGAGTTATGCCAAGTCCATGGCATGGTCTTGAAATCTACAGCTTTTAAAAACTTCCTAGAAAACAAAAAACATGGACCTCACCAAACCCAAACTTGGGTGAATTTCAAGACCATGTCCATGTTTATGAGGGATAAAACAGACTCAAACAACTACAGGGGCATATCACTACTGGATATAAAAAAAAATAAATAAAAAAAACCTGTACCACTACAACCCATGAAGAGTTTCGGGCTCAGTACATGTAGAGATTCGTACTGTTTCTAGGCCAACGGCCTAACAATGAGGTGATTCAGCCGAGATCACGCTCAGCCGCCAGGTTTTTCCACATTTTTGGGTACCCACTTTAAAGAGGCTGGGTGTGCCCCAGGAGGGTCTCCATACCCCAGGATCGCTCCCCAGCTGATACAACAGAAAAATAATATTCCACCACAGCCGGTATTCGAACCCAGGACCCCCTGGAGCACAGTAGAGTAGCGCACTACCTACTAGACCACGCTGCTCTCCACTACTGGATATAACCTATAAGATATTCTCAAAGGCCCTACTCAATAGAGCAGAACCACAGTTGGGAGAATATCAAGCAGAATTCAGAAAGGGAAAAGCCTGTTCAGAGCGCAGAGATCTTAAACCTCAAAAATATCATAGCCTATCAGAAACCAAGGGCAAAGACATGCGTCAAAAAAGCTTATGACTCACTAGATCGGGAAAACCTCCATTTGATACTGAAAGAACTAGGTCTTGGCAACAAAACAACAAACCTTATCAGGGAAACCCTCACCAAAACATTTTCTAAAGTAAAATTGATGGGAGAACTATCCGCCCATTTCGAGATCAAAACTGATGTACGACAGGGTGACAGACTATCACCAATACTATTCAATTGTGCCCACAAAAAAGTTGTCAGGGAATGGGATAAAACAGCCAGAATCAAATTTGGATCAGTAAATAAGGGTATCAAAATCAAGTGCTTGGGTTTATGAGGACGACATGGCCTTACTAGCTGGGACGTGGGAGGAAGCCAAAGATCTGACTCTTGAACTGCAAAAGCAATCAAGGAATACAGGTCCTCAAGATTGCTTATGGAAAAACCAAAATGATAACTAACATCAAGAATCCTCCAAAGTATATAAAAGTGGGGGAACAAAAAATAGAATTGTCCCTAATTTCAAATATCTCGGAGAGTGGATCAGTGGCAATAGCCAACAGAAGAGAGTTATAGAATATAGACGAAACGAAATTGAAGTAGCCTTCCAACTCACGAAAGACACCTACAACTAAAAATCACTCTCCTGGAATGCCATAATAAGGCACTACAATACAGTAGTCAAGCCTGAAGCCCTGTATGTTGCGGAAACTCTGTCCATCACTTAGTATGGTCCAATAGAAAAGTTGGAGATTAAGGAATGGAAAATTCTAGGTCCCAAATTACATAATAACTAGATCTCTCACGTCAGCAATGAGAGCCTGTATAGGAAAACCTAAAATTTTCCGACACAATAAGGAAAAGGAGGATTGACTTCTATGATCACATCCTAAGAATGGAACCAAGAAGAAAAACTAAAAGAATCTTCAACTTTTTTCACAATAAGAAAAAAAAAACTGGTTTAAAGAGACGAAGAAAGATCTATAAGAGTTAAAAATAACAAAAGAGTTGTTAAGGAACGGATCTGTGAAGAACATTACTAAGGACAAAGAGGTTCCAGGACAGGGTCAAGACCAAATGGCTATACAGTATTTCTGACGAGGAGAGGAGGATAAGATCTGAGAGGATGAAAAAATACTGGGCAGGCAGAAAATCACATAGCCACAAACAATGATTGATGATTGGCAACACCTTATGGTGATTAGCAAAAGGGTTGATTTAATCGAATGAATCCAATCTAAAAATTGATTCATTAACTCCTTTTAATTAGAAGATTAGAAATATAAACAGCTTTTTCAATAGAATTTGGCAAAATATTGTTCGGGCCCGAATCTGTAAATATTTTATTTTTAATTTACATAGATATATGTCATATTTTCTATTTTGTATAAAGTTGTTCTTTGTAACCACATTTAGATAATTTTTTTCTGTATTAAACATTTTCATTCTATTGTATTATAATAACTCTGTTATTTAAAATTAAGTATATTTTTATTATGAATACACATTTTTTTAGATTCAGTCCATTTTATTAATTGTTAATTCTATTGATAAAAATGTCTCATATTTTAACTTTAAATATTGTATTTCAAAGGAAGGAAGTCGGCGGTATGTTTATATTCAAAGAGTGTTGGTTTGTTTACGCTTTCAACAATGCGCCGGCTCGTCTTTCTCGCCAGTTTTTGTTAGACATTCTGTACGAGCACACACAAAGGAATATCCGACAGTCTCCATTCATAATATTCTTTATGGAAATTTTTATTGTCTATTGACGCTCTCTACGAGCAAATGTGCCTGATGGTCTACATTTCTAATATTCATTAGGGAATATTTTTTCTTCTTTCACTCTCAACAAGTACAGGACCTGCTCTTCACTTGCTCTGAACGTGTAAATCAGTCATCACATTCCTTACAGAATTACAGTGAACTCTAAGTACCATTTTTTCTTTTGTATATATCCAATACTTGTTAGTTATTTTTCTTGTCTTTTTTCTCATCTTTCAAAGTATTTGTACAACTTTGTTAGTTTTAAGTTTTTCTTTGCCAAGTTTTTACAGCTTCATCATATTTTAATTGCATTTTTCTGTGGGCATTTAATTATTTTGTCCTACTACTAATATCTATTTTTATTTATATTATTCTATTTTCATAGATATCTCGTTATATTCATGTCAACATAAAATGACATAGATTTGCGTCAACATATGTATACAAACAGTTTATTTTCATTCTGTTTTGTAGAGTCATGTTTTCTTTTAAAACAAAATAGATCAAATATTTGTTTTGATGTTCATTTGTTTACCTTTAATTCATTTTGGATAATCCCTATTTACGGCTTATTTAATTTATTTTATGTTTCAATCTTATGTCAGACACTGCAATCTGGAAAATTTTTAATTACATCTTTCCATTTGAAGTCACTAACGTTCAGACAGATTGGTGGATGAAACAAATATTGTCGTTTTTGTCACTCAATTGAAACCTCCTGACGTGTTTTACCAGCCTAATGAATGCACTCTCAACTAATTTCTCCATTATATATTCTCGAGGGTCAACAATTACTCCATAATTAAAAATATTTAAAAGTATGATTAAGACATTCCAAGTGAGTATAGGTCTATGCACGAGCAAATTTGGAAAAATAATCGAATTAGAGGGCTCTTAGTCGTTGTGACAGAAAAAATCTAAAAATATCGAAACACCTAAGTTGTGATGGCCAACCAATTCTTCACCACTCTCTCCCCTCCTACAACAGCCGAAAAAATGCACTTCAAGCAATACAGATGAAATCAATCAAATGGTCTCCAAAGCAAAATTTTCAAAATTAATATTTATTCTAAGAATAAGTCCTCTAAAAATAATTTCTTAGAGGCATACAACTTAAGCCGAAATGAGAGCACACATTAAAAATTAAGTGTTACTACTATTTTTATGTAACAACTCTTCCAAACCATTTCCTTGCATTTTTTTTACACTTGAAAAATAAATTTAATGAGAAATGATAACAATGATAACAGTAATCAATGTTCCTCACTTAGCTTTGTCTTCCTGGGCTTTTATTGAGCAATATTTGTCAAAATTCAGCTAGAAAGCCACAGTATAATGACCTTTAAAGGATGAAGGAAATCAGGTTATTATTCTGGGATCATTACATACAGTTAGCAGACAAAATTTCTTGGAAAAATCAATAACAAGTAAATAAATTAATGAAAACCAGAGGACCCTCCCCCAACGTGCTCATTCATCATCACTGCATCAAGAGTATAAATCAATAATGTTTTAAGCAGACTCTGGTGTAATTCCAAAGTCAGTTCAGTTGACAATAATATGCACAAATATCTAGAGGCTTAACCATCTAATCTCAGGCTTATCGGATGACATGTCATTCTTCTCTTCCCTCATATTGAATTAACCAACCAGTTGTGGTACACCAAAGTAAATGAATAATCCACCCTCTGCCACAGATCCCTTCTACTAGTACTTTTACAGCAGCAACTGCCACGATTCTCTATCCTGTGCAACATTTATTCAGTTTTGCACATTCATGTAGTTTCATGCATCATTGGATACACAACGATATAGATCATATAGCACCCTATTGCTTCTTGGCCAATTTATTTATTCTTAAAATTCATTATTCTCCTAGCCACCCCCATAAATTTTGCACAACACTTTCTGCTATAATATATTAGGATTAGCTGGTACTCAGCCCTGGGTGTTGTCCAGTTTTTTATTCCACTGCATAGTACAGGCTGAATAAGGGTTTATAGATCATTGCTTTTTTTTGCCTGGTCACCAGATGGCTGCACAGATGCTTTTGGAGCCATAAATAGCAATGGTTTGCACCCAATATTCTCATTTTTATTACAACTCCTTCTTTATTGTTGTAATTTACAGCGGGACTCAAGAAAACAAATTGTGAGACCTGTTTGAATTCATATTATGAGATGAGACGTAGGCACCCAATGATCTTAGAGCCACATCTGAAATCATATATTTGGTCTTAGGTTCATTCAAACAAGACCCATAAGTTTATCTGAAGCTTCTGGACCAAGGAAGGCTTTATCCACCACTTGCCTTATGGCGGAAGTCGAAATGGAAAGGCATAATTAAAAAAAAAAAAAAAAAAATACCACTTGCCTGAACCATCCCACAATATCTATGTCACTTGCATATGCGAACATTTGTACCATTCTGGATGTAATTAGTTGACCGTTGAGATTTACTGGAAGGGATTAGTCTACATCTCAACAACGGCAGGCATTCTCATCTCAGCAAGCCATCATTTCTACACCTCCAGGTGACTCACGCTCTCTTCATCACCACAATTCCAGTTCTAAAAAGCCCTGATGATGAGCCACAAAGGGGTTCGAAACGTTGGCAAACAATAAATAGTTGAAACTATTTAGTTGTTTCATTTAATGACCGCCACCCGGACTAATTCCTTCCAGTATTTGTACCATTCTATTCCATATTAAAGACCAGGCACACCAGGACATCCCCTTGCCTCACTCCTTTTGTTGATATGAACTCTGATGATATCCGACCTTTCACTCAGCTCATACAATGCTTTATATAGTTTATTTGCTTAATGTTCTCATATGCTGACTACGTCACGTTATACTCTCTTCCTATCTCAAGTATTGTTTGGAGGTGAAAATTTGGTCTGTAGTAGACCTACCTTGCCGGAATCCACACTGATTATGACCTATTTCTCTTTCAGTGATTTGCAAAAGTCTGTGAATCAAAATACTGGAGAGGATTTTAAATGTGCATGGAAGTAAAGATATTTCTCAGTAATTGCTGCATTTAACTTTTTATATATGAAACAAATCACAAGTTTTCTCCACAAAACTCCTTGACCTGTCTGGTTTCTTGGATGGCTGTTATGTCTAACTTGAGCCAGTCAATCTGTTGCAGTAGCAATAGAAGTGCTCCACGTCTTTTAAGTTACAATACGTTCCAATTACCAAGATATATCCTATGATGATTTCCATGTTTTATCCATTTGTGACTGTCTGAATTTGAGGCATTTCCATGGGGTTTCACGATTATTAATTTTTGGGTAGTGAAGTTATCAACCCTCTCTACGTACCCTAATATGCTGGTGGGGCCTGCCTCAATACTTGCACTCCCTCCAGAAATCCTTCAGAAGACTAAAGTAGAACCTATGTACAAGCTTTGAAAGAGATGAAACAATTATATGGACCTATTAAGATTACTAAAAATATCATTATTCAATATATAACAAACTTCTAATTTAGAAGACTATATAGAAAACTAAATGGAGCAATAGGCTTGAGCTGTGGGGGAAAACACAATTTTTGAACACGAACACCTAAGGCCCTCTATACACGGAGGTACTGGAAAGAAACTGATTAGTGACCAAATGGTTTACTTTGAGTCACTCCCTGTGCAATCAAATGGGACACTAAACACAGCAATACTAGATAAGGACACACCTGTGAAACACAGGAACTAGTTTGTAACCAGTCTCCTGGAGACTCATGTGGGGGTGGAGAAACACCCTATTTTGTTCAATTTTAACCTTCCTGGGTATACAAACAATTCTGCAAATAATTACAAAATGTTTTTTTTATTTTTAAATAACTATATTAAGGTATAACAGTTTACATACCTGTTTACAGGAAATTAACTAATATGAAATGCCAAAAATTAATCAAAGAAAAATGGCTAATCACCACTTCTAATTTCAAAACGCTATATCTGTCGTATTTCTTAACCAATTTCAATGATTCTTTTTTGTTTTGAGGAAATTTAATTATGTACCGAATAGCACTAACTTGGCAGATTAATATTTATAAATTTGTACAGTAGACGGATAATTTTTTTTTTATTCTTTATTCAGGTTCTACATATCTTCCAAGATAGGACCTCAAATTTTGAGGGTGAGAGGGGGTAATTTTTTTTTTGTCGATTAAAAAAATGTATTATTGAAAATAATAAACCAAAACCATAAAACAGGAGGCACAATTTTTTCAAGGCATGGATGTACCCAAAACCTTCTTGCTATTCTTCTCTTCCACCTGATACAGCACAACAGGGCAATTTTGTCTCGCTTGAAACTTCTGAAGATATTTGAAGCATCCATGACGTTTCTGTGTGACTCTTCACTACAGAGTCTGTAACTTGTCAGTAACCCGAGTTAATTAGTTTCTTTTCTGTAGCTTCGTGTGTAGAGTTCCTACAGGAACAAACAATACCCTAACCCACGAAGTAAACAAAAAAATTGTTTTAGAACTTATTTCAGTCTAATTCCGTAATCCTTCAAAATCTATCCAACCACACTCACTTCTAAAATCTTCCAGAAAGGCCTCTAAAATCTTTTGATGAAAGTCTCTTAGACCCAAATCGTGTTTTTCTCACAATTTAATTAAATTATCTGAGAATATATCTCTAAATTAGAAATTACTATTTATTACTAGTACTTACATCAACCATATCATCATCAAACAACAGCCAAAAGTCATGACTTTTAACAATGCTTATATAATGGCCTCTATTTGGGCCACTTCCACAATGTATGACCACAGCAACCAAGTTATACATTCTGTCAGGATTCACAGCATCATCAGACTAGAAAAAATGAAATAAAATAGAATATAAAAATTAAAAACCACATGCTTATCAATAAATTGTTTATTATTATTATATATTTATGTTGAATCAAATATAAAAAGGATTTTATTTGAAATAATAAAATCATTTATTTAAAAACAAAAGGCAACAATCATTTATTTTTCCACAGTTTCCCACCATAGAAAGAAGGTGATAAAGACAGGTGCCCTCCAACAACTCATCATATTTAAATGTTTGTCCTTCTGGAGCTTATTTATGTGGTGCAACCAAAAAGAAATCACAGTATGATAGGAATGGGCTGTAAATAAGAATGATAAAGTTTTTATGTTTTTTTTAGATTAAGATTTTAATTTTTCAATCTTTTACAAGTGGCCTAATGCCTCAAACTTTATACATGTGGTAATTGCACCTATCACAAGTTAGTTTTACATGATATTTATAGTAAGGATTGGTGGTTATTGTAGCTTTAAGTTACATTTAGAACAGTAGAAAAAATCTAAAATCAAAAACTACACAATAAAAAAGAATTAAAGTAAAAACAAAACAATTAAAGTAAAAAATAAAACAATTAAAGGAAAAGACAAAACAAATTATATTAAAAAACAAAACCAAGTAAAAATAAAATGATACAAAATAAAAATATTTAGCTTATATGCTAATAAAGCATTTCCAAGTCAATTGTAACCTTTTCCAAGTCAAATATAACTTTTTCCATTTCAAATGTAACCCTTTCCATTTCAAATGTAACTTTTTCCATTTCAAATGTTACCTTTTCCAAGTCAAATGTCACCTTTTTCTTCACTTCTAGCCTCAAATATTCTGTTTTATTTATTGAAAAATAATTAGTTTAATTAACATTATGACTTTTTTAATAATTGTGGATATAACTAGTTGACCGCTGAGAATTACTGGAAGGAATTAGTCCGGGTGGCAGTCATTAAATGAAACAACTGAATAGTTTCAACTATTTTATTGTTTGCCAACATTTCCACTCGCTGTTTAGCTAGTTTCCACTCGCCTACCAGACGCCCTGATGATGACCCACAATGGGGGTCGAAACGTTGGCAAACAATAAAATAGTTGAAACTATTCATTTGTTTCATTTAATGACCGCCACCCGGACTAATTATTTCCAGCAGTCAGACTTTTTTAATAATTTTGGCATATCATATCGCTATCTTTTTTTTTTTTTTAGCTATTTGGTATCAAGTTCTGTTTTTTACTAGATATATTAAAAAAAATTAATTATCGTCTATTTAGTTTTAAGATAGTTATTGATTTTGAGTTTGTAGAGGGGAGGGGTAGTTTTTGTGAATAATTAATGTGTTTTCGGGTATTATAATTACTTTTTTCAAGCTGTATTTTTTATCACTCACGTGCATGTTAACTCGCATTTACTTTTAATGTTTTTAATTGATGTAGGAGATGATAGTTGAGTTTTCGGGTATTATAATTACGTTTTATTTTTTTATTGCTCCCATGCATTTTAACTCGAACTTACTTTTCATAGATTTTACTGTCATAAGGGTTGATAATTGTTTTTTCGGGTCTTATTATTACGTTTTTCGAGCTTTGTTTTTACCGCTCGCGTGCATTTTAACTCGAATTTACTGTTAATATTTTTTAATATCATAGAGGTTGATAATTGTGTTTTCGGGCTTGTGATTACGTTTTTCAACTATGTTTTTTATCGCTCACACTTATTTTAACTACAATTTACTTTTTATGTTTTATATTAGTATAGGGGTTGATAATTGTGTTTTCGGGTCCTATAATCACGTTTTTTGAGGTTTTATTTTTTTATCGCTTCCATGCAATTTTACTCGAATTTATTTTTAATGTTTTTTATTGATATAGGAATTAATTAATGTGCTTTGGGGAGTTATGATTACGTTTTTTGAGCTGTATTTTTTATCGCCCTCAATTATTTTAACTCGAATTTACTTTTACTGTTTTTTATTGATATAGGGATTAATTATTTTACTTTCGGGTGGTTGTGATTACGTTTTTCGAGCTGTATTTTTTATCGCTCGCGCTTATTTTAACTAAAATTTACTTTTTATGTTTTCTATTGATACAGGGGTTGATAATTGTGTTTTCGGGTCCTATAATTACGTTATAGGGATTAATTAATGTGCTTTCAGGGAGCTATGATTACGTTTTTCCAGCTGTATCTTTTATCGCTCATGCGTATTTCAACTTGTATTTACTTTTAATCTTTTTATTTTTATAGGAATCTATCCTTGTGTTTTCGCGGGGTTATGAAAATGTTTAAAAGCTTTTTATTATCACTTGTGCGGATTTAAACTCGCCTTTATTTTTGAAATTTTTTTATTGATATTGGGATTGATTATTTTGTTTTTGGTTCTCATTATAACGTTGCTGGAATATACATTGTTTAGCTTTTTTTTTTTACTTTTTTTTTAGAATTATTATTTCATAAAAGGATTAGTTATAGTTCCTTTTCTAGCGTCCTGAGTAAGTTTTTTCAACTAAATCTTTTGTAAAGGATCCGCTTCCTAACTTGGTCTTACAATCATTTGATAATTTAACTGAGGAATCGTTTATTCTATTTTCGGGTGTTCTGATAATATTATTTGAACCAAATTTGTTATCGCTTTTACTCATTTTAAGTTACTGTTCCTATTTCATAAATATTCGATAGAGAGATCGTTTATATAGTTTTCGGGAATACTAATAGAGCTTATGACATTTTTTTTTTTTATAGCTAGTGCCCATTTTAACTTAAATGAAAAGTGATCTAGAAGAATGCGCAATCCTGATGTAACGTCCAGATCAAAAATGTAATCAGATCCTGCAAAAACACAATAAATAATTTGTACGTCAAATTATACCATAATATCTACGGTATGTAGAAATTCCCAAGCGCATAAAAGAATAATGTTCAAAACACGTTATGAGAATCCCCTAAAACAAAAACAAAAAAGACCACTGCAAATGGAAGTTGAAATGAGAGCAAGCGACAATAAAAACAGCTTAAAAACGTAATCACAAGACCTGAAAAGATAATTACAAACCTCTATAACAATAAAAAATATTAAAAGTAAATGCGAATTGAAATACGCATAAGCGATAAAAGATACAGCTCAAAAACGTAATCATAACCACCCAAAAGCACATTAATTAATCCCTATATCAATAAAAAACATTAAAATTTAATGCGAGTTAATATGCACGCGAGCGATAAAAAATACAGCTCGAAAAACGTAATTATAATATCCGAAAACACATTAATTATTCACAAAAACTACCCCTCCCCTCTACAAACTCAAAATCAATAACTATCTTAAAACTAAATAGACGATAATTAATTTTTTTAAATATAGCTAGTAAAAAACAGAACTTGATACCAAATATCTAAAAAACAAAAAAGATAGCGATAGGATATGCCAAAATTATTAAAAAAGTCTGACTGCTGGAAGGAATTAGTCCGGGTGGCGGTCATTAAATGAAACAACTGAATAGTTTCAACTATTTTATTGTTTGCCAACGTTTCGACCCCCATTGTGGGTCATCATCAGGGCGTCTGGTAGGCGAGTGAAAACTAGCTAAACAGCGAGTGGAAATGTTGGCAAAGAATAAAATAGTTGAAACTATTCAGTTGTTTCATTTAATGACTACCACCCGGACTAATTCCTTCCAGTAATTCTCAACGGTCAACTAATTATATCCACAATTATTAAAAAAGTCATAATGTTAATTAAACTAATTATTTTTCAATAAATAAATAAATAAAACGGAATATTTGAGGCTAGAAGTGAAGAAAAAGGTGACATTTGACTTGGAAAAGGTAACATTTGAAATGGAAAAGGTGACATTTGAAATGGAAAGGGTTACATTTGACTTGGAAAAGGTGACATTTGAAATGGAAAAAGTTACATTTGACTTGGAAAAGGTTACAATTGACTTAGAAATGCTATATATCAAACTAATAATATTTCTTTTATACTTTTCAAAATTAATGCAGTAGTATGTCTTTTGTACGTTTATGTATGCAACGTTTTAGAGTGATCTTGTCGTAATCACCTATTTTTTGAACAATTGGGTTGTCACTAGGAAAAAAAATGTTTGTGCCAGCGAGTACGTAAAGCTTTTAATTGACAGGAGTTGTAAATCTAATAACATAGTTGTGATTCGCATGTAACGAGCATAATTATTTACGATTCTCATGCATATGTTCTGCACCACCTCCATTTTCCGATATTTGGAATGGCATATATAACTCCAGACTAGGGCAGTGTAGGTCAATATGGGATGGATGACAGTTTTGTAGAGAATTAGTTTGTTTTTTTGTGATAGTTTTGAGTACCTATTGAAGTATGGGGTCATTTTGTTGATAATATTTTTGGCTCTACTGCATTTATTATGTATGTGTTTTGTGAAAGTTAAGGATTTATCCATTCCTAATCCTAATTAATTTGTAGACTGGGCCCAGGAGATATGTTTCTGTTCAGAACAATGTTTTTTGTAACGGACGGCCTTTTTTTTGTGAAAATTATCGCTTGAGTTTTCTGGACATTAATTTTAATCTTCCATTTTGAAAAATAGCGGATATGTTTTTTAAGGAGAGCCTGTAACCTATTGATTATTGTAACGATCCTATATGAAGATGTGTAAATAGCTATGTCATTGGCTTATAGGGATAGTTCTACTGAGGGGTGTGAAGGGAGGTCTGAGATGTGTAGGTTAAATAGGATCGGGGAAAGGCAAGAGCCCTGAGGAAAACCAGCGGTTAAGATATGGATTGAAGACTTGGTATTGTTAATGGTTAAGAAGAATGACCTATTGTTGAGGTAGGAATCAAGGAGGTGGATAATGTATGGTGGAAAGTTGTATACAATTAATTTGTGAATGAGACCATTGTCAAAAGCTTTTTCTATGTCAAATACCAGTATGTTTCTTGTCATTGTATCCTTTCGTAATGTAGTCAGTAAGTCGGGTTAGTAGAGCTACGGTTGAGTATTTGGCTCTGAATCTGAACTGGAGAGTCAAAGTGTCATGGCCGCTAGTAATATACCACTTACGTATCGCTCTGTGACTATTACTTTGCCATCTCGCTGTTATTGATGTTTCATCTACCAAAACTTGTGATTAGTGAGTTTTTGAACTAATGAACCCACTAACAATCGCACATAGAGGTGAGTGCACTTATTTTCATAACGCACCTAATAGACTGTTGACTGCCTGGACTAGATAAGAGGAGGGGATAAATCCCTTCTGTACACCTTATCGTGTTTATAAGTTCTCGGTCAGGACTGTTGTCAGCTACGAGATCGTAACGAAGGACTTGTATATATATTTTCTAGATTTATTCTCAAAGACTATTTTATTTTATTATTATTAATTTTTTTTTCCTTCTAGAAGACTTTTCATTTTTTATTACTTAGTTCTTATTAATTAATTATGTGTTTTTTAATTTTATGTTATTTGTATATAATATTGTAAATAGTTTTATTAGTTTAGATACTTTTTAATTTAAGTAGTAAATTTTATTAATTTGTAAAAGTATATACTTTTTTTTTTTTTTTTCAATTATTTTTCTCTCTTTACGGCGTATGTTTTATTCATGGATCCTGACATGAATACATCTTGTGACGACTCGACCGAAGAAACACCCTTCTCTGAGATAAGCGAGTCTGATTCGCAATTCCTACAGCGGACACGACACAAAAGGCAACGAAACTCAAATCCCGGGCTTGGGGATTCACCTAACAAAAAAAAAAACAAATCGGCCAAAACTAAACAGGCAATTAATCAAAACAATTCACCTCCTAAAACTCGCAGTACCACTGCAGCCAGCAAAAATGAACTCACGGGTCCGGCTATCTCAGCCGCCCCATCCTCGCCTAAGACACCGCCTTCTACATCAGCCAGTAACGTTCCAGTTGCAGCGAATATTTCTAAAGCGATCCCGGAGCCACAAGGGTTTACTGACCCAGAGCCACCCCCCATATTTGTTAGTAACATCAACAACTTCATGACTTTCGGTCAAGAAATCGCCGACTTGATCGGTCAGCCTAACTTCAGATGTTTCTCAAGGCTCAACGATATCAAAATTAACACTAACTCTAAAGAGAGTTATAAAAAACTTATACAATATTTAAATTCCAAAAATTATGACTTTCACTGTTACCAGTTGAGGCAGGAAAAAGCATACAGGGTGGTCTTAAGAGGACTCCACTCAACGACCCCCACTGAAGCAATTAAACGAGGACTAGAAGAGATAGGGCACTCTGTTAGACACGTTTCATGCGTCTTACACCCCTCAGAAAAATACCCTCTACCATTATTTTTTTGTAGATTTGGAGCCGGCACAAAATAACCCCGACATATTTCAGGTTACAAGACTTTTATATTCAGTTATTCGATTTGAACAACCAAGACAAAGACCAACTATAGTACAGTGCACGAAATGTCAAAACTTAGGCCACACCAAGTCCTACTGTTTTCATCAGGCCAGGTGCGTCAAATGCGCCGGTCCTCACTCATTTGACACCTGCCCAAGATCGCCTAATGAGCCAGCTAAATGTACTCTTTGCGGTGAGGCACACCCTGCAAGCTATAAAGGTTGTGTGATTTACAAAAACCTTCTTAAGCAGAGAACTCATAACTTGCAACAAAGAAGCGTAGAGCAGCAAATTCTTTCCGATGATTCGAGGAATTTTCCTGAGCTTCAGCAACGTCAAGCAGACAACGCTCCCCAGCCTTCTACCTCAGCAGACAAGATTATAACCCCTCAACCCTCGAAGACACCGTTCATCCCAAAGAATCAACAAATTCGTCGTCAGGCGCCTCCGGCCTCTCAATCCAAACCCCAGAACTCCAAACCGCCACCTAAAGTTCCACTTCAACCTACTCCCTCCAATCATCTACCATTGCAGGTCAAGTTACCACAGGAGCAACCTCATCAAGTTCTTACCCATCCTAATGTCCAGCAAAAACCAAATCCCCCTCCCCTATTATCAACCAATGTACTTCCTCGTACCCCACGACGATCCCAGCCTACAAACATTCCTCATGCCCAAACGAATCATAATCCTCATGCCACTGATACAAATCCAAATTCACCTGACATATACTCCATCCTGAATTCCTTCCTTTCAGACCTTCAAGAAACCATAAGACCTCTTATCACCCTTCTCACTCGAATCCTTTCTGAAATCCCGTTCAATGTCTCACGATGAGTGTAAAGCCCCTAGCTATCCTCTTGTGGAACGCTAACGGCCTGCATAACCACCGTGACGAACTGGACATATTCCTCCATGACAATCACATAGACATAGCACTACTGACTGAAACTCACTTCACTCAACGATCACGTTTTTACATACGAGACTACATTACTTACAGAACAGACCATCCTGACAACACTGCCCATGCTGGTTCTGGCATCCTTATTCATAAATCCATACCCCATTCCCTTGTTCCGTCTACTCCAACTGACGCTAAACAATCAACCTCTCTAATCATTTCAGCTCGTCCTTTCCATGTAACTCTCGCAGCTGTATACTGTCCTCCTGGAAATTCCATTTCCCACACCCTTCTTAATTCCTTTTTTCTATCCCTTGGTCCGCGCTTTATTGCTGGAGGAGACTACAACGCTAAACACCAACAGTGGGGTTGTCGAACGTCCAACACCCGTGGTAATATCCTTTCTGCCGTCTCAAACTCCAATAGTTATTCTATCCTCTCGCCCATGAACCCTACTTACTGGCCTACATCTCTCAAAAAACGTCCGGATATCCTTGATATATTTGTCACCTCACAGCTTTCCTCCTCGCAAACAATAGTTAAATCCTTGAACGACCTCTCATCAGACCACAGTCCAGTTTTGCTTTCCTTGCATTCGAACTTTATTCCTATCCCAAGCCCTCCTAAACTGATCATTGGACGAGTGAACTGGGACGGATTTCGAACAGACTTGGAAACCAGATTAGACTTAACTATTCCATTAAAAACTAAAACAGACGTTGACAGTGCCGTAGATAAACTTACAGACTCAATACGTACCAGTATTTTCGATAACACTACAAACACTAACGCCAACATCAACAACCCACAACAAACAAACCTGCCACAGCACATTCGTATCTTGCTAAGAGAAAAACGTAAAGCAAGATCGAAGTGGCATAGGACTAGATACCCAGGAGACAAAACATATTATACCAAACTGACGAACAAACTAAAAATAGAAATCAAGAATTTCAAGATTCAAAACTTACTGAGTATGACTGAAAAACTTACTACTACCGACAAGTCACTATGGACTACTACTAAGAAACTGTTAAACTTCAAAGACTTTAATCACCCTCTCCTTAATGAATCTCAATCCTGGACTAGAACCGATGAAGAGAAATCCCAAACATTCGCTCAGCATCTTTTTAAAACCTACAATCCGCATCCTGATATCCTTAACCAGCATCACCTCGAATGCATTGAAACAGAACTGGATGTTCCACTCCAGCTGACCCTTCCTCCTAAAGCATTTCATCCGTCAGAAATCTTAAACTTAATCCATAGATTACCTTCCCGAAAAGCTCCTGGAAACGATCTAATCACTGCCCATATCTTAAAACAACTTCCTAGAAAAGCCATCCTGTTCCTCACATATATTTATAATGCTACACTCCGTACTACCTATTTTCCTGATTCCTGGAAATTATCTATCGTTAAAATGATCCCTAAACCCAAAAAACCGCTAGAACTTCCTTCTTCCTACCGTCCTATCTCTCTTTTACCTATTATGGGTAAAATCCTGGAAAGACTCATCCTTAAATGTCTTTATCCAATCCTGGAACTTAATCACATAATCCCAGACCACCAGTTTGGGTTCGGAGCATCCCACTCCACCATCCAGCAGTGCCATCGCGTGGTGGATGTAGTCTCTTCTGCATTGGAGCGCAGATTGTACTGCACGGGAGTCTTTCTCGACGTGGAACAGGCCTTTGACCGAGTCTGGCACCCGGGACTGCTGTACAAACTCCGTAAATTCCTCCATCCAACATACTTCCTCATCCTCCAGTCCTACCTCTCTGATAGAACCTTTAAAATCAACCACAATAGTTCCTATTCATCCACTTTTACTCAGTCTGCTGGTGTTCCTCAAGGCAGTATCCTAGGACCCATTCTCTACACAGTCTATACAGCTGATATCCCAACCCATCCTAACACATTCCTTTCTACCTATGCCGATGACACTTGCGTGCTATCAGTTAATAACGATCCTAGTATTGCCTCTCAAAACCTCCAATCCCACATCAGAGACCTTGAGGTATGGTGTCAGAATTGGAGAATTAAAATCAACTCCAATAAATCCCACCAGATTACTTTTACCCTTCGTCGTAAACCTATGACATCCTGCCCTACAGTGTCCTTTAATGATATTCCGCTTGTCCCTGTTGAACAGATCCGTTATTTAGGCCTCCTGCTTGACAAACGTCTTACATGGAATCCGCATACAAGACTGAAAAGACAAGAGACTGCTCGCCGATTTCAGTTACTTCAACATTTACTTAACAGACGCTCTAACCTTTCTCTTTACTACAAAAGACTAATTTACATGACAATCATAAGACCTATCTGGACTTACGGAGTTGAGCTTTGGGGCTCTACTAAACCATCAAACTCTTCCCGTATCCAATCCTTACAATCCAAAATCCTTCGCAAAATCCTTAACGCTCCTTACTTTGTCACCAACAAAATCATCCACAAAGACCTTAATGTTCCATATGTTGCTGATTTGGCCTGTACCAGGTATCACTCCTTCCATGAAAAACTCCACTCCCACTCTAATCCACTAGTTTCAATCCTTGCTTCCACTTCAATTCCTGACAATCCGCCGAGGCGTCTGAAAAGAAGATGGCCTCGAGACCTTCTTGTGTAGATTCACTACTAGAGTGCTGCCAATGGGCAGTTTCTCTTCATGTTTTTTTTCATGTGTATTATCATTGTAGCCGATTTACTTGATGTATGAACATACAGTTGTAAATTTCAATAAATGAATTAAAAAAAAAAAAAAAAGAATCCGAACTGTTCGTTGGGGATAAGGTTATGTTGGTTAACGTGTTTCAGTATTCTGGTTAATAGGAATATTTCAAATATCTTAGCTATTATGTTTAGGAAACTGATGGGTCTGAAATTACTATTTTCTGTAGGTTCTTTGTTAGGTTTCGGATGGTGATAATTTTAGCGGTTTCCCAGGATGATGTGAAATATCTCAAACGAAGGATACAGTTGTAGACTTTGGTCACAAAGATTAAGGCTTTTTCACTTAAATTTTTTATAACTATGGCAGGTATAGAATCTGGACTTGGGGATTTCTTGGTTTGTAGTAGTTTAAATACTCTGCCTGTTTCTTTTGGTGAAATGGATGGAAAGGAAGCTTATTATTTCAGGAGTATTTCAAGGAATTGGTTTACAGAATTAACTACGTTTGTGTTGAACAGAGCCAAGAATCGGTGGTATGGAATTGACAGAGCTTATATGGCAAGTAGTTCCGATTTGTTTTTTTCACAGTGCACATACACATCTGCTTTTTTAAGAGGTGGTATTGATTGCAACTGATTAGTAAAACTTTTGTGTATTCCCCATAAACGTTAATCACCAGAATGGAATTGAGATAGAGTTTTTGTCCATTTATTAATTTTCTATTTGCTTAATCGACTTTTTATGAAAGAGTTTATTTCATTTGATATTTGTTTATGTAATGGATTATTTGTTTTTTGTGAAGTTTTCGGGATTTTATTGATATGAGGTTTTTGAGAACTGAAGGTATCTCTTCTGATTGATATTTGTTGGATTTCATAGGTATCAATATTGACATCGTGCTTTTAATAGTTTCATTAAATGAAGTAATATTTTCCTCAATATCAGACAAAGTATCGATTTTAGGATTAAAGTCTAGATGTTTATCAATAGTTTCTCAAAAATATTTCCAATTAGCTTTTTTAAACACATATTTTGGAGGCATAGTAATTGTAGAAAAGTTCTGTTCAATCCGAAAAATCACTGGGTTGTGGTCCGAATTGAGACATGATAATGAATGAGACGACTATTTATTATTAAAAGGATGTATCGGTCTAAGTCAGAGTGTTTACAATAGTTAATGAAAGAAAATATAAAACAATAAACATAAGAAGAATTATTTAACCTAATGTTAGTAAATATTGTATTTATTAGTATAAGGAATATACAATGTTGTTCAAAATAATAAACACCCATCTTTAAGACTTTGTAGTGGCAGATTAGTCAATAAATGTCTATAAGCCTTACATT
Organism: Piezodorus guildinii; assembly: GCA_023052935.1. Taxonomy (NCBI): domain Eukaryota; kingdom Metazoa; phylum Arthropoda; class Insecta; order Hemiptera; family Pentatomidae; genus Piezodorus; species Piezodorus guildinii. Next base: position 9,685,848 of record CM041295.1, on the reverse strand, counting down.
AAAATAAGTACTTAGGACATACCATCTTCTGCTGTTTTTATTTTGTACATAATATTTTAAAATTATATTATAATTTTTTGTGAGTCAAAATCACCAAAGAACTGTTTACTATCTTTAAATAAGTCAGTAATTGAAGGCTTTTTAGGGACAGAATATGCTTAGTTATTTTATTTATTAAATTTTTTTTCAATCCAAGAAGATGTTGTTTTAGGTAGAGACGGAAAATTGTTGGTCTTCGGTTTGTACATTATGGGATCAGAGAGCTAGATAGTCAGGCATTGTTTACTAAGCTATAATTCTTGATTGCGTATAAACTTTGGACATTTTTTGGAATTTGAAAAGTGTCCTTGACAGTTACAGACTTGGGTACAAATCCATCCGCTAGTATATTCGGGCATTCTCTTGATAAATGTTCACCAGCATATTTTAGACATTTTGGTTTTCTGTAGGATTTTTGGCACAGGAAACATTGAGTTAACATTTTTTTACTAATGTATTTTTCCCATTTTATTACTACATCATTGCAGTATTTAATGAATTTTATTTCATTCAGTTGCTCTTTATTTTCTATTGAGAGTGGCAATTTTTTTTCAAGAGCATCACATTTTTCAATCATTTGAAAATTTTTAAAGATCTGTAAACCTTGATTTTTTAAGTCGCTAAATATGTCTTCCATCGAAAAATCTGTAGACATACCTTTTAAGACCAGTTTGGGTTTGATCACATGTTTTGGTGTATAAGTATGAAATTGAAATTTACATTGTTTTAACTCATTTTAAAGTTGTTGAAGTCCTCGGTTGAGTATACGTAAAATATTGATTTCGTACCATTGTACTTAATGTTAATATTTTTAATTTTAGTTTTTCAATTATCTCTCGACGGAACCTACCCGCTAGGGAGTGTGTCCCCTGGTTGGTGGATGGGGGATCCCTCTTAGGAGGGGTGGTCTGAATATACAGAATAAAGACCCGTGGACCAATAGGTTCCCAGTACTGGGGGGTACAGCCTGGCCACCCTTCTTCTTGAGGGATCTAAATATTCGGGAAGCTAGTAGTCCCGAGGTAACGGGGCCTCCTGAGCTGGGCCAATCACCCGCTTGGGAGAATAACTGATTCAAAGAAACTTAGTGAATAGCCTCGGAACTGGACAGTCTAGAAGGAAACGACCTGGCTCGGATAAGGACATATATACAAATATAAAGAATGAGCAAGGGAGGGGGGTCACGGAGGATAAGGCTATTTTGAATATCTGGTGCCAACATTAGAAGCAATTTCGCGTAGATGATACCTATCCAGTTAACCAGGAAGGACCGTGGAATGATACTGATTTTAATGAGGTGATAGAGGAGGAGGAAATTGAAATGGCACTGGAAGGAAAAGCACTGGGTCGAGACAACATAGTGGCAGAATACATCAACGCGGGAGGCACAGAGTTAGTGAGAGCCCTACAAGTCCTTTTTCAAAAAGCTTGGGATGAGAAGAGGATCCCAACCGACTGGGAATACAACATAAACATCCCAATACACAAGAAAGAGTCCCAGGCAGAATGCTCGAATTATTGTCCTATATGCCTCTCACCAATAATCTACAAACTTTATACGGCTATTCTGGAGGGAGGGGTAAGACCTCTAGTAGAGCACCTAATCGGAGAAGAATAAGCCGGGTTCAGACCAGGACGGCAAACCCAAGACCACATTTTCTCTTAGCAAAATGTTCTCCAGAAATCTTGGGATAGAGACAAAAGCATGTATCTCGCCTTCCTTATCCTCAAAGTAGCGTTTGACTCCGTTCCAAGAAATGAAATATGGGAGGCTCTCAGAGTTAAAAATGTCCCAAGAAGCTTGGCAGAAGCCATTAAATCCATATATCAAGAACCAAAAGGAGTAGTAAGGTTGAACAGACAGGAGTCTAATGTCTTTAGCATAGGCAAGGGGGGTCAAAGAAGGGGACTGTTTAAGCCCTTTGCTATTCTTGCTCTACATGGATGGAGTGGCCACCATATGTAAAAGAAGAACAGAGAAGACCTTCATGGGACGTAGAAACCTTCGCCCAGTGGTGATTCAATTATCATCTACGCGGAGGACATTGTTCTTGTAGCGGACAATGCAGATAAATTACAGCAAGTGGTAACTGAATGGCATGAAGAGCTCAGCCGAAAAGGAATGAAAATAAATACCAGCAAAAACAAGATACTACAAGTGAAAAGGCAAGTGGAAGATTTCCATAAATACTGTAACGGAGAGGAAATGGAAGTGGTCACGGATTTCACCTACCTCGGCACAGTATTAGAAAGATCTGGGAAAGTAGACTCAGAAATATCATATAGAATCAGGAAGGCATATGCAGTCCTAATTCTATTCTGTTCTGCAGTTCTGATTTTTTGTCTTAAAACGTGCGAAATCAGCGATTCTGGATTTCCAACCGATAAGTAATAGATTATGTACCATGAGGATTAAAAGAAAGCATCATAATATTACCATCATAAATGTGCACCCACCAACTGAGGAAAAGGAAGAAGAGGAAAAGGACAAGTTTTAAGAAGAATTAGATAAAATTATGAGAAATACACCTTCATTCGACATGAAAGTGGTATTGGGTGATTTCAATGCGCAGATAGGAAAAGAGTTTTTTTTCTTTCCCATCATTGGAAGACACAGCATGCATCCAGAAACTAATGAAAATGGCGAACGACTGGTAAGCTTCGTGACATCCAACGCGCTATTGGTCTGAGTACAATTTTTCCTCACAAAAAGAAACACAAGGAAACTTGGACCTCACCAAGTGGCGTAGCCACACAAATAGATCACATATTGGTCTCATCCAGGTACTTCAACTCAATACAGGATGTTAGATCATACCGTGGACCAGATGTTAATTCAGACCACTATTTAGTTGTGTCAAAGATGAACCAAGAAGTACGATTCTTATGCCATAGACAATAGTATCAGAGATCCAAATTGGACAGAATGAAACTCAAAGAGGAGGAAATTAGAAACTCATTTCAGTCTAATGTTGAACAAGGTGTGAGGAACATCCCTGCAATCGAAGGAGGAAGAGGTGAAGAAGAAGAATGGAGCCTCCTGAAACAAGTCATATCAGACTCAGCGGACCTGTACTGTAAAAAGGAAGGGAGGATAAGGAATATGTGGTTTGATAAGGAATGCGAAGAAGTAGTGGCGGAAAGGAATGCAAAGAGGTTAGTTCTCTCGAGCCGAGAGACTAGAAATAGTAGAAAGGAGTACCACAAAGCAAGAACAAAAGCAAAAAATGTTCTGAAGAAAAAAAAGAGGCAGGCAACACTAGAAAAAGTAAAGGATATTGAGAACTCCAGAAAAAGCAATGAGACAAGGAAGTTCTTTGAAGGAGTTAAGACCACTACTGCAGGTTTCATCAACAATGCCACAATCAGGAATACTGAAGGTAAACTATTGGTCGTAGACCAGGATATACAAGAAAGATGGAGAGACCACTTTAAGAAACTCCTTAACGCCACCACTGATAAACTAACGATTTATAACCCTACTGAAAAGGAAAATGAGACTGAAGTGATTCCACCTGATAGCATTGATATCCAATTAATTTTAGATAAGTTGAAAAACAATAAGGCGCCTGGATCAGATAGGATACCTGCAGAATTTCTAAAGACAGGAGGATCTCAACTAATAGAAGAAATAACCAGATTGCTAGAGCTAATATGGACTTCAGAGACAATGCCACAAGAATGGAGTGAATCCATGATCGTGCCAATTTTTAAAAAGAAGGGAGACTCGACTGATTACTAACTATAGGGGAATCAGCTTACTAAATACCAGATACAAGGTGTTCTCAATCGCACTGTATAACCGCCTAATTCCATATGTAGAATCACAACTCGGAGAATATCAAGGAGGATTAAGGGCCAATCATTCTACAATCAACCAAATATTTTCGCTCCGACAAATGATGGAGAAAATGAATGAATTTAATAACTGCATGTAGCTACTGTTTATAGACTACAAAGCTGCATATTACTCAGTCATTAGGAAAGAATTGTACCATTATATGCGATAAATGGGCATCCCGGCTAAGCTAATTCGTCTTACAAAGTGAACGAAGAAGGACACGGAGGAAAGGGTCAAAGTTGGCGGAAAAATCGGAGACTCATTCCCAGTGAGCTCAGGGCTGAGACAAGGGGATTCACTAGCACCTTAACTGTTCAACATAGTCCTAAATGCGATTATAAAAAGATCAGGGCTGATGTCACAAGGAACGATCTTTAATAAGATGACACAAGTCATGGCATATGCAGATGATATTGTCATAGCAGGAAGGACTCAAAAATACATAAAAAAGTATTTATGACCCGTGCTAACATATGCATCTGAAACCTGGACTTTGAGCAAAGGATCAGCTGATCGCATTGACAGGTTCGAAAGAAAGATTCTTAGACGTATTTACGGGCCTTTAAAGGAGAATGGTGTGTATCGACTTTGAAAAAACAGAGAGTTGTACACACTTGATGAGCTGAGTGTTTCCCAGTTTGTAAGGGTGCAGCGGATTAGGTGGTTGGGCCACATAATCAGAATGGGTGAAGAAAGGACAGTGAGAAAACTGTATTATGGAAAGCCCGACGGAAGAAGGCCTCGTGGAAGACCAAAGGGGAGGAGGAAGGACAACCTCACCGAGGATCTGAAGAAAGCGGAAGTATCTGTGAGGCGTGCTACCAACAGGGAGGACTGGGGAAGAGCAGCTGAGCTGGGTAGAGACCGCTTTATGCGTCTGTCGTACCGATAATGAATGAATGAATTATGAAGGCAAATGCAGTCTACTATCAGATCTGCAATACTGTAATAGGGAAGCCAGAGGTAGGTAGAGGTGTTAAGCTCCATATCTTTAAGTCAGTATATTTGCCTATTATACTATATGGAGCTGAAAGCTGAATATTGACGGCAGGAGAGCAGAGTCACAGCTGCTGAAATGAAGTTCCTTCGAAGAAAAGTGGAAAAGACAAGAAGAGATCTTGTCAGGAAAGAGCGGAGACGCCAAGAACTGGAGGTTGCACCATTAAAGGAAATTCTGCAAACCCATCAGATGAAGTGGTTCGGCCACGTTTTTAGAATGTAGGAACACAGGGATTCCCTAAAAACCATGGATTATGTGCCAGATAGGAGAAGGGCTCAGGGGGGCGACCAAGGATGTCCTACCTGGAGTACATTGACAAGCTTTGCAGAGGAAGAGGGAAAGATCTTCGCCAGGCCAGGAGCCTAGCTGAGAATAGAGAGGATTGGTTCCGATGGCTGAACACTCCCCTATGCTGATACAGCACTATAGGGAGAAGCAAAAGAAGAAATTTTTCAATTAATTGTTTATGTTTTTTGAAGGTTGCTTCAACTACCACTGGAGGAATTTTTATTTTAGCTGGAAGTTTAATCGATTCTGTTTCAGAGTCATCATCTTGGTCGGAAAATATTGAGAAACTATTTTGAGTGGGAACATTATGCATAGTGCACTCACCTCTCTTTCTTTTTTGAGATGTATTTTATGTTTCAGTTTTAGATGTAGAAGGGCCATTTAAATTTTCCATAGTTTCTGATTTGCCCCAGGGGGCATATTTTTTAACTTAGTCATTCACTGAAATGCGAAAAACTTTTAAAAAGTTAATTTTGATGATAGTTTTTAAATAAAAAGAAAATATCTCGATCACTAAATAAACACAAGTTGTCACTAAAGCAGCTAGAGCAAGAACAATGATGAAGTTGATTCCAGGACATTTCCTGTAGTTTTGGAAACTGTTTAGAGCTGCAGTATGAGACCAAGCATTTTCATAGAAAAGGATGATGGTCTCATACTGGTGATAGTCTCTCCTGCAAATCAGATGGTCTCATATTTTTCTGCGATCTTCCCACATCGAGTTAAAAAAAAAAATTTGAAACAACCTTGCCAAACGAAAATTGAATCTGGGGCTGCCTCCCCCTTTCTTCATCAGAGAGTGTAAAAAAAACTCTTTGTGCTAATCTTAAATTTAAATTTAATATGTTCACACCGGTGCTGATTTTCAAAGTCTGATCTGTAAGGCAGCAATCGAATTTATGCTGCTTTTCATTGATTATTGCCTGTTCAGACCTGTATACGAGTTTTAGGTTAGCTAACAGTCTAGTGAGAGCTTATTTTGCAATTTGCGTAACATTGATATGGAAATAAATACTGGTGGTACGCACCGCCCAATAATACAGATTAGCGCAGGCCACTGCCCCATGGGACAGACTAGTTCAGGCCACCGGTGGCCCGTGTCGGTGTGAATGTGTTAATCATTCCAAAAAAAATATTAATTAAAAAAACAAAAACAAAGTATGAAACATTAATTATGTATAAAAATAACTATGTCGATTTTGTTTTAAAAAATCTATGATCACTGCATGATACACCTGAACTTTGCAAAAAATGTTTATTCATCAACTATAGAAGATAAATTTTTATTTCCAGGGTCCCTTACCTTCAATAGTGAGTAAGCTAAAAAGTAACATAACAGTTATAAAAAAATATGAGAATTCTAAACAACGTAAATATTGACCTGTGGCGTATGTCACAGAAATGATAAAAAAATTAAAATATACTACCGTGTTAAATAGTCGCAGCTCCAAAGGAAAAACAACCCTATGAGATACTTTGATGTGTCTGTTATATTGCTCCATATATTTAAATCTTTTTAAATGTAGAGCAAGAATCATTGGTAATTTTTTTACTCTCATACATTTCTGAAAAACAATAAATATTAGTAATCACTAATATAAAATATAAATATGGATGACTATATGGTCCATTACAAATTAAAACCAATATATATGAGGATTATAATATTTGGGTAGTATGGAGTTTTAGCAATGAATGGATGTGACAGAAGTAGATATTACGAAAGGATTTCACTTCCTTATACAATGAGGGCATCTCAAGCAGCAATCCAGTGTCTAATTTAATATTCTGTCATATTCAGAAGGAGGTCCCTTGACCATCTTCTTTTCACAAGTTTCATGGGATTGTCAAGAATATGGAAGATGAGAGGTTACAGACAAGAAGATAGTGAGGTCAGGTCTTTAAAGATGATTAGTAACAAAGTCAGAAAGGAGCATTCAGGATTTTGGATTGCAAGGATTTTACATAGGAGGCATTTGATGGTTTATAGGATCCCCATAGCTTAATGCAATAGGTCCAAATAGGGCTAATAATGGTTATATAAATGAGTTTTTTTTAGTAAATGTTTTGAGCATTTGTGGAGTAAGAGTCGTGGAAATTGGTATCTGCAAGCATTTTCCTGTCATTTAGTCACGTTTAAAGATTAAGTAAGATGCTAAGTGGAGTGAAGATGGTAATGAAGATGGAGACATAAACTCACTCAAAAAAGTTTCCATACAGCATACTTTTATATAGCATAGCTATTTATTTTCAACTTAACAAATTCCTAATGCACAAATTATTAATAATAATATTAGATAAAAAAATATATTGAGGGTGTATAGTCGACCGTAGAAACTATTATAGGTGGAATAGTCAGGAATCAGTCATTTTTGAAAAGTTTTTAATTTTGCCAAACTTTCGGCTCAAGCTTGTGAGCCATCATCAGGGCTACAAACATCAGAACAAAAGAGATACATATTAATATGATAATGAAAATTTTCTTCTGAATGTAGTGACAATGATAACATTTGAAATAAAACAGAAAATATACCAACATACTTAAATATTATAGATACAAATAATGATAATATGATACATAATCTGATGATGATAAGCATAACAAACTTTACAGAACTTTGGACTTTAATATATAAGTAAAAAAAACATATAAAAAAAAAAACACACCAGATGGAATGATCCTAAGAGATCAGCCTCTAAACCGTTTAGATAGAGAACAAGCGGATTGGTCTTGAAATTTAATAAGGATTTTGAAAGATTGTCAACCAAGTATTAGTATTGTCATTTAAGGAATTAATAATAATTTATTTATTTATTTTGGGACAAGTCCCTTTAGAATAATACAATATACAATTATGAGAGAATTACTGTCTTAGAGTAAGATTAAAAAAAAAAAAAAGAAATATACAATGAATAATAATTAAAAAAGAAACTATGAGAGAAATGACAAAAAAAAAAAAAAAAAAAAAAATTATAAAACAGTATATATCTTCGAAAACTAATGGCTGTAATAATATTTCTAAAAAAAAGATATAAGTGATGATTAAAGAATATAATAATTAAATAATTATCATATTTCCATACATAACCTAGACTAAAAAATAAAATAAAATTCTTTCTTAGTTAAAAAAATAAAAAACACATCTTTAACTCTTTCTATTTACATATTTTCATGAAACTGGATCATTCAGGATTGTTTGGAAATTGAATGGACAGGAGGTAATGGAATAGACGAGATTTAAAAGTGGGAAGGGTGGCAGAATTGCGGATATCAGAAGGAATAGAGTTCCATATGGAAGAGGATCGGATTAAGAAAGATCTGTCGATAGCAGCGGTTCGATGGGGCGCAATATACAAATCAGAAGGCCGCATACGGGTGTTGCGGGAATGGATTGAGGATTTGCATGGACTTCAGCAAGGATGGCGCGCTTCTGTCGATTCTCCAGTCTCCTATCTTCCAGTATATGTTTTATCCTCCTAAGATTTTAACTCTCTATGTCTTTGTAGTCCATGCTGTACAGTTGCATGTGACTTATTCAACAGATATGCAATTTTTGTTATAGATAAGCCCTGCAAACCATAAGCTATCTCAAGTCACGAGAAACGCGCATATTAATAAGAAATCAGTTTCTCAGACCCAAGTAAAGATAATACTGAACTAAGATTTGATTATCGGGATAAGATTCATACATATAACACTGGAAAGATGGTCATATTACAACAAATAGGATTAATATTGAAAGTGTATGGAAACTTGTTTGACCTACCAATAACAAATGACATCCTGTTTTGTTTTATATTAATGATGAAATGAAAATAAATATATATATATTTTTTATTATAGGTGGAATAGTCAGGAATCAGTCATTTTTGAAAAGTTTTTAATTTTGCCAACGTTTCGGCTCAAGCTTGTGAGCCATCATCAGGGCTACAAACATCAGAACAAAAGAGATACATATTAATATGATAATGAAAATTTTCTTCTGAATGTAGTGACAATGATAACATTTGAAATAAAACAGAAAATATACCAACATACTTAAATATTATAGATACAAATAATGATAATATGATACATAATCTGATGATGATAAGCATAACAAACTTTACAGAACTTTAGACTTTAATATAAAAGTAAAAAAAACATATATATATAAACGTACCATTACTGAGCCATGTCCAAGCATAAACTGAGGAAAACCATAAACATAGGTAGTACGGGGAGGGGTTCGTGTAAAAACCCTGAAGGTTTTCCCCTCTAAGTGTAAATACTACAGCTTATCTTTGTTTTTAAAAAGTTTTACAAAATTATATAATGGAAAAAACAAAATAATATATCCGTATGAACAATAAGGCTGAACATTTTCAACAGAAAATTATAAACACTAGAATCTGAGGTATTTAAAAGATCATGAGGTATAAAATAAAAAACAAAATAAAATAAATAAATAACAAAAACAAGAACCAGAGGTGTTGTAAACAAAAAGAGAAATATACAGTAAATAAATAAAATATACATTACACAAGCTTGTACAATAAAGTGATAGAGTTATAATTTAAGGAGACGGAAAATGTTAGCATACGAGGGAGAAATTATACATCACCAGAAAATCAGTGTAGCCAAAAACCTCATACACCGTTCCTTAACACTTTCCGATACAAAATTTCACCAAGATAATTTAACCCGACTAACAAAAATCCTAAAATCTAATAATTTTCCTGACCAATTAATCAAGAACCTCATTAAAACTTCTTCAAACCCTCGCTCCATCCCCGCACACTCTCCACAAACCGCCATAGTTCCCCAGTACAGATCCATTCCATACATCCCATCTCTATCTCAAAAAATTAAAAAAGTCTTATCCTCTAGTTTTCTCCATCTCCGCTTAGTTTTAAAACATGGTAACAAATTAAAGAATCTATATTCAAAACTAAAAGATCCCATCCCTTTCCTACAAAAATCAAATTTAGTTTATCGTATTCCCTGCTCTTCCCCAAATTGCAATTCATGTAACATAGGCGAGACCAAAAACTATCTCAAAAAAAGAATTTATCAGCACAAATACACAATATCTACCCGCAACCCATTTTCCTCAAAATTATCCGAACACGCTATATCCCTTGACCATCATTTTGATTTTGATAATCCTGAAATCCTAGCCACCGTACCTAACTACAAAAAGCGACTCCTCTCCGAAGCTATATATATCCATATGGAAAAAGATCGAGTACCCGTAAATCATAAAACTGACAAAGAGATAATTTCTCCCTCGTATGCTAACATTTTCCGTCTCCTTAAATTATAACTCTATCACTTTATTGTACAAATTGCTTGTGTAATGTATATTTTATTTATTTACTGTATATTTATCTTTTTGTTTACAACACCTCTGGTTTTTGTTTTTGTTATTTATTTATTTTATTTTGTTTTTTACTTTATACCTCATGATCTTTTAAATACCTCAGATTCTAGTGTTTATAATTTTCTGTTAAAAATGTTCAGCCTTATTGTACATACGGATATATTATTTTGTTTTTTCCATTATATAATTTTGTAAAACTTTTTAAAAACAAAGATAAGCTGTAGTATTTACACTTAGAGGGGAAAACCTTCAGGGTTTTTACACGAACCCCTCCCCGTACTACCTATGTTTATGGTTTTCCTCAGTTTATGCTTGGACATGGCTCAGTAATGGTACGTTTATATATATATATGTTTTTTTTGTTTTTTTTACTTTTATATTAAAGTCTAAAGTTCTGTAAAGTTTGTTATGCTTATCATCATCAGATTATGTATCATATTATCATTATTTGTATCTATAATATTTAAGTATGTTGGTATATTTTCTGTTTTATTTCAAATATTATCATTGTCACTACATTCAGAAGAAAATTTTCATTATCATATTAATATGTATCTCTTTTGTTCTGATGTTTGTAGCCCTGATGATGGCTCACAAGCTTGAGCCGAAACGTTGGCAAAATTAAAAACTTTTCAAAAATGACTGATTCCTGACTATTCCCCATATAATAAAAAAATATATATATTTATTTTCATTTCATCATTAATATAAAACAAAACAGGATGTCATTTGTTATTGGTAGGTCAAAAAAGTTTCCATACACTTTCAATATTAATCCTATTTGTTGTAATATGACCATCTTTCCAGTGTTATATGTATAAATCTTATCCCGATAATCAAATCTTAGTTCAGTATTATCTTTACTTGGGTCTGAGAAACTGATTTCTTATTAATATGCGCGTTTCTCGTGACTTGAGATAGCTTATGGTTTGCAGGGCTTATCTATAACAAAAATTGCATATCTGTTGAATAAGTCACATGCAACTGTACAGCATGGACTACAAAGACATAGAGAGTTAAAATCTTAGGAGGATAAAACATATACTGGAAGATAGGAGACTGGAGAATCGACAGAAGCGCGCCATCCTTGCTGAAGTCCATGCAAATCCTCACACTACCGAAACCTCAATGGCCATCATAATAAATAGGTACTATGGGATTCAATTCCACCCAGAAACAGTCAAAAATATTCCAAGAAGGGAAAGATACAGTGGTCGAGTCGCAAGAAGAAATCCCTTCTTCAGTAAGTTAAACCAGAAAAAGCGGCTATAATTTGCTAGGGAGTTTGTAAATAAACCCGAAAATTTCTGGGAACGAGTCAAATTCTCTTAGGGATGCAAATTTAATATTTTTGGGCCAGAAGGAAGGTCAAAAGTGTGGAGGAAATCAACCTCAGCTTTCAAAACTAAGAATTTATTTAGGGGTGTATGGAAACTTTTTTGAGTATGTGTATATAACGGATTTATATATAACAGGAATAAGAGGATTATTATTTATGGATACCGGTGAACATGATGTTGAGGAGTTGGACTGAAAGACTTCAGGAGGAAGAGACATTTGGAGTGGAACAGTTAGTTTTCCTACATGTCCAATATGGGTTGGGTTAATGATATCAGGATAAGGATAAAACATTTCGGAAAGGTGTGACAGGAGAATAAGGTTGATTGAATGATGTCAGTCGGTGGAAGGAATCAGGGAATGAGGTAAGGATTTTGAATAAGAATACATGAGCCAGCATAGAATGTAGTTGTCTGGGTGATCAGATCTGTCTGTGATGCATGGAAATGTGTCGTAAAGTGGATTTCAGTCATCAGAGCAGTATCTATGAAATTGACATAAATAAATATGTCCTCGTCTCAGTGGTTTAGTATTCCATAAAAAAAATAGCTAAGGGCTTTTTACTCATCTGGGATATTGGCAGGGACTTCTGATAGGAATTGTTGAGAGCTGTTATTCTATTTTGAAGATCGCAAACGAATGATGTAAGGGTTGCACAAATTGTAGATATATTTCAGGGAGCATTTGATGGTGTTAGATGGTTCTGTGCAATGTTAATTTAATAAAATAGATGAGGAAGATGGTTGGGGGTGCGGTCATAAATTAAAACCACACAATTAAAAATAAGAGTTATTTTTATTATGTGCCGACGTTTCGGCCTACAATGTGGGCCTTCATCAGGGCTAAAAGAAACAAGATAACAACCAATGTAATTAGACTTAATAATGCGTTAGGTATATAATAATAATATGACAGTAATAAATTATGGGAACATAAATAATATTAAATGTAAAATGATAATAAGATGACAATTATAAAGTATGGAAATAAGGTGACAGTTATAAAGTATGGAAATAAACAAAATTAAGATGATAGTTATAAAGTATGGAAGCAGACATAATTGAGATGGTAATATTGTAATGAGAATATATAAATAGAGACTCAGTAAATGAAAAAAATGATAAAGGAAAAATATGTGAACAATTAAAATTTTAAATATTAACAATTATGAGTTGATATATGACGGTAATATATTAAAAACATAGTTAAGAGTATAGGTAATATATAAAAAAATATAGTCATTACAAAAGAGAAACAGTATGAATAAAAAATAATAATTTAAATTTTAAAATAATGTAATATTAAACTAATAATTATATGTCAGGATATGTAATGGAGAAATATATGGGTATGGAAAGGGGGAGAAAGAAATGGGCGATGAAAAAGACCCTTATAAATAAGAAAAAAATATACATACATGACGTGCAAGCTTTGCCTACGAAGTGATGTTTCTCAGTTTAAAAAACGCTCATTGCGTGGAACGGAAAATATGAGAACTAGAATGTCCGTTAGGAAAATTCCAAGAAGCTAAGTTATGTTTACTGATTCGATTGTTAAAAAATAGCCAAAAGTCATTACTTGAGAGTACTTGAGTTATTACTTATGAGTATTTGATAAAATTGTAAGAAATAGTGACGAGGTAAAGATTAAAAGATTTTAAGTAATAACGGATGACGATAATAAATGATGAATGATGATAAGGTAATAACGAATGACGATAAGGAGCTGTCGAAGGAAATGATAAATAAACAGTAATCTAGTAGGTAAACAAATAAATAAATAAAAAAGGGGAGTACGAAAATTAAATAAATATATAAATAAAAAATTGATAATAAATAAATACAAATAAAATTATGAAGAGATGATCAGGTGGTTGTTTAAAAAATGAGCTAGGGATGCTTTATTAAATTTAATATTTGGGAATAAGCTAGTGACAAGTTATGTTTGTCAGTCTTTTGATTAACAGGAAGGGGTTCTAGTTGTATGTAAATGCATTCTGTAATGAGTCGTTTGTCATGGTTGGGAACAGTGGCAAGAATGGATGTTTTATCAAAATCAAAGGAATGGTTAAGGGTTAAGGAATGTTCTGAAAGTTTTGAAGCGGTAGAATTTTTTGAGGAAATTGTATATTTGTGTCGGGTGATGCGATCTTTGAGAAGGTTTTTGGTTTCACCAATATAGGCAGAGTTGCAATTAGGAGTTCCGCAAGGGACTCTATAAACAATTTTTGAACGGTGGTCTGTTGGTATACTGTCTTTAAGTCGGCTGTAAATATTGGAGAGTTTGTAGTGGGATTTTAAAGCAAGTCTGAGGTTTGGATAGAAGGATTTTAATGATTTTTTAATTTTTTCTGAAAGAGAGGGAATGTAAGGTACGGATCTATATAAGAGAGTTGGTGATGATGATGGAGTAGAAAGAGAGGTTAATTGAGGTTGAGACTGATTTCTGTAGTTATTTATAAGTTTGTTTATGATCACGGTAGGGAAGTTATTGGCCAGGAGAATTGTCTTTATGCGGTTAATGTTGATGTCGTGGAAACGGGGATCGGAAAGGAAAAGGCTTCGGTGTATAAGATTTTTAGCAACGTTAATTTTTTGATGATGGGGATGTTGGGAATAAAAGTTTAATAGTCTGCCAGAGTAAGTCGGTTTTGTGTACCAGTCAGTGGATATTGTGTTATTAGGGTTTCTAATGATGAGGAGGTCAAGAAATGGGAGGGAATTGTTAGTTTCGGATTCAGCGGTAAAATGTAGGCGGGGGTGGTAAGAGTTAAAGGCTAAAAGTATGTCAGTAATTTTGTCGGGGTTAAGAACAAGGAGGAGGTCGTCTACGTATTTTTTAATAAGAATAATATCCTCAGGAAACTGAGGGATTATCAAATTTAGTAAATCGTTAAGGACAATATTGGCGAGGTCAGGGGCGAGAGGATTTCCCATAGCCAGTCCTGAAATTTGATTAAAGAACTGTCCATTGAATGTAAGGTATCCGGAATTGCAACAAAGGTTGAGGGATTCTAGGTATGAAGGGCAATTAAGTGAGGTATGGGGTTCAATAGAAGACCAGTTATCTTCGATGATACATAGGGCTTTATCTATAGGAATATTGGTAAACAAGCTTTCTACATCAAAGGAAACAAGGATGTAATGTTCCGGAATAATGAAGGATATTAATTGTTCGCGGAGAAGAAAAGAATTTTGGATATCGTAAGGATTGTTGTGACTAAGATGTTGTAAAGAGGGTAGTAAGAATTTACTGAGGTTAACAGAGGGTGAGTTAATATTCGATGTGATAGGGCGGAGGGGGATACCTGGTTTATGAATTTTTGGGAGTCCATAGAAGCGAGGAGCAACGGAATTATAGGAAATAAGGTTTCTATAGCTGGGATAGTTTATAAATTTTGAATCTAAAAGAGATTTCAGGTGTTTATTGAATTTAGTTTTAAGTGAAGGGGTGGGATCGCGGGATATAGGAACATAAGTGGATCTATCGGAAAGGAGAATGTTCATTTTGTCATTATATTCGGAACGGTCCATGATTACAGTCTTGTTTCCTTTGTCAGTTCTGGTTACTTAGTAAAGAAACAAGACTGTAATCATGGACCGTTCCGAATATAATGACAAAATGAACATTCTCCTTTCCGATAGATCCACTTATGTTCCTATATCCCGCGATCCCACCCCTTCACTTAAAACTAAATTCAATAAACACCTGAAATCTCTTTTAGATTCAAAATTTATAAACTATCCCAGCTATAGAAACCTTATTTCCTATAATTCCGTTGCTCCTCGCTTCTATGGACTCCCAAAAATTCATAAACCAGGTATCCCCCTCCGCCCTATCACATCGAATATTAACTCACCCTCTGTTAACCTCAGTAAATTCTTACTACCCTCTTTACAACATCTTAGTCACAACAATCCTTACGATATCCAAAATTCTTTTCTTCTCCGCGAACAATTAATATCCTTCATTATTCCGGAACATTACATCCTTGTTTCCTTTGATGTAGAAAGCTTGTTTACCAATATTCCTATAGATAAAGCCCTATGTATCATCGAAGATAACTGGTCTTCTATTGAACCCCATACCTCACTTAATTGCCCTTCATACCTAGAATCCCTCAACCTTTGTTGCAATTCCGGATACCTTACATTCAATGGACAGTTCTTTAATCAAATTTCAGGACTGGCTATGGGAAATCCTCTCGCCCCTGACCTCGCCAATATTGTCCTTAACGATTTACTAAATTTGATAATCCCTCAGTTTCCTGAGGATATTATTCTTATTAAAAAATACGTAGACGACCTCCTCCTTGTTCTTAACCCCGACAAAATTACTGACATACTTTTAGCCTTTAACTCTTACCACCCCCGCCTACATTTTACCGCTGAATCCGAAACTAACAATTCCCTCCCATTTCTTGACCTCCTCATCATTAGAAACCCTAATAACACAATATCCACTGACTGGTACACAAAACCGACTTACTCTGGCAGACTATTAAACTTTTATTCCCAACATCCCCATCATCAAAAAATTAACGTTGCTAAAAATCTTATACACCGAAGCCTTTTCCTTTCCGATCCCCGTTTCCACGACATCAACATTAACCGCATAAAGACAATTCTCCTGGCCAATAACTTCCCTACCGTGATCATAAACAAACTTATAAATAACTACAGAAATCAGTCTCAACCTCAATTAACCTCTCTTTCTACTCCATCATCATCACCAACTCTCTTATATAGATCCGTACCTTACATTCCCTCTCTTTCAGAAAAAATTAAAAAATCATTAAAATCCTTCTATCCAAACCTCAGACTTGCTTTAAAATCCCACTACAAACTCTCCAATATTTACAGCCGACTTAAAGACAGTATACCAACAGACCACCGTTCAAAAATTGTTTATAGAGTCCCTTGCGGAACTCCTAATTGCAACTCTGCCTATATTGGTGAAACCAAAAACCTTCTCAAAGATCGCATCACCCGACACAAATATACAATTTCCTCAAAAAATTCTACCGCTTCAAAACTTTCAGAACATTCCTTAACCCTTAACCATTCCTTTGATTTTGATAAAACATCCATTCTTGCCACTGTTCCCAACCATGACAAACGACTCATTACAGAATGCATTTACATACAACTAGAACCCCTTCCTGTTAATCAAAAGACTGACAAACATAACTTGTCACTAGCTTATTCCCAAATATTAAATTTAATAAAGCATCCCTAGCTCATTTTTTAAACAACCACCTGATCATCTCTTCATAATTTTATTTGTATTTATTTATTATCAATTTTTTATTTATATATTTATTTAATTTTCGTACTCCCCTTTTTTATTTATTTATTTGTTTACCTACTAGATTACTGTTTATTTATCATTTCCTTCGACAGCTCCTTATCGTCATTCGTTATTACCTTATCATCATTCATCATTTATTATCGTCATCCGTTATTACTTAAAATCTTTTAATCTTTACCTCGTCACTATTTCTTACAATTTTATCAAATACTCATAAGAAATAACTCAAGTACTCTCAAGTAATGACTTTTGGCTATTTTTTAACAATCGAATCAGTAAACATAACTTAGCTTCTTGGAATTTTCCTAACGGACATTCTAGTTCTCATATTTTCCGTTCCACGCAATGAGCGTTTTTTAAACTGAGAAACATCACTTCGTAGGCAAAGCTTGCACGTCATGTATGTATATTTTTTTCTTATTTATAAGGGTCTTTTTCATCGCCCATTTCTTTCTCCCCCTTTCCATACCCGTATATTTCTCCATTACATATCCTGACATATAATTATTAGTTTAATATTACATTATTTTAAAATTTAAATTATTATTTTTTATTCATACTGTTTCTCTTTTGTAATGACTATATTTTTTTATATATTACCTATACTCTTAACTATGTTTTTAATATATTACCGTCATATATCAACTCATAATTGTTAATATTTAAAATTTTAATTGTTCACATATTTTTCCTTTATCATTTTTTTCATTTACTGAGTCTCTATTTATATATTCTCATTACAATATTACCATCTCAATTATGTCTGCTTCCATACTTTATAACTATCATCTTAATTTTGTTTATTTCCATACTTTATAACTGTCACCTTATTTCCATACTTTATAATTGTCATCTTATTATCATTTTACATTTAATATTATTTATGTTCCCATAATTTATTACTGTCATATTATTATTATATACCTAACGCATTATTAAGTCTAATTACATTGGTTGTTATCTTGTTTCTTTTAGCCCTGATGAAGGCCCACATTGTAGGCCGAAACGTCGGCACATAATAAAAATAACTCTTATTTTTAATTGTGTGGTTTTAATTTATGACCGCACCCCCAACCATCTTCCTCATCTAATTTCTCTACGGTCAACAAAACTCCATCATTATTAATTTAATAAAAAACATTAAATCATTTTAAAATTAACACATTACAAAAAATAAAATTAGAAAATAGTTCAATAGATGTGACCCAAAACTGAACTCTAAAGTCAAGTTTTGCATGACTTTGTAAAGGACACTACTGAATGAAGGTGTGAAAAAGATTGCTGGGTATGGTTGTCCCTGATCAATGAGTGATTCAATAACAAACATAAGGCTGAATATAAATATATATGTATGTGTGTGCATATATATTTAAATGCCATCAAGAAGAACAAATGTACTTAATGTTTCTAAATAACTTTTAAATCCTTAGGCCCAGTTGCACCGACCGTGGTTAACTCTAACTTTACTAATCTGGATAAGTAAATCACGGGTTAGCAGAAATTCTGTTGCACCGATCATGGTTAGCCCTAACTTGATGTTAAGTGATCGCGATTAGCTAATTCATCTTCCTACCTCGATTATCCGATGTCAATGTTACCTTCTCAACTGTTACTTTAGCTTTGAAACATTGTTTGTGTCAGTTTCAGTTTGTTTTTTTCTGAATATTTTCGTAATATTCATCCCAATACACCGAGGAAAAATGAAAACAATCTCTTCAGATGAATATATAATATAACTGGTAAATATACTTCCTAGGAACAAGCTTTATGAAGAAAGGAGGAATCCCTTTGAAATTTAGGATGATGTGGAATTCATAAGAAGGTATAGATTTCAAAAAGAAACAGTGCTTAATATGATTGACATTTTTAATATTAATGATTTTGCATCATATCATACAAGCACAGGAACATCCCAATAACACCTTTAAACCAGTTACTCTTAACCTTGAGGTATTATGCTACTGGTAATTACCAGCAGGCTCTTGGCGATATCATTAATATTGATAAATCTACAGTTTGTAGAATTATTCCACGCATAACCAGCATTACTAGCCAGGAAGTCAAGAGATTTCATTAGAATACCTGTAACAGAAGTTGATAAAAACAAAACAGTGTCAGATTTCTACTGGATAAAATCTTTTCCTGGAGAAATTGGTGCAATTGACTGCACTCATATTAAAATCCAGTCTCCAGGTGGAGCTAATGCAGAACTATTTCAAAATTGAAAAGGGTGGTTTTCATTGAATATACAAGTAGTGTGCGATGTGAAATTGAAAATCCTTGATATAGTTTCACAGTGGCTTAGCTCTGTGCATGACAGTCGGATTTTCAATTCAACCGTATTACGAGTGAGATTTGAGGCTGGAGAATTTGGACATTTTTGGCTGTTATGGCTGCAAAACATATTTACTAACACCAATTTTAAACCCAACAAATGATGCAGAAGAAAAATATAATGATGCACACATCAAAACAAGGAACGTCATTGAGAGAGCGTTTGGTGTTATGAAAATAAGATTTCCTTGCCTTGCCAATGAAATTCGACTGGCTCCAAAAAAAAGCTGTAAATATTATTGTAGCTGTAGCTGTCCTCCACAACATTGCAATAGAAACCCAGGACATTTACAACGTACCAGAACCAGAAGATTACTTTCCTGATGTTGCTTAACTATCAGAAATTATATGGGATAGTGATATAGCTATTCGCAGAGCACTGGTCAACACAAATTTTTCAAGATGAAAGGAAATGATATAATTTTGTGTAAATTGTAATGTGTGTTATTAAATCAATTAACCTTTCCCTCTTTTGTTGTCATGTGTTAATTTACTTGTTTATATTTATCAATAAAGTCTGATTTTTGTATTTTATTCACATATTTTTTCCCACTAATTCAGTAAATTGTTTAATAATAAAAAAAGGTTAATTGGAAGAATGCAAAATTATATTAAATAATTTGTAGGTTTCTAAATCTTCCAAAAACAGTTTATTTCAATAAACTTTAAAACAAGACAACGTTTTGGGGGCCTTCCCCATCACCAGGAGTCACTAAAATACATCAAAAAATTATCAATAACATTATAAAATAATTTTTTTATAGACTAATTAGAAACATTACTAAAAATATACATAACAATGTTACATAAAAATTATATTAACCCAAAAGTCATTTAAAAATTAAAAGATTATTCATTCTTGATTAAAATTTTGTCAATAGTTTGTCATAAAATTGTTTTTTTTTGTTGTTTTTTTAAATTAACAATAAGGAAAAACACCCATCTAAACTGACATATTCTTTGGAACCCTAATGGATGAGGGTCATCCTATTTACTGTAAGTACACACTGATTTATTATAAAATACAGGTCACTAAGGTAAGGTTTACAATTTGAATCTGTTTTATAATTTATGGTATATTTTATATTTTTGTTTATATATAGATTCGATTGTTTTTCCATTAAAACTATTTTTTTCTATATCCAAAATTGTAGGTTTTTCTGAATCAAAATTGTGATTAAGCTAAATACTGTGTTGTTGTGCAATTGCTGTGGTGTTTATATTTTTACAATCATTATTATTATTGTTGTTTGACTCTAGTTGTGATCTATTTAGAGGTTTGTCCTATGTATATCTTATCACTATCTATACAATTTATTTTATAAATTACATTCAGTCGTTCATGTGGTAAAACCTTTAATGTTTGATAAATGATTACTTAGTTTATTATGGTTATATAGCCCTAATTTTGTCTGAGGTAAATTAAATTTAACAAGTGTTCTCTTAATTTCTTTGGATAGATACGAGGTATGAATTGCATTTTTTGATATAGGTATATATTTCTATTTCTTCGTAAAAGAATCATTTCAACATAACCTAACTGTTTAGAGGGTTAGGAGTTGTAAAATACGCCATGAATATGATGAGGTCCCGCACTAACCCATGTTAACTAACTTGGATTAAAAATTGCTTGGTGCAACTGGACATAAACTTTAATCATGATTAGCTTTTATCCCGGGTTAGTTAACAGCAAAAGATTACTTTAACACAGGCTGTTGGTGCAACTGGGCCCTAGAGAAGGATGTTAGTTACAACTGCGTTAGTGAGGTTAAAATGGAGGATAATTTACTGACTTAATTAAGTAATTTATTAAATTTCGAAGATAATATTATAATTTTAAACATATAAAATAAAAATTCAAATTTTATAAACTTTCAAAGTGCATTAGTGAGTCTTATCTCCTAATATATATATATATATATATATATATATATATATATATATATATATATATATATATATATATATATATATATATATTTTTTTTTTTTTTTTCATCTGATTTTATAGGCAGTCTTTTCTAACCATATCAAAAAATCAGTGGGTGATATTTGATCAATTTTTAAACTTTTATAAAATACTTGATATGGTATCAAGTAAATTTTTTATGTTAGTTTCATCTATTGTAGTTCTTAGGTCAACGATGCACTCCCTACAATTGAACCTCAACTGAAGTAACCTGTAATGTCAGATCTGAAGCCGATCTAACCATAGAACATAAATTTAACATGGAATCTTATAATAAAATGGTGTTTGAAAAAAATTATTCTTTCTTTTTTTTTTAATTATCAAGATTAATGGTAATTTTTCTATTAAAGTAATAGTAAATTTTGTGTACTTCATGTATATTATACAGTTTTATGAGCTAAATTAATTAGGAAAACAGATATTTAAAAAAAACAAAATAAGATATATGCATTTGCAAATTTTCAAACTTCTATAACTTGTTTGCTATGAGGCATAGAAAACAACATTTAAATTAAAAGTTACCAAATTAAGTAGTTTAAAATTGAATACAAACCTTTTTTAGGCAGGCCAGTCTCAAAAAGAGAGGTTTAGCATAAACCAAAAAAAGTATCAACAAAAATTAAGATCTTTAGAGGACTATAAAGTACACAAAAGTCTTTGGATATCAATAACTTGGATTTCTTTTATTTCCCTATAAAACTTCAATTCATGATAAATTTATATCAACTGAAACGTTTAGCGCTTTTATAGGGCTAAATATGTATTAATTTCATCATATTTTACTCAGCCCTTTTGTAGATATTCTATTTAAACACTGCAGAAATTGGCCAATGTTGAGCTCTATTTTTATTAATTTCCTTAATATCGTCTAAATCATTAATTATTAACATTTATTTAATTTAACATTAAATAAATAAATAAATAAAATATATATATATATATATATATATATATATATATATATATATATATATATATATATATATTATGATCATAAATGAATATACTACAAGCATGAAAATTCTAACCTGAGCTTCCTGATAGCTTGAGCAATGATCACATTTAAATTTATTATCTCCACAGAGAGTTTCCATACTGCTAAAACATCTTAGACAGTGTGTAATAGAGGTATTCTGATCAATATCTACCTGAAGATCGAAGAAATCTTCATCCTTGCTACTCATCTAATATTTTTTAACAATAAATATATATTATTACAACATGGAAGTTAACAGAAAATTAAAACAACAAATAAACAAAATTGTTTTAATTAATTAAAATTTTAAGACTATTAATTTAAGTATTACTAAGTATTAGTGTTTTAATTATTTAAAAAATAGATACAAATTAAAATATATAATTTGTTGAATTTAATATACTATACTACCTAATTTTACTCAACATCATTATTGTAATATTGTACTGTAAGGAAAAAAATTATTTGAATAAAAAGGAGGGACATGTTTCGTAGGTAAGAATGTCCATCTTGTGATTAAGAGTAGAAGTTCTTTTTTCTGTATTAATATGAATGAAAGAGTATCATTTATGAATTTGATTACATTAAAACTAACCAGATATCAAACAACCAATTTTTAATGACCTGAAAAAAAGTTAAGGGGGTAAAATTATTAAAGTAAATAAGAAATAAATGACTATTATAATTTCCAAAGAATCCCATAGTTTTTTTTAAATATCTAAGCATACCTTTACTATTAATATAAGAACTTGAAAATAGTTAAAAAAATTAAATAAAGAAAAACATGGATTCATAATACAATCAATATCCTTTCAACATACAGTTGTGGTAATAGAAATTGCATTACCTATGATTGTCATCTTTGTTATCCTAAATGGGTAAACAATTAGTGGGATTGCATTTGTTTACCCACTAGTATTAGAGAGAGATGGAATCAGTGACTCATAGTTTAGTTGTGGCCAGAGTATCCAATATTAAGTATGCTATTTCCAATTATTATTTCTAATAGACTGAATTTAAACAGATGACAGGAGGTACAGGAAAAGTTGGGATTTGAATGAGGATAGAAAAGCAGTATGGCGGATATGGGTAGGTAGAGAATTCCAGAGGGTAGTAGAGCGGATAATAAAGGAAGGATCAAAAGTTTTATGGCATGATCTTGTTTCAAGAGAATGGACTAAGAATTTAAATTGAAGGATGAAGGGAGTTAATGGTTTGCTAAAGTTATGATTCTAGGAAATATTTTCTGCGGGTAGGGAGAAGGAGCCACTTTAACTTGCTGTATAAGTGGGTAACATGTGACCTAGATGTACTGAAGACTTTATATAAAGTCTATATATAAAGTCTTATATAAAGTCTATATATATATATATATATATATATATATATATATATATATATATATATACACACACACACACACACACACAGAAATGCTTAACATATCTCATGCAAATGTCGCAAATCATTTGGATGCTGTAGGATACTTCTCAAAGTGAAATATGGGTTACTCAAAATTTGACAGAAAAGAATTTATTGGACCACATTTCCATTAGAGATTCCCTCCTGAAACGTTAAGTTAATCATCCATTTTCAAAGGGGTTAATAACTAGGGCTGAAAAGTGGGTACTGTACAATAATATTACAAGGAAAAAGTCCTGGGGAAAACGAAGTGGCCTGCAGTTCATGACTCCAAAAGCAGGATTACATCCAAAAAAGTGTATGCACTGCATTTGGCGGGATTGGAAAGGTGCCATTTATTTTGAGCTTCTTCCGCCGAACCAGACCATTAATTCTGCAGTTTACTCAGCCTAGTTGGAACAATTAAAGGCAGTGGTTGAACAAAAGCGTCCAGCATTGGCTAATGCAAAGGCATACATAGTTTTCCATCGCGATAACACCCATCCTCAACCTGTCTTTGCAGACCCTGCAGAAATTATTGGAGTTTGCTGGGATGTGATTCCCCACCCACCCTATTTACCATACCTTGCACCAACAGATTTTCACTCATTTTGGGGCCTTCAAAAATCGCTTAATGGGAAATAATTTAACTTGCTCAAGGACTGCAAAACACACATAGATGAGTTGATTGAGCAAAAATCTGAGAAGTTCTGGGAGGACACAATTAAAAAATTACCTGAGAGATGGCAACATGTAATAGATCAAATGGGTCATATATAATTGATTAAGAATATTTACAAGAATCTGAAGTTTTAATTGAAATCAGTCAAAAATGCTACAAACTTATTTTACAACCCAATTTATATTCATGTTAGGAGGAAAAATGTAAATTCTAATTATTTACCATGTCCATTTAACTACTTTATATCCATTCATTATCAATTCACTGCATTATTATATATATATATAAAATAACAATAAAAGAAATTATTACAAATTTACTTACAATTTGAGACAAAATGTCTTACATAGACTTGTGCGTATACTACAAACTTTGAAAGAACACTGAAACCAAGATGCTAGGAATAGTCCAGAAAGGATTTTCCAAATTACTTTGGTCTGAGACCGGGGGTTTTTCTCCTTTCTTTTTTTCTTTGTTTGGTAAGTGCTTCATGGCAGTGTTATTATTACTGTTTGTTAGATTTTTTTTTCTATTGAAGGACAGCTGTATTTGTGTCGATACTCTCTCCTTTTTAAATATTGCTCTGATGTTCCATAATAAGTTTTTCCACATTTAAGATCTTCACAAATAATTTCTTTTGTCTATGTCTTTGGTTTATGTGATTAAGTTTGGACAAAGTAGTAATATGCAGCAGAACCACCATTATTTTTGATGATATTGAGTGTTTTAGCAAGTTTTTCTCATTTTGAGGTTGTTTTGGGGCCATAGGTATCTGCTTCAGTAGTTTGCAAGGATAACCATTTACTAAAAGTCAGTAGTTACTTTGTTTTCTTGCGGTTTGTTGGTCGTTTTAGACATGAGTTTTCTCACACGATTAATCACATTTTTTTCTGTGTTAATTTTAAATCAATTAAGGACATTGACCTTTGTAGTGAATGAATTGTATAAAATACATTTGTAAAGTCCGGAATGTATTGTATACAAATTTTAATATTCTGTTTTTTGTTTTTCCCCTGTTAGGGCATGAGTATGAGAACAATAAATTTTCGAAATGTAGCCTAAATAGAATTGCTTATTTATTGACTGAACCTTAAGACCCACAGATAACTTAAATTATCAACAGTCCAGAACTAATCAACAATAATATATATACACATATATATAATATGAATATATACATATAAGCATATTAATAATAGGCTTATAATAATAATAAAATGATGTATAATAATATCACATAAGGAGTGTGTATATGGCGAAAGACAAAAAATTCCTAAAAATATTATTTATAAAAATATTTCCAAAATTTCCTTAAAACATGAAATTTACACCAACATTGCTGAGTCCTCCTTCTTCTTCAGGGTTTCATTATTTTATAATTGATTCTGCCGGATGAATGATACCCGAAAGGCCAGATGGTTTTTTGAAGCCAGACCTGAAGGAAGACATCCTCGTGGCAGACCCAGGTGTATGTATTCAGACTACATTGGGAAGTTGGGTGCAGCAAGAGGACTAACCATCCCTGAGATGAAAAGAATGGCTAGGGACAGAGAGCAGTGGGCTCGATGGACTGAGGCGGCAACTCCACGCTTAGCGGCACACAGGAGTTAGAGGAAGAAGAGAAGAAGAATAATTGATTACAGTAGTAGTTCTAAGTCAATAATATGGATTTAATAGTGACTAGAAACTACTAGTATAATAGTTCACAGAGTAGCAGTTCCTAGTCAATAATATGGATTTATTATTGACTAAAAATTACTACTGTAATCAATTATCACAGAATGAAATCCTGAAGACACTATTCAGAACAGTTAAAACCTAAATGGTAAAATATAATTAATAGATCTATATGGAAGCTAGGGGGCATTGTTATAATCATGTCCAACATATGAAAAATTAGTAAATGAATAAACATAAAGGAAACTGCAGTTACAAATATAACAATCAAATACGCACTGTTTCACAATTCAAACATCTTGTTTCACTTGTAAGAATTCCTTGAAAAATTTCATGAACCCATGTTGGCTCTGGGGTTGAGTTTCCACCATCTCCATCACCATTTTTTGATTTTTGGGGCCTTTCCGCTGTAAATAAAAACATAACAATACAGCATAAAATATATTTTTGATTCATTTTTATCAAAGGTAAAAGTATAATATTAAAGAGCAGAATAATTCAATATACAATAAAACAATGTATGGATTGAACTACTTACAAAGTATAATTTCGTTAATATGATTAATCAAAAAATTTAGGAATTCATGAGCATCTTGCTGCATGTAGTTGTCAAAATCTTCTGAAAAACAAATAAAACATCACATTCAGTAAAACAATATAATGTTTGCATTAACATTACAAATTACAGATCAAAATAAATATAATAAAATAAATATTTTGACAGTAACAATAATAATTATTCTAAAAAATAACAATAAAACTCAAGAATGATACAGTAAAAGGGGAGAAATGATCAAAAAGCAACCAAAAAAAAAAAAAAAAAAACTTATTCCATTACATAATAAATTAAATAGGTTAAACTGATATGAATTAATAGCGAAAAATAATTTTAAAAACATCATATAAATACCTTTTTCTTTTCTTAGACGAGCAATAAATTTCTTTGGGGCAATAGAACCCACTTTTTTCTTTTGTGTAGCTATGCTGTGAAATAGATCAGCTAAACAAGAAAGTAAAGTTTCTTTGGTTCTTTTATTTCTTGCCTTGTACTCTAAAACCTTTTCCCGAAAAGGTTTACAGAAATATAAAGCTTGCAATACAGAGTTACTATAACAGGTATTCCCAAACTGCTAGAAAAAAAAAGAAAAGAAAAGAAAAATTAATTTCATGTAAGGTTTTCTATTTCATTATTATTACTAGAAAAATGAATGCCACACAGACTAATTCCTTCCTGTATTATTATAAAAATAAATACATAGCAACCTTTCACATTATAATAACAAGGCTAATGGCAGTTATAAGGCTCTCACTAACGGAAAAATCTAATTAGCATAGGTTTGACATAAAAAAAAAATAAAAAAAGTTAACACTTGACTATTTTATTTGTTTTTTACAAGTTGAATCCAATATTATGTTTGAACTGAAGTACTACTTTTAAGTTATAGTCTGCCTCTCAGTTAAGCACTTATGTTAACTAATTATTTATCTATCCAAATAAAAGTCACAACAATTATGAATTGTCTAGTAGCCTTAACTCTCTTTTCATCTCATTTATATCAAGACTAAATTATTTAAATATAGATCAAAGAAATTTGAAATAAAATTCACCTGCAAATTGCAAGGCTAATGGAGATTAACAATTCTCTGGATTTCTCGGGTGAGTAGTACATAGAACTAACAGATAGAACAGGAGCACTAACTGACAAGATTCCTAACAGTACAAACTCTAGGCCATTCATAGGCAGTGACTCCAGATGGAAGCACAAGTCAGAATGTGACAAGGAATTGGCTAACATAAGAGATATGACATACACTTAAGATTGCCAAATAACATTTTAGGACTGCCAGTTATTTTATAAAATAAAATGATTTAATCACTCAAAACCTCAATCAATCTTTCAGAAAATGTAGAATACCTTACAATAAAGTAAGTATTAAAAATTAATAGCACTAATGTGATGTAATCAGGCAATAGATGGTAAATAAGAAGATTGTAACATTTCACTGATATATTATTTAAACATCGAAAGCTTCAAATAGTAATCCATGAAAATAAACAATGTGTTAGTTTTTTGGGGGTTAAATTTACATCAAGAAACATTTTCCTAAGAAGGATTAAGAATGGGTAAAAAGAAGGAACTTTTCATTGAATTTTATTGCACTATTCACACAATACACAAGAAAAAGAAAAGGAAACAATACACAAGGAGAAGAAAAAAGAGGGCCTAATTGCCACACACCTCAAGGTACCAAAAACTCCCACGACTACACATGGGCCACGAGCTCAGTGCTCCGCCAGCTCTGGGTGGGGTACGTTCATGTGTTGGACATAATTAAATTATAACACGCAGACGTAATAATTTTTTTTTCTTACTTTTTTTTCTTTATTTTTTTTTTCTTTCTTCTCTATACCTTCTATTTATAACATAATGAGATATTTCCACCAGGTTATGTCGAGCAAGGTTACCAAAAGGTCTAGATCCGCTGGGTCTACCAGGGTCTCTACTCCTCAAAATTCATCAGCACTTTCAACACCTCAGCATTCACCATCAGCTAAGACCCGTTCACGGCACAATAATAAAAAAATGAGTCCTCCAGTTACTCCTAAAAATGCATCAGACGAACCACAACCAGGCACTTCATCCCAGGGGTTATCCGAGGAATATCCCTTCTTCATGCCCGACCCATACCAGATTCTCCAATCTGATAAAGATGCTATGGAGTCAACACCAACGCCTAAAGAACCTCGGCCTCCCCCGATATTTGTCAAAAATATAAAGAATTTTCATATGCCTTAGCAGAAGCACTGATACTAAGATTTCTCCGGAAACAGCAGAATCGTACAGGAAAATCGTTAAATATCTGATGGACACAAAAGCCGAGTTTCACACCCACCAGCTTCAGCAGAAGCGCTCCTTGCGGGTAGTTATTATAAATATTCATCCCTCAACGCCGGCTGAAGACATTGAAGAAGAATTGACGGCACTGGGCTTCAAGGTTCGTCAAATAACAAATGTCATAAAGGAAAATAGATCTGGCACCGATATAACTAAGAAGATAGCTCTACCCCTCTTCTTCGTTGATCTAGAACCCTCACCTGGAGTTAAAAAGGTCTACGATATCCAAAAAATGTATTACATCAAAGTAACAGTTGAAAAAACGTATGTGAAGAAAGAAATTGTTCAATACCACAACTGCCAGGCATATGGCCATACCATACTACTGTCATCATTTGCCACGTTGCCTGAAATGCGGAGACCCCCATAAATTTGATGAATGCATCAAATCAAGGCTAACTCCAGCAGTGTGTGCTCTATGCCTGAAAGGACATCCGGCTAACTAAAAAGGATGCCAGGTTTACAAAAACCTAAAACAAAAATTCCAGAAACCGCAGCCCACAGAATATCCCTCTACTCCAAGAAGAAGAAAAACTTCAAACTTCATAAACTCTAATGTGTCCTTTGCCCAACTTCTAGGAGGCAGTGAGAAAAATGAGAATTGAAAGGCCCTGCCGCAGGAGCAACCGAAACCTCAACACTCCCAGCCCCAACCTCAATATTCT
Source organism: Piezodorus guildinii (assembly GCA_023052935.1). Lineage (NCBI taxonomy): Eukaryota > Metazoa > Arthropoda > Insecta > Hemiptera > Pentatomidae > Piezodorus > Piezodorus guildinii. The sequence continues at coordinate 9,656,069 of CM041295.1, read as the reverse complement.
CTTCCTCTAACCCAACCCGAGCCTCGAAAATCCCATCACCATCAAATTCCACTTATTCTTCCTCCATCTAATGCAACAGATATCACCAGTCTCTTAACATCCTTCATCACTGAACTGAAATCAGTTGTGACTCCCCTACTATCTCTTCTGTTTGTTTATTTATTTAACGTCACTTTATTCTACTATGGCTAATCGGACGATACTATCTCTTCTAACCAACCTATCCCACCCCATCACTTCTACAAGAAATCCTTAAATGACCTCTTCCGAACCTATATCCATACTCCTTTGGAATGCGAATGGTATTCAAAATCACACAAACGAACCAACAGTCTTCTTACAAGAAAAACATATAGACATAGCCCTAGGAACAGAAACCGACTTACCAACTCTGCTTAACATCCCCAATTACAACATTTACCTAACGGACCACCCGGACAGAACCGCACAGGCTGGCACTGCTGTCATCATCCATCACTCCTCTCCCATCATTCACACCCCTTACCAGTCCATAATTACCTACAACCTATAGCTGTAACAGTTCGAACCAAGCTCTTTAACATAACAATTGTTGCAGCATATTCCCCTCCAAAAATTCCATTTTCCGAACCCCAATTCAATTCATTCCTAAATTTCTTGGGACACTACTTTCTTGTAGGAGCAGATTTTAATGCAAAACACCAACAATAGGGAGCCAGAACCACAAATTCTCGCGGACGAATCCTGTTGTCTGCACTTAATTCTACTCATAGCAATATCCTTCCTCCGGATTCTCCTACCTACTGGCCAACAGGTCCCAACCTTTTTCATTCATAAAGGTCTAGGCTCACTAAATTATTCCATATCTCGCCTCGATGACCTATCTTCAGATCACAGCCCATTGCTCCTTACCCTTTCATTATCGCTCATTCCTAAACCGTCTCCACCCTCATTCATCAGGGGCCTAGTTCATTGGGACCTATTCCGTCAAATCTTAACCGACAATATTGATCTCAGAGTATCCCTCAAATCCCCTGAAGAACTGGATGAAGCTGTAAATACCTTTACTACCCTAATCCAACAAGCAGCTTGGACTTCATCTTCACCTCTCTCTTCCACAAAATCTCGATGTACAAATCCTTCACCTCAAGAACTCCTGGACCTTATCCAATACAAGTGCCGTTCTAGGACTATCTGGCAGAGGACCAGGCATCCTGATGACAGGAAATCATACAATTATTATTGTAAATTAGTTAAAAATAAATTGACAACCTACAGATCCCAATCCTTTATTACTTTCTTTCATCATTATCTACTTGTGACCATTCCCTCTGTAAAGCAACTAAAAAAATCCTTAAATACCATTATATCTCTCATCTTCTTCAACCTCATGATGGTTCCTGGGCCTCGTGAGATGAGACTAGAGCAGAGGAATTTGCTAAACATCTTGCAAACACATTCACTCCTTATCCTTAACTTAATCCTACCCATACAGCTGCAGTTGAAGAATTCCTCTCCTCGCCGATTCCTCACTCCTTACCTCCTAAAACTGTCAACCCCTCAGAGTCCAAATTCCTAATCAATAAACTTAAACCTCGAAAATCTCCTGGATTTGATCTCCTCACTTCCCAAATCATTAAACAACTTCCCAAAAAGGCTATAATATTCCTGACCTACATATATAACTGCATCCTCCGTACAACCCATTTTCCTCTGATGTGGAAACACTCAACCATTATACTTTTCCTTAAACTGGGCAAACCTGCCAATCATACCTCATCCTATAGACCAATCAGCTTGCTCCCTATTCTCTCCAAAATATTCGAGAAAATCCTTTTGAAACACATCCTACCTTTACTCCAATTACACAAAATTCCATCTCACTAGTTCAGTTTCCCTTCAGGCCACTCCACTGTTCACCAAGGTCTTCAGGTTGTAGATCACATATCCTATGCCCTTGAAAGCAAGCAATATTGCACCGGTGCCTTTCTGGACATAGCACAAGCATTTGACCGGGTATGACACGATGGCTTTCTTTTCAAACTAAAAACCCTATTACCCCAATCCCTATATCTAATCCTTTGATCTTACCTCTCTAACCGCTCATTCAGAGTTCGTTGTGGTTCTGATTTCTCAAGTTCTTATCCGATAGAAGCCGGTGTTCCACAAGGTAGTGTCCTTAGGTCCTATACTCTACATCTTATTTACCGCAGACATTCCCACCTTACCTGAAAACTTCCTGGCAACATTTGCCGATGACACAGCTATCCTCTCATCCCACCTAGATCCGATAATAGCATCCTCAAACCTCCAATCACATCTTGCTTTGATTGAACAGTGGTGCAATCATTGGCGTATCAAAGTAAATGAATCAAAAAGCAAGCATGTAACCTTTACCCAACGGCACAAATCCTGCCATTCAGTCCATTTTAACTCTATCCCCCTTCCCTTTTCTGACACAGTCAAGTACCTTGGTTTCCTCTTAGACAAAAGACTGACATGGAACCCACATACTAGACTCAAACGACAAGAACTCAATCGACGATATGGCCAGCTATATAGACTTCTAAATAGGAAATCTCATATCTCAACGGACAACAAATTACTCATTTACAAGACTATTCTTAAACCCAATTGGACCTATGGACTTGAACTTTGGACAGCAAAATTTTCGAATATCAAACGTATCTAATCCTTCCAGTCTAAAGTACTTAGAACAATAGTCGATGCCCCATATTATGTCACCAACAAAACCTTACACCATGACCTGAATATCCCATTTGTCCTTGATCTAATCCTCTCCAAATTCTTAATCTTCTATCAGAAGCTTACTCACCTTACTAATCCCTTGGCACACTCCCTATTCAGTACCAAACATCCCTATAACCCTCCTCATAGGTTGAAGCGGCAGTGGCCCAGAGATCTCTTGTAAATATGTCATTGGAGTGCTGGCAATGGCTGGCTTCTCCACTCATGCCCTAAGTGTATGGGGCTCAAGCGCCCTCGCTCAGCCTCCACTGACTCTCAAGACCAGTGACACGGCTGAATGAGAGACGCTGGGATCTTCTGGCATTGTGCCTCGACATCCACTAGTGGATCTCGAGGTTTGATTCGGTGATCCCAGGGGTAGTTTGTAAATAGGTATGAATGTGTTCAAGGTTGTTACTATTATTTTCTTTATAACTATTCATTTGTGAATTTTCTTTATAACTATTCATTTCTTTATAACTATTCATATAATTTTGTGTATATATATATTTTTTCCTTTCTTCTTTGTTAGATTTTTATTAATTATTTATTTTTATTTTATTTCCAATGTACATATGGAATGAATGATTTATTATACCTGTAATACTCATTGCCTCAGAAGGTGGCAGATTGTATTATCTCTTAATAAATAACTAAAAAAAAAAAAAAAAGAAATTCGTCTGGCTTCATTTGATATATAATTATTTAGTCAAGTAAATTATAGAAGGTTAATATGAACAAAAGCTACACAAAAAAACAACAACAAACAGATAGCAACATTAAATGCGTTTAGTTAAGTATTATCAGGGTCTAGATTTATCACATATGTGCGGAAGATTGATTATTGGATGGTTAAATAATTCGTGTTTGAATGTGGTTAGGAGAAGAAGAAGAAGTCATCTGCATACAGGTGATACTGGGAGTGTTTGATAGATTTAGGTAGGTCATTTATGAAGATATATAAATAAGATTGAAGAGAGGGATGGTATTTGGGGAACATCTCGAGAGATAAAGCTGTGATGAGGGAGATTTGTTAGGAATAATGACTGTTTGGGAACGAAGCTACAAGGAGTGGAACCAGCTCAAGGCTTTGTGATATATGATAAGAATTAACACTTACATTCTTAGATTGCTGGATCATAAAACAAGACAGCGTTTCAAGATGAAATTTAGTTCAAAACCAAATTTACAAATTTTTCAGAATTTATTTCTCAATAAATAGTGGAGCTGCAATCGACACCTTTAACGTCAAACTCCAAATGTTCTCCTTTGTACACTGACGACAAGCAAATTCCAAAATGAGTCCTAATGACCAACATAAATTCTGACATTGTTTGTCCAATGTGTAACAGCTCTCATCCCATTGATGACTGTTTTTCGTTTCGGTAAATGAATCCTAAACAAGATTCGATCAGAAGAAGATTTTCAATTGCTGTTTGAACTGCTTTGGATTAGGTCACTCTCTTGCCAAGTGTCCCTCAAAACATTCGTGTAAGCATTGTTTCCACTAGCATCATGGCTCGCTCCATTTTTCAACCTTTGAAACATCCACTCTTAATAATCAAAACAGTTGGAAAACGGATTACCCAGGGCCAATCACTCATCTGTTTCACGTACTTCCCACTGGCCCCCTCAGCTTCAACCAAACTCCAACGAACCTTTATTACCAACCGCCATTCTTTCGTCATTAACTTCTGGCAACCTTTTCTACTTGAAACAGCTAAAACAAGGATAAAGGATAATTTTGGACAATATCATCACTTGAGAAGGCTAATTTATAGTGGGCCACTAAGGTGAATTATCACCTCACAATTTGCAAAGAAACTGGGGCTATCAAAAATTAGAAACTCTTGTCAAAAAGTAGACTTAGGGAACCAACCAATCTCAAGAGGAAAATACTGAGTTTCATGTTTACTCATAACTAAAACAGAAGATGTTCCGGAGATGGAAACTTGCGCTATTGTGATAGACCAAATCAGCTCAAACATGCCCTCTAATCCAAGTCCCATCCAATATACTATTTACCAGGTCCAATAGATTTCTTAATGGGTGCGAATTTATTTGGTGACGTACTTACTAGCAAAATGCAAAATACTGCAGAAGGATTTTCTAATGATCTTAACACGGTATTTGGTTGGATATTAGTTGGACTAATTCCTAATGAAGCCCCAAACTCACACTCTATAGTGATGCTTACTGTAGCCGAAACAGATGTTGGAGGGAAAGCATTACCGATGATAAATTTTGGGGGATTGAGGAAGTCCTTACTGTTCCAAAATTAACCCCTGAGGATAATAGGGCTGCAGAACATTTCAAAACAACTCACAAGAGAAATGAGCATGGTAGATATATAGTTCGTCTACCATTCAAAAGTGAACCATCCAATTTAAAAGCTTTCAGATTAATTGCCATCCATCGTTTCATGAAGTTTAAAGAGATGTTGACCAAGGACACAACCCTGAGAGATGGATATGACAAGGTGTTTCAAGAGTACCCCAGAAAGTAATACCTTTCCCCTACATCTCAACCAGGAAGATTATTTCTTCTGCATCATGGAATTTGCAAGGATAGCTCTTCCACACATCTGCCTATTGTCTTTGATGCTTCTGCAACCAATTTATCGGAGTCAATGAACATTCATCAAGGATATCTTATTAAAATTCCGTTAAAGTCTATAAGTGATATCTGCTGATATATGCCAGATGTTTCTAAAAATTTTGATCCACCCTGAAGATCATTAGTTCCATCACCTGTTTTTCCGATTCAACCATGCTGATGCCATCCAGGAATATTAATTTAACCCCTTGCCCTTCGGATTATCGTGCTCTCCTTTCCTGGCCATAAGAGTAATCCAACAACTTGTCGCAGATGAAGGACATAACTATCCACTCGCTTCACAAGCCTTACTAGGAAATATGTACAAGTATATTGACGATCTGTTGGCTGGTGCTGAAAAACTGGAAGAGGCCATGAAATTACAAAAAGAGCTTATTGACCTGCTAAATAAATGTAGTTTCATACTGAAGAAGTAGTTTAGCAACGACCATCAGCTTAACATAAATGACCCATCTGAAGGGATCGATTTCACGGTATAATTTAGTAACATAGACGACAAAGCAATTAAAATCCTAGGTATGCAGTGGAAATCAAACCATGATCGGTTATCATATAGCGTCACACCAAGAGACATGGTTTACACAAACAGAGGTATCATGTTTAATATAGCTCGTATGTTGGGATATTTGGCACCTATTGTCTCTAGAGTGAAAGCACTTCTATAACAGCTGTGGAAACTTAAGATTGGTTGGGATGATCTGATTCCATCCAACATCCAGACACAATAGCATACATTTTCCATGGAATTACTTAGCTACAATAAGCATCCCCATAAGAATAATTTTGAATGGACAACTAAGTAACTGCATAGTTGGATTTGCAGATTCTTCTTCTCTTGGTTATGCAGCTGTCATATATCTTCAAAGCGAATGAAAGTGGCTATGTTACAACAAATCTTGTTTTCGCCAAAACAAAATTGGCTCCCTTGAAACCAGTCACCATTCCATGACTAGAACTCTGCGCCACAGTACTATTAGTAAAAACCTTTAAGACCCTTTAAGAATTTTTATCCTAATTGCAGGACATGGCAGTGTTTTTACTGTCTGACTCAGCCACTGACTTATCTTGGCTTCAAATGCCATTCCACCAAATGAAGACATTCGTAGCTAATTGGGTTGCCAAAATTCTGGATCTATCTGAGTCGGCTTCTTGACAGCATATTTGATCCCAATATAATGCAGCTGATGTAGCCTCTTGTAGCATTGATTCTACAGACCTAATCCAAGATACATCTTGGTGGTTATGATCTGATGGGTTGCGACAATCTAATTTAGAATGACCTTTCGATGAAATTGATATCCGTAATATTCCATCAACACCAGAGACTATATCAGAAGTAAGGGTTATCTTAACACATGGAGGGAATACCCTGGAAATCATAGAAGAAATCAAAATGTTTTCTTCCTTTACAAAACTTATTAGAGTTTTTCAGCTATATATCCCTAGATACATTAATACATCAGACCCAACATGAATGAAATAAAATTAGGTTCATTAAATTTAAATGAAAATTTGCATGAGTGTATCTCCCAGGTTATTACACCGCGAGGCCGAGGGCCTACACGGCCTGTCATGCCACTGGAAATAAAAAAAAAAAGAAGAAGTTAAATGAGCCAAGAGATACCACTACAATGCTGATAAGAATTACTAATGCCATACCTACTGCAAATCTGACAGAATAAATCTGCTATTATAGTTCCAATTTGTTGATATTTGGTATATTGCAGAAGTTGCAACTATCTGATGACACTAAATATCCAATACTACTTCCTCCTAAATCCCACTTTTTCAATTTGCTTGTCGACTATTACCATTAGAAATATCTACATTTAGGTCCTCAAATTTTACAGTCATTACTAAGAAGAAAATTTTGGATATTATCTGGTCGGCATTTAATATGATGAGTGCACCAGTGCTTAAGATGTCATGAATTGTCGGCAAAGAACTACACTTATCGCATGGCCAACTTACCGTGATCTTAATTCCAGCAAGGACGACCATTCCTAGTAGTAGGAGTGGATTTCGCTGGTCCATTTCTGTTAAGAGAATAACTCAAGCGTAAAGCTGCAGTCCAGAGATCATACATAGCTTTTTTTTATTGTCTTAGTACAAAGACAATACATGTGGAGATTGTTTCTCAACTTACAACGGAAGCCTTCCTAGCAGGATTAGATTGCATCATTATTCGATGAGGTTTACCCCAGAAAATCATCAGATCATGGGACCAATTTCATTGGAGCTCATAGACGCTTAAAACAGTTGTATGTATCGTGGAATCTTCAGCCGGTTAAGAGGAAAATTGAAAATCATCTCGGAACACGTGGTATTCAATGGTGTTTCATCCCTCCTTCAGCACCACATTTTGGTGGTACTTGGGAAGCAGGAGTAAAATCGCTTAAGTTTTACCATGTGCATGTTGTAAAAGATATAATTCTAACCCACAAGGAAATGTCAACTATAACAGCTTGTATCGAAGATATTATTAATTCCAAACCTTTACATCTAGTGTCTTCCTCTCCTGAGGATTTTGAAGTATTGACACCAGGACATTTTCTTCTTTGGGAACCGTTGTTGGCATTACCATGTATGGATGGAGGCACGACTACTTGAACTGCCTACAGCAATGTGGACAATGGACTAAATATACACCTAAGATAATAACTGGCACCACGGTATTGTTAAAGGATCCAAAGATGCAGTTGAATAGAGATGGCCTATGGGTCGTATCATCGGTGAGTTTCCTGGAAACGATGGGGGTAATCAGAGTCGCTAAGGTCAGAACAGCAAATGGAGAATACCTAAGACCGGTTTCAAAATCAGCTCCCTTATTCCCTCCAATGGATCAATTTTAATTTTGAAAATTTAATGTGATAAATTTTGGTGGACTGTATGTTTGAGCCTTAACATTATTTGTTTCTCATGATAAAATTTAACAAACACATCAAGAATCTCCTGGATAATAAATTCATTAATCTAACTACTTACAAAAACCTTATCTCTTATGATTCCTTACCCCCGTTTGTATGGCCTTCCAAAAATTCACAAACCCGGAAATCCACTCCGCCCCATTATTTCCAATATCAATGCACCTTTCTCAAAACTCAGTAAATTTCTTCTACCCTCACTGAAAATACTTAGCCGTACTAACCCCTACGACATAACAAATTCTCTTTACCTCCGAGAACAATTATTATCATTCCAAATCCCCCCTAACTACATTTTAACATCATTTGACGCCGAAAACTTAATTACTAATATTCCCATTCGTCCGCCAGAGTGTGACCCCTGCAAGGCCAGAAAGCAGTAATGGTACTGCGGCTGATGCAGATTAATCTACATCACTGCACTGCAGCATGTGGTGCCCTGCAGCAGTATATAAGAGGTGAGAATATTGATATTATACTAATACAAGAACCTTAACTTTTTAAGGACAGTATAATGATCGGACTTATATGATTTCAATAATCGAATGATTCATGTATTCCGAAAAACAATATGGTACATCCCTCTATGATTACTGAGCTTAGGTGCAAATATGCATATAATTTATCAATCTCTGTATCTTCACTAACAGAAGAAATATAAAAACTAGACCACACCACCTTGGTGAGGTTGAGGTCAATATCTGTAGTGAAGTTAAACATTTGGGAATTACTCTCGATAGTAAACTAAAATGGAACAGCCACATTGACAAAACCTGCACCAAGGCACTTAAGAGTCTTTATGTATGCAAAGGGGCTGTTGGAAAAACATGGGGCCTTCAACCTAAGATGGTCCTTTGGATATATGAAACAGCAATAAGGCCTATGGTCTTATATGCAGCTGTTCTGTAGTGACATAAGACAATTACATGCAAATCTATGCTCCAGCTTGGAAAGTTGCAAATATTAGCATGCCTTATGACAACCGGAGCTATGAGTACTACTCCAACTCTCAAGCATTTAGCACAGCCTATAGGCTTTCTAAGTTAGGAACAAGATCTAACTCCCTGGTATACCAGGGTTATGGTAACTTGTTCAGAAGGATTGATGAAGATTCAGGGCTAGCCATGCATCTTGATCTTCTTCTTCTTCTTCCAGTGGCGCGACAGGCCGTGTAGGCCCTGGGCCTCGAGGTGTAAACTCCTGCGAATTTACACTCACGTTTTAACGATGCAATTTTTTAGTGTAGGGTCATCACTCCCTACGACTAATTTTGTGAGTGGCCAACCTTTGGCTGACAGGTCTCACATACCCGGGGAAGAGGTTGTGAGTGAATCCACATTTTTTTAAATCCTTATAAAAGCCCCGCCGGGACTTGGATTCGAACTCAGAACCTGTAGCATGAGAGACTAGCGCGCTAGCCACTCAGCCACGGGCTCCCCAATCTTGATCTTCAGGCAAAGAAATATACGGACACACTTTATTGTGGCAATAAATGAGAGAGCTGATCTGCTCAGTTACCATGTACATCTGAACCTGTGTGTGGAATAAGCCTCAGCTATGCTTAAGGTTTGATCAATGAGGTTGCTGTCAATAGATCCAGGGAATACTGGAAAACAGCATCACTCTAAGATGTTCTTGGAAGAACCCTGCAAAGGGACTAGTTGTACACTACTCTCAATCGAGAGGATAACTTTGAGGAGAGTGACAGGACTGTAAACAGGATACTGTCAGCTTAACAGGCATCTCCATAATATGGGGATGGTGGCCTCATCTACTTGCAGATTCTGCAAGAAGGAAGATGAAACTGCATATCATGTGGTATGCAGTTGTCCAGAGATTGCTGAGACACGGTTTTACCATTTTGGCAGTGACCATATAATAGATGCCAAGTTGTATGAACTGATTAACCCCATAGCTTGGTCAGAATCACCAAAGCACTAGGCCTGTACTAACGGAAACGCACAGCGCACTATAAGCCTAATAAGGCTGCAGTGCATAAGATAACCTAGGGAAAAAAAATATTCCCATTGATAAAGTTCTCCATTTAGTTAAAAAAACACTGGACCATTATCGAACCTCACACCACACTAAATCTTACTACTTACTTATAATCACTGGAACTTTGCTGCAAAACAGGATACCTCACTATTCAGGGAAAATTTTGAAAATCAGGTCTCTGGACTTACAATGGGAAACTGTCTAGCTCTGGATCACTCTAATATCATTGTAAATGACCTCCTGGATTCCATAACCGCAATTTATGAAAAAGATATTATATTCATTAAAAAATACGTTGACGATTTCCTCTTAATAATAAACCCAGACGAAATTCCCGATATCCTAAAATCCTTTAATTCCTAAGATCCACGCCTCCATTTTACAGTAGAAAAAGAAAATAACTCATCAATTTCCTTTTTAGACCTACTCATAAGAAATACGGATGGATGGTTCTATTTCCACTTATTGGTACACCAAATCCACTTATTCCGGTAGACTTCTCAATTCCTTCTCCCAGCACCCTTACCATAAAAAAATAAATGTTGCCAATAATTTCGTCCACCATTGCCTCTCCTTGTCTGATCCACAGTACAATCCTACTAATATCCAGCGCATCTAGATCCTAAACTTAAATAACTTTCCACTTAATGTCATAAAAAAACTTATATATTCTTATAATAATGTTAAAACTACCATTAATTCCCCTACAATTCATGACCGAAATTCAATATTTCTATATACACTGCTGGACAAAATTAAAGGATCACTTCAATATTTTGAAATTACTGAATTGTATAGGGTATTTTTGAAAATATTCTTTTTTCTTTGGAAGTCACACTTTATTATAAGGGTAATAAAAAATAAAAAATTCTTTTCTAGAAATTTTTAATAGGAAAACAAATAAAAAATAAAAATGTCCTACAGTCTCAAAATGAAAAAGTAAATCTTTGAAATGAAATGAAATAACAAAACTGAATAAAAAAGAAGAATTCGAGGAAAACGATCAATTATTGGTATTCCCACCTCTAGCTCTGATAATTGCTTCCATTCTCCTGCTCATTCCAGCGACCAGGGCTCATACATGTTGTTCTGGGATGTTGTTCCACTCTTCCACTAACATTTCCCTTAAATCTGACAAATTTTGTGGGTCTCGGGCGCGGACACGTCTTCCAAGCATGTCCCATACATGATCTATTGGGTTCATATCTGGACTTCAGGGTGGCCAAACCATAACGTCAATTTCTTCTTGTATAAGGAAATTTTGCACTGATCGAGCAACATGAGGTCGGGCATTAAAATAAAGTTACCTGCGATATTTCTGGCGAAAGGTATTACATGTGGCTCAAGTACCTCCCTAATGTACCTGTCAGCAGTTATAGAGCCACAGTTAACAAGAACCAACTCTGTATGGGAGTTTAAATTTATGGCCTCCCACACCATCACTGACCCACCACCAAACGCAACCCTTGGAGAAAAAGTGCATGGAGCATACCTCTCTCCCCGCCTCCTCCATACCTTTTCCCATCCCTCTTCCATTTCTGTTCCCGTCTGGAGATCAGAGACAGAATCTTGACTCATCGCTGAATAATACGAGGCTCCAATCTTCCTGAGTCCAGTTTAGGTGCTCCCGAGCAAACCTAAAGTGCTCAACCCGGTGTTCCCTGGAGAGAAGAGGTCCAGTAGCTGAAGGATGGGACGTCAATCCATAATCGTTGAGTTGTCTTCTCACGGTTCGCTCAGAAATTTGCACATTCCTGAACCTCTGGAGGAGACCACGCAGACTGTTACCAGATGATCGGCGATCCCGAAGAGCATGCAGTTGCAAAAATCTCTTGCATGGTGGGAAGTTGACCTTGGATGGCCTTGTCCGAATCTTCTTGTATGCCCTCCAGTTTGACGGTGCCTATTAAGCACCCTGGACACAACGGATTGTGACCGCTGGAGCCGTTGCGCAATATGCCTTTGAGAAAACCCTTCTTCACTCAAAGCAACTCGAATTGATTCCTCTTCGGTCAATGCTTTTCTGTTGGCCATCACAACATTCTTACTAAACTCACAAAAGAAAAAACTAAAGTCTCTTAAATGTTAGAAAATCTTCAATAAGATGAATCTTTGCTAACAACTAACCATTCACTGATAGGAAGGAAGAAAATAAGAGGATTAACTGACCCTTTTCTCCATAAACGGGTGGGAATATAAACAGGTATAGGATTAACTTGATAAGATACAACACAAAGTCCAGTCTGGGACAAAGGAATTCCTATTTTTATCTCTTATGTAATAATAATATAAATATTTGTAAGTGATCCTTTAATTTTGTCCAGGAGTGTAGATCCTTACCTTACATTCCACACCCATCTGAAAATATAAAAAAATCCTTAAAATCTTCCTTACCCTCCCTAAAGCTAGGATTAAAGACCCAGAACAAACTTTCCCACCTTTTTACCAATACTAAAGACCCGATAAATCCTCAATACCGTTCAAATATTATTTACAAAATTCCATGTTTAGATTGTATCATATCCTATGTGGGTGAAACCAAAAACTACTTAAAAACCCGCATTACCCAACATAAATCCTCCGTATCTTCTCGAAACCTTCTAGCCTCCAAACTCTCTGAACTCTCCATAACTTTCAATCATTCATTTAACTTTCAAGACTGTTCCATTTTAGATTCCGTTCCTAACCATAAAAAAAGACTCATTACTGAATGTGATTTTTAAATAAATGTATTTATTTTATTTGTTTATGTTCTTAAAAATTCTTAATGTTTTTACAATTTATCCCAACATGTATTTTTTTATTCATTTAGTTTTGTTTTTTTAACAGCTTGTATGACCTGTCAATGATTGTAATCTAAATTTTTTCCATATTATTGCCACCTTGTTATGTTTACTGTCTTAATATATTAATCATAATTAGGTAAAAGTTGGTTGGGAGGTAGTCAGTTTTATTCCATATACTTTATCCATTATTGTTCTCACTATATAATATAGGTTTTACCTTAAGAATTTTGTTAAAACATTTTCTAGTACCATTATGATATTATAGGTTTAATATCTTAATTACTTCTTTTTATGTTAGTATTATAATTTTACTCATTGTTGTTAGATCCCGTCTAAAATGCGGTACATATTTTCCATTCTACCTACCGTTTGTATGCACTTTCCTATCTACTTACCTACATCCCATTCCACCAAAATGTACCTAGTTTCCATTCGCCTACAATACAGTACATATCTCCACTCCACTCAATATTTCAATGTTTCTTATTTCATATAATTTTTTATACCTTTGTACATTATCTCTAGTCATTATCTGCTCTATACTATATAGCCCTCTCATTATTATATCTAAGTCACTGTAATTTAATTAATTGATTTCTTCACACATCTAGTTCCTTTTTATGTTTTAATATTGACATCCTTTAGCTCAATATTTTTTAAAATAGTATATTTAATCTTATTGTAAATGTATCTTTTTAGTCCTGATGATGACCCATGGGGGTCGAAACGTTGGCAGAAAATAAATGGTTGAAACTACCTAATTGTTTCATTCATCAACCGCCACCTGGACTAATTCCTTCTAGTAATTCTCAATGGTCAACTAATTATATCCAATACAATTTTTTTTTTTTTTTTTTTGGTATAGAAATTTTAAATTTAAATTACTTTCTGAAACAACGAAAATATATTTTGTAATTTATATATAGTATTGATGAATAATGTAGTAATTATGTAGATGAAAGTGCCTCTGCTGCCCTCTAGAGAGTTTCGTTCTAACCAGCTACCAGTAGCTACCGTTTTTTTTTTGTTTTGATCAAGACATTGTTTCATCGAATTTCCAGAGATCGTCAATTCACCCTAAATGGTCCTCCTACCAGAGATCTTCGTCCTTACCAGAGATCGTCATGTACCCATCGTATGAAAGCAACATTGTTGTATGGACCAATGTTTGAGCAACAATGACAAGCAGTTAATTAAAATTAATCATTTTTTTTTTAAATCTCATTATTTTGTAATAATTGTAGATTCATAGTTTGTAGATACTAACCCACTAACATAATTTTATTTTTTTTTAAAGTTTGTTTTAATCCAAAGAATTTTAATTTAAAAAAAATAAATTGATTTTTTATTAGTTGTAAATTTTTCTCGTTTTAAAATTAAACTTTTAGTTATTTTTGTTTCTATTAAATTTATTTTATTTTCATTTTATGACCCTATTTTCAGTGAAATGAGAATGGTTGATTGTGTGTATGACTGCTTAATAAATTGTTGAGGTCCATTATTTTATTGTTAAGGAAGCTAATGTGTTGGATAGTTTATATACACAAAATAGTATAGTTGGATAGTTTTTATACACAAAATCTACCCTATTTTACTTAATTAAATCTATAAGTGCTCAGAAACTAGCTCATTTTGTGGAGTTTACATTCACCCATATATTTTTTGTTATAATGTTGCTCATCCCACCACCAAATATCATGTTTTTTAGTCAAGTAATTTAGTAATGTGACTAACCAAGTTCATATTATATTAATGTTTTTTCATAAGTATTAGATTCTTAGGCACACATGCGTAGAAAACCATTTGCACAAGCTCAGCTATGTTTCCAGGCACAATTTTTGGATCCGTCACTCTCTAACCGAAGTCAACTTGGCATCACACATTTCTGTTTGTGATTCACTACGGAAATGGCAACAAAATGACCCATTTTTGAAAATTTTGGTAATAGGAGATGAAAAGTGGATATTTTACAATAATGTAGGACGTAGTAGTAAGGCTCATAGAAGAAACACGGACTGCACCCAAAGAAGAGAATGCTTTGCCAAGGTTGGATTTCAAGGGTGTTATTTTCTTTGAGCTATTGCCAACAGGACAAACAATTGATTCAACTCTATACTACTCACAATTGAGACGTTGATTTCCAAAAGGCACTAAAGGACATTTTTCACGAAATTGATTTTTTATCATATTTGTATTCTCATCATTTAGTGTTATTAAAAACTTCTATTTGATTTTATCTAATGAACTCTCAAGTCCTTAAAAACGCGATTTAGAAATGCTGTCATTTTCTAAGAGTACTAATTACGCATTTATTTTCCTACCAAATCATTCTAAAAAAATTCATTTCATAACTTTAATATGATGTTATAATTATAGTAAAAAATAATTCTAAATTTTAATGCAAAAATATCCAAATTAGCTAGTTTAATAATATAGTAATGAGAGATTTTCGCGCTTCCTGTAAAATTTCCAAGAATGGATATAGTACCTTTTGGAAATCAACGTCTCAATTGACAAAACTGGATCAATCAATTTAAAATAAACGCCCACAACTTGGAAGGGGGTTGTGTTCCACCAAGACAACGCTAGCTCACACACCTTATTGATCACTCGCAATAAATTATTGAGCCTTGGATGGGACTTTTTGCCACACCCTCCCTATCCACTAGACCTATCTCCAAGTGACTAACACTATTCACTGTTCCCTGCAGAACTCCATAAATGGAAAGAAATTCAAAAACCATTTGGAGTATTTTTTAACAATAAACTCTAGACCTTCTATAAACATGGCATTATGCAGTTAGTGGAATAATGGGAAAAAGTCATATTAAATAAGAGTCAATATTTTGTAGATTAAAATAAATTTTACGTCTATAATGCATTGAGCTATATTTCATCCTGATAAACTGAAAGGACTTATTTGCCAACCCAATAATACCCAAAGATGGGATAACAATTGCAAAACATCATTTTAAAATGTTTGATTAAAATGATGGCGGGGTAGACTGTATCTTATTTTATTTAAAAAAATAAATTCAATTTTTACTAAAAAGACAATACTTAATAAGAATACACATTCTGAACAAATAAATAAGAAACATTTTCGATATACTCACGTTAACTAGTCCAAAGTAATGCTCATTTGGAGGAAATTGGTCAGATCCTATATCCCGTTCCAACTGGGAAATGTTTGCTCCCTACAAAATGAGAGGAAACAAAATTGATAATAATCTATAACAATAATTTCATATTTATAACAACTATTTAATACCATAGCATAACTATTTTATACATCATTAAATTCAATTAAAACAAAGATTAACCAAAATAAAAATTCTGTAAATAAAAAAAAAAAAATGATAACACTAACACATATAAATAAACAAATATAACGCAAAAAAGGATAATTTGGGTTGTAGGAAATGCTATTCAATTTTAGATGCTGAAATTATTATTATGGACTACACTCAACCTATCAAGCAAACTTATCTCACAACTCACAACACACTAAGGTCATTCTCTACCGAACCCTCGTCCGTCTTGTTCTGACTTTGAGACCTGAACCACTACAAAGGCAAATGAAAGAGACCTCCTTACTTTTGAAACACAAAACCTCTGAGGAATTAACGAGCCCACCTATGAGGATAGGCAAAGAAGAAATCTATGGCCTATATAATGAGCCTGACATTTTTGCAAATATCAAAGCAGGGAGGTTAACTTGGGAGGTTAATTCCATTCCAAAAAAAATACTGACTGAGCAGCATTTCAGCCTGCACAAAGTAGGGAGACCCAGACTGCGGTGGTCGAACTGTGTTGCAGCTGATTTAAGGACTAGTGGAGTAAGGCAGTGGATGGCAGCAGTACAAGATAGGGACACTTTTCAATTGCTAGTGGAGAAAGCAAAGACTCGCTTGCAGGTAGGTAGTAGAGCTAAACTAATAATCATGGATGCTGAAATGGATAAGGAGACAAATGCTTTAAAATCTCAGAAAGCCCCTGGCTGTGTTGGAAATATGAACAGGGAAAACCAGCCTGGGTGGAGAAAAAATTATGAGCAATCCAACAATTTCAGAACTGTCCGAAGTGGATATCTTCATTGTGGTAAATCAACTCAGAAAAAATGTTGATGAGGATATAAAATGCATAAAGTTGTCACTTGAGAAATATGATGAACTACGTTTTAGCTGAATCTCTCCAAAATATAAAGGCACCCAAAGGATTAGTTAGTTTAAACAAAAAAGGTGAATGCAGAAAATAAATGTTTAAAATCCCAAGTTGGTGAATTAAAGGCCTACCTTAGTAAGGCTGAGACGAGCTTGCTCTATTAGGTCCATAAGAATTTGAGGATCTCAGAACGCTTGAGGAACTTCTGTACACAAAATATTAGCTGGGAAGAGAATGACTCTCACTGGATATATTTCATTGAGGAGATGTTTACAATGAACAGAGATTGGTACTGACTCAACTCATAGAATAAGTATGTGAAAAAAGTAAAGCTTATACAATTTTCTGCTGGTTGAATGCACTGTCAGAAGGGCGATGGCCACCCAGGTATCTTTATTTAACTTAATTATTTTTCATTAACTACAAGATCCTTAGGTCTTTGGCAGACTCCCAGGCTCCTATCTGCTAACTGGTTACAAACAGGAAAAATGCTTTTTACAGCCAGTTCTGTTATTACAATCTTATGATCTTATCCAAATATCATTTATTCAAACACAATTTCTTAATAATAGTGTTTCTACCCATAACTTTACTTTCTGCAAAATATTTTACATAATCCTTAAAATAGAATGAAATCTATTCCAGTTCTTTCATCAAATCAATGGTAAAAATCCTCACATCCAATCAAATCAGTATCCTTCAACTATGACCCTCCCAAAACCTCTGCCTTTTGTTGCTGTCCTGCTCCCTGGATGTATCAAGAAATGAACGATCTACAAAAGAGGTGTAAGACTGACCATAAAGGTAGAAGACAAACAGATGACTATCAACCATTCAGTAAGAAAGTAAAGGTAAACTTCTTACACTATAGATGTCTAAGTTATTAAGTTTTAATATTTAACTGCTTAAAGAGGATAGAATAATAAAAACAAAAACTGTAATTTGTAAAATTTATAGCATTATAATAATATTTGAATAAAAATATATCAAATAATCTCCATTCATTATTTTTTTTTTCCATTGCCCTGACATGCTGCACAGTGCTGCATGATAAGCCATACAGAAGCATATTTGAATGAATGAATAACTGCTTTTATTTACACAATACACAAATGAATCAATATACACCTATATAAATATAAATATATATATATATATATATATATATATATATATATATATATATATACACATATACACATATATGTATGTGTGTGTGTGTGTATAAAAGGTTCCATACCTTAATGACATGGTGTATCTATATGTATGTTTGTGTGTGTATAAAATGTTCCATACCTTACAGATGAAAGTGGTCATTGATTCAACAACTAGTACAAAATAATATTTCCAATAAATTAAACAGTAATAAAACAAAATCAATAAAGTAAATAATATCAAATATATTAAAATAAATTTTTTGTAAAAAAAAAAAAAAAGAAGATAATTTACCTATGCTACTATATGTATTATATTTATATTTATATTTAGATATATTTATATATATATATATATATATATATATATATATATATATATATATATATATATATATATATATATACATAAGGTGTAGATTCTTTAAGGTGAAAGTCAATTTCTGTGAATAAAATTGGAGGCTGATTTATGCTTCAAACTGATTTATAGCCGAAATGTCATGCATTTATTTTTAATAAAAGAGTGGTGCAGAATAAATCAGCCTACAATTTTATATATATATAAAACGATTTTGGTTTCCGTGAACTCCTTCTAAACCACAAGATGGATTATGATACAGTTTTTACCACTATTTAGTAGGGCATCCTTTCCTGAAGTTTTATAAATAAAACACAATTTAGCTTTCCTTGAAACAGGAAAAATAAATTTTCTTTAACCAAGTCATCAAAAATATTCCTGAAATATAAGTAGTAAAATAGACGTAAAATATAACATTGAAAAAAAAAAAAGCAAGATTTTTGTAAAGTTAATATACAATAAAAGAAATCGCACTAGTTCATATAAAGTTGTTGTAAGCCCATAAGAGGGTTATTGGTAAAGAGGGAGGTTATAACAGTTAAATGTTGCCACCGTCTTATAGGATCGTGCAAGTTGTATTCTTCCATTTAGTATGCAAGATTCTCCAAACAATATTATGTACCCAATTGTAACTAAGTTGTTAACATAAGTAGTAAGTTGTTATAAATCTATAAACTATCATTGTTATTAATTATTTCAAATTTAATACTATTTCAAGAAAATGGTTGTTTCACTGTAAACTAAATGGGATTCCATAGGACTATCAGGTGGTCAGTAATGATGGAATGATCCAGTATATTGTTCTGTTATCATCTGAGAGTAGCTATTTTGGTTCATATTGGTAATAAGGAACCTGGTCTGCTACCATGCGGTATTATAATGCCAGCAATAGGTGAATAATTTTGGCCAGATTATTATTTCTCATAAAGTAGTCTCTCCCTACCAATACCTGACATCCGGATGATATATGCTGGATAGATTTAATAGCCATTTAGCATAGACAACATCATTCACTTAAATCTTCTCCACATAAATATTTCTTAAGCGTGTTGGTTGAAACCACTTCATATATTGTATGGTCAAAATAAACCCTTCTGTTTCAGGAAACAAGTGACCTTTATTAACCAGAAGTTAGAAGCTTTCCAGTTTATTCCTGATTGGGAGATGAAATGGTAAAATCAACCATTAAGTAATCTATTTTTCCAGTTTTCAATAAGAGCTTCTTCAGTAGGTCCCTCTTTATGTTATGATCTGGTGAATTGATGTTTAAAGCCGTGTATTCCATGTCCAACGATTTTATTGCAGACCACACTGGAGAATTACTATCTAGCAAGCTGTGTCTTAAATTCTTTTCTTGCTGTCTGCAGCTCCTCAACAGACAGAATGAGTCCCATTCCTCATTGCTTTCGTAGTAAGTACATTCTTTCAATTGAAGGTTTGGGATGTCCTTATCTTATGTGTTGCTGTAAACAGGACTCTAACAACTAGACGATTCAGTTCTTCAAGTTCTGTATTAGAATAGTATAGAACTCCAAAAGTATAACTCAATACTGGAATAGCCCATGCATTTATTGCTTTAACTAGATTTCCAGCAGAAAAATACGTTCTGAAAAGATTCACTCGATTTTTGAACTCATCTTTAAAATTATTATTCTTGGATTTTTGAATTTAGCCAAATGCTAAATACTTATTACAGTCAGAATCGCTTAGTTGTTATATTGATGGGCTCCAAATCTGCTTTGTTACTTATCACTCCCCTTTTAACATGGATTACAGCGTTTGGATAGCGAACAGTGAACAGTGTCTATTAAATCCCAAATAGAACAGAACTAGACCTTACCCTCTACTGTATGGGCAGTGTTCCTCATCATGAAAACTTTTTTTTTTCTTTCATTATTTCTGTCAGTGCTTTTTACACATAAATTAAGAAATAAAAATGGATTTATGTCCTACTAGTGAAGCAAAATGGGAAGAACAGCAGTCAAGAGAAGTAGTCAAGAGAGAAAGAAGAAAATAAATGAGAATTTTCTCAAAACAAAGAAGACATATCAATTTTATCAAAAAATATTAAAGATATTTTAAGTGAGGAAGAGGATGAAGATAAAAAACAATGTCTAGAATCAGTGGAATTGAAATCGAAAATCCCTCCAGTGGTGTTGTATAATAAGTTTAAAAATTATAAAAGCTCAGTGGAACATATAAAAAGCAATCTGAAAAATTATTTTTCACTTAAGTATAAAGGAAACAGGATAATATATATATATATATATATATATATATATATATATATATATATATATAATAATTGAGAACAATGGAGAATTTCACACTTACAATCTGGACGAAGACAAAACCCCTTCATTCATAATAAAAGGGTTACCTGCTTCAGTAGAAGTAGGTTACATAATTGAGACGTTGATTTCCAAAAGGTACTATATCCATTCTGGGGAATTTTACAGGAAGCGCGAAAATCTCTCATTATTATACCAGCTAATTTGATTCATTTCGCATTAAAATCTAGAATTATTTCTTTACTATGTTAATAAAACCATATTAAAGTTATGGTAATTCAACGTCTCAATTGCTGATTTAAAAGAACAAAATGTCGAAGCAACGAAAGTAACAGTTCACTAAAACTACAGAAAATGGGGATCATCACTCCCAATATTAGTTGTTACTCTTTGCAATATGAAAGAAATAAGCAATTTACTAAAATAAAAAAAGTTTGCAAATGTCTAATAAGGTGGGAACACTACAGGAATCCCAAGACATGACACAGTGCTATAGATGAAAATCATTTTTCTATATAGCTAAAAATCGCCATAGAAAACTAAAATGTTTAAACGTGCACAGGAACATGAAACAAGATGGTGGCTTATCTCATATTAAAGGCAAGAGAAATCACACGGCTAAATATCCTGAATGTCCTGTTCGTCTCAAACAAATTGAGGTCAAAAAGAAAAAAAAAGCATTTGGAGAACAGAAGAGACTAAAAAAGGTCAGATGAAATTCGAATATAGGGTTCAAGATTATCCAGCACTTCCAGTTGTAAAGGAGATCAAGGGATTCACCGCATATATGGAAAACAATGAAAATATAGGTACAGGAAAGTTTAGTTTAGTAAAAGAACTAAAAGACCTATTTAAACCATTTACCCTTTCCAATATTATAAAGACCATAAAAACAACATTCAATAAACTAAGAAGTTGTAATGACCTTATAAAAAAAGTATGAAGGAGTTAGGGTAATTATTTTGTAAAAATGTAAAATAATAACAAAATAAATAAAATGTTTTGACATAGTAGGTCAATCGTAAACAAAAAAATGCAATTCAATAAATTTTTAAACTGTAATAATGTTCAGATCGCAGGTTTTGTAGAAACAATATGTGTTAATAATATCTGGATATGTAGTACACACAGCTGACAGAAACAGGCATGGAGGAGGGGTGGCTTCAATCATTAACAAAACCATCAAACATCAACACATAAAAATCCCTAACTTATATTTTAATTTATATTTCAAGTGAGGAAGAGGATGAAGATAAAAAACAATGTCTAGAATCAGTGAAATTGAAACCAAAAATCCCTCCAGTGGTGTTGTATAATAAGTTTAAAAATTATAAAAGCTCAGTGGAACATATAAAAAGCAATCTGAAAAATGATTTTTCACTTAAGTATATATTATATATATATTTATATTTATATATATATATATATATAATATATATATATATATATATATATATATATATATATATATATATATATATATATACAACCACAAAAAATAATTTAAACACATTGAAAAATTTAATAATGGAGAACAATGGAGAATTTCACACTTACAATCTAGACGAAGACAAAACCCCTTCATTCATAATAAAAGGGTTACCTGCTTCAGTAGAAGTAGGTTACATAATTGCTGATTTAAAAGAACAAAATGCCGAAGCAAAGAAAGTAACAGTTCACTAAAACTACAGAAAATGGGGATCATCTTTAACTCCCAATATTAGTTGTTACTCTTTGCAATATGAAAGAAATATAATCCAGAAATAAGAAAAGAAATATAAACCACCTCTGAAATGAAATATAAACCACCTCCAAAACATCGAGGTATAGCAGTAAAAATTGAACATCACAAATCTCCAATGACAATAGTTGTATGTTAAAAGGCTACTAATAAAAAATTAATATTACAAAATTTAGACAAACTTTTTAATTTAGAAATCAAAATAGTTGTCTTGGCTTGACTCAAAAATCTTCCATTGGCAACAAAAATTATTCTAGAAAAATCTTGGGCACGCAACACACGACTTTCACTTACCTCCGTTGTTGAAATCAATTTAAGAAATTTTAAATACATGTAGAGATAAAAATAAATTGTTAAAGAATTAATTAAATTTAATTTCAATAGAAATATGTGTTTTATAAAATAATCTATTATATTTTTATCTACATCAGTTAGTGTTTGGGGTAATCACCTCCAACTCAATGTCAAGATGATTACTAAAGACTGGATTTTCGTGCCGTTAAAAGCTGAAAAACGTGCAGTAAAAACATCAAAACGTGCAATATCGTGCAGTAAAAATCTTGAAATGTGCAAATTAGTGCAGCAAAATCCCCAAAATATAAAATTGAGAGTATATGTATATACAATAAAAGTCCAAAAATAAATTAACCTTAATCTATACAAAAGAGGAAGTTGACCTTTAAAAATTTTCTTAATAAATTACTTCCATATAGTTAAGAGTAAAAAAAAACACGAATCAAGTGAATAAAAGATCTATATACAATTTTTTTATAACTAGATTATCTAATCAAAACTGTCTAATTCATTGACTAGTTTAATGAAATAATTTATCATCAATTAATTATTTACCTGATTCATAAATTTAATAGTTAATTAGATTGTAAATTTACAAAACATGTAATAACTCACTGAAAACAGGTAAAAGAATTGATCAGAATACCAGGATGATTAATTAAATATACATAATTTTAATTTTAAATAATATTCAAAAGTAATTGACCGCTAAGTTCCCAAAGCAGTTTTTTATTTTTTTTTTCTGCTTCACAATATATGCTTGTGTCCAGCTAACAACAAAATAAATAATAATAATTTTTATAAATTACACCGTAAATTATAATAGGGAAGAATTTGTTGTAACTGTTTTACAATAAGCACCTGGGATTTTCACACCCCATTGATTTTGACTGACCACAAGCATGTTTGTGTTTTTCCCATCAGATCTAATCTCGGGATAATTAGATATTCAGTTATTATTTTTCAACATGACACGCGTTACATTTTCGGCATTATTTATGAATTACAAATTCTGAAGAAAATCTGGAGCCCGTGGCTGAGTGGCTAGCACGCTAGTCTCTCATGCTACAGGTTCTGAGTTCGAATCTAAGTCCCGACGGGGCTTTTATATAAGGATTTAAAAAAAAAAATGTGGATTCACTCACAACCTCTCCCCCGGGTATGTGAGATCCGTCAGCCAAAGTGTGACCACTCACAAAATTAGTCTTAGGGAGTGATGACCCTATACTAAAAAAAAAAAAAATTGCATCGTGAAACGTGAGTGTAAACTCGCAGGAGCTTACACCGCGAGGCCCAGGACTTACACGGCCTGTCGCGCCACTGGAAGAAGAAAATCTGAGATTTGAAATCACACTTAAAACTAAATACTCAGAGAGAATTCTGACG
Organism: Piezodorus guildinii; assembly: GCA_023052935.1. Classification (NCBI taxonomy): domain Eukaryota; kingdom Metazoa; phylum Arthropoda; class Insecta; order Hemiptera; family Pentatomidae; genus Piezodorus; species Piezodorus guildinii. Next base: position 9,631,630 of record CM041295.1, on the reverse strand, counting down.
AATCGCAAACAGAGGATTCAGTATGACAATGAATTTCTTCGAATTATCCCCAGTAGTGACTAATTCAAAAGTGGACGCTTTGTTAGATGGATGTGTTTACTTACTGAAGTCAGTAGTCCCAATATTTCCTATCATTTTATCTCTTCTTAAATAATAATTTTATTGAAGATTTAACCTACGAAAGATGATAAAATAAAATTTTAAATACTTAATAGTATATCTATGTATTTTTATTACCTAAAATTTGGTTCGATCAATTGGGATATTAAAGTTTAATAATCAAATTTAACTTAAAAGGGCAAAAAATGCATTTTAATGCAGTCAAAATAAAAAACGTGCAATTTAGTCCAAAAAGGGCAAAACGTGCAATATATTATTCCTTAATAGAAGAATGGGATAGGTGTCCAGGTTTGAAGCTGATACACTCAAGCAAATAAAATGTGCAAAATCATGGAAATCCGGTCTCTAATGAACACACTAGAGGCGCTCTGCTTCTTTGACAGACCCCCAGGTGGCAGCACGGTCAACATGAATTTCCCTGTTCAGGAACCAAAAACAGTTAGTTTTATAGACTTTTCATCACTCTCCATTACCCTTTACAATTCCGTGTATCACATAATATTTTTTCTAAAATCTTTAGCTAGCCAACAGTATATTATACATCTATATTACTATTCTTGTGTTCAAAAATTGCATTAAAAAATATGTTTGCACTTTTCTCCTTTAGTTGTTTATACAATTGGTTCAACTTGCATATTTAGCTGTTATTTATGAATGCTAATAAGATGATGTGCCTAATTTTTTTAAATATACAAAATCAAAGGTACTTTAGAGGAAGACAATTTAAAATATCGGCATTTAAGCCCTGTCAGACTATTTCAATCAGAATGAAATCTACATCATATTAAAGCACATCAAATTTTATATCGATATATAGAGTTTAATCAAAATCTTTGGAGCCGTTTTTGAGAAAATCGTAAAAAGGTGCAAAATGCATGGTATTAAGTAGCTCTTCTGGTTATCCGATGTCTGGATGTCCGATGTATAGATGTCTTAAATATGAAATTTCAGTTCCGTACAGCTTACTGTTTTTGCACACAGACCTTTTTTTGGGACTTGGTTATTTGGACTCAGGAGACCCTAAAATGTGCATTTCCGTCGAAAACTGGAAGTCGAAAATTTTCACAATCGCAATACTTTCCCTTACTATTTATTTCATATATAGGTAAGTGAAAGTAAAAAGGAGCAACCCACTTTCAAAATATTATCATCAATAGCCAAAGCAAAAAAATAAATCAAATCAGTAACGATAGAAATTCAACATTTCGGGGGTCTTCCCCATCATCAGGACTCACTGAGTCGTTTAAAAATTAAAATATCCATTTTTAATTAAAATGTCAATAATTTATGTTGTTAAATTTTTTTTTATATTCTGAGGGGCCAAAGAATATGTCAGTTCAGATGGGTGTTGTTCCTTAGTGGTAATTGAAAAAACAAAACAATTTGAGCAACATAAATTATTGATAACATTTTAATTAAAAATGGATATTTTAATTTTTATACGATTCAGTGAGTCCTGATGATGGGGAAGACCCACAAAACGTTGACTCGTTATAAAGTTTATTGAAATAAACTGTTTTAGGAAGATTTAAAAACCAACTAATTATTTGATATAATATTGCAATATTTCTTTAGTAAAATATTGGAAGCAATAATTATGAATATTATCAGGGCTAGGTGATTTCCAATTTTTCTTTCTTGTAACTGATTGTTCGATATTGCCTTTATTTATTGAAATTGCATCCATTGACAAAACTGAGCCTGCCTGCCTTTTTCTTAACCATATCGATCATCCCATTAACGATTATTATTATATAATTTATTTGTAGGATTGTGATTTTAAAATGTTGTTAATATAATGAAATTTTAAATCTGATATGAAATTATTGTTTTTAGTTTTTAAATAATATTTATGAAGATGAGGAGCTCACAGTAAGGGAAGTGCGCATACACCACTGCTTTCAGAGTTCTAATCTCCAAGTCCGTGACGACCCCTTCCACACTGACAGCACCCGTGGCCCCCTGGCCTGACCGCTTGGATAAGATTCTTTTTACTCTAAAGCAGCGGATGTGCTATTAAAAAATGTCCTCCATCTTCAATTTAACATTTGATCAAGTTATGGAACTGAAGAACATAAAGGACATTTGGAACACATTAAAAATGGGTACCATTTTCAAGAACCTTGTAAAGAAAAAGGATTAAATCAACAATATGAAGCAGAACTTCCAGTTTTAGTGAGAAAAAAAAATTGATTAAACATCCTAAATACTTCTTCTTCCATGGTTCTCACCGAACTTTTTTCTCCTATACTACCTTCATCCATTTAAACCTGTCCATTCCATAACTCACACAGAACACAGGTCGTCCTCCACAATGTATATTTTCAATGTATTTAAAATCCTTTAATCGTAAACTGTCAAGGTCCAGGATCCACATCTGTAAATTATGACTGGTTGAAGGATTGTTTGGTGCACTCTCGTGTTGAGAACTTAGAATATAACCTGACTTCAGAATACCTTTATTAGGGAACATTATCCTATTATCGGCTGTAATCCATGATTGCTCCGTTAATGTTATTATCATTGATAATAACAATGAGCAGGTACTTAAACTGCTGTGCTATCTCAAAGTGACATCCAGCCTCGACAATATTCCTCTGACTTATTTTTTCCTTGTTCGTTATCATATAATTAGTTTTTTCCCTGTTAATCTCTAGTCTAGCTTCCCAGGCAGTTTGTTCACACTCCTCGAATGCTCTTAAGAGGGTATTGGCTATTCTTCTTATGATCACCAAGAGGAAAAGAGATTTTAGGCAAATATTGGGTTGTTTCACATGAAATGTCCCTTTTTATAGTTTCTGAAATACATAAACGATTTTGCAGGTCTCTGTTGTTTTCTTCTGAATGTTTACATATTTAAAGTAAACAGTTACTAATCCTCTACCTTTGTATTATAAACATTAGCTTCCCAATCAATTACCCATTTTTTAGTATACCTCCAAATATGAACATGGAAACACGCGATTTTCGAGTAATATTTTTGTACGAGTTTAAACTCGGCCATTCAGCAGAGCTGAGGCCGCTAGAAATATTTGCAAAGCGTTTGGGGAAGGGAGTGTTAATGAACGGACTATTCGCCTTTGGTTTGCTAAGTTTTCAGCTGGGGATACCGACTTGAAAAACTTGCCCCGAGGAAGACCTCCGTCCGTAATAGACAACGATGTCCTCAAACATAGAGAAGAAGGAAACCCCTACCAAACAGTTAAAGGACTCTCAGCACAACTAAATGCAAGTGCATCTACCGTTTCCAGACATTTAAAGTGTATTGGGAAAGTAAAAAAGCTCGATACATGGGTACCTCATGATCTCACTGAGCGGCAGCAAGACCCCATCTTTCAAAACATACTGTGCAAAAATTTAAAGAACTATGCTACGAAGTTCTTCCGCACCCACCATATTCTCCCGACTCGTCTCCAACAGATTACCACCTGTTCAGGACTTTAAACAACTTCGTCAAAGGAAAACTTTTTGAAAATGATGATCAAGTGAAAAGTGCGTTTTCAGATTTTGTTTCACTTCAAAGCTCAGAGTTTTTTAGTTCGGAGATAAAAAAGTTGGTGTCACGTTGGGAAAAATGTGTAGAAAAAGAAGGTAAATACTTCGAATAAAATTATCTTGTTTTCATATTGTATTTTTAATAAAAATCCTTTGCCTTGAAAACGGACATTTCATGTGACACAACCCAATATAAGCATGGATTCTGTCCTGGAAGATCTACAATAGACCATGCCTCCAGCATGATAATAATGCTTGAATACCATTAATGGAATACAGAACATTCCAGGCACTTACCTACTTTAGTACCTATTTCATTTTCTTAAAATTTAGTATTTTATAAGCAGGATTTTACATATGCACAAATAAACGCGCACTGGAATTGCTAGAGTTTTGATTTGGGCATTGAAATTCACAAAACTGCAGTTATAGCCAGCCAAGCCACCTTTGCACAAAATAAACTACTTTATGTTCAATGATTTTAGGGACAAAGAAGTAAAATAAAAGTGTATGCACAACAGGGAATGCTTTAAGGGCACTAGATAGAAATGTATTAAACTAGACACCAACTATGTTTTATACCTTTACAAAGAGATAAAAAAGCCTAATCAGAAGTCACAATTATGAAAAGTAATGGTAAGGACAGGATCAACAAATGAAAGAAGATAGGATTAGTAGAGGAAGTCTATGAAACAAAAAAGAAGTGGAGATTTAACAAGGTTTTCAAGAGAGTTAGAATAATGAAGGATAAAGGAGCTGATTACAGACTCAAACAATAAAATATACACATTGCCACAAAAATGTGACAAAGATCGTTATAATATACTTATATGTACATTAAATAATAAATTAAAAAAAAAAAAGTGCACAATTGATTACTGACCATTTTAGAACCTACCATAGTACAATCTCTCCCCTTTCAAGAATGTGTTACGTTGGTCACCTAACAACGGTCTTTTCAGTTTTCTCTTGTAGTGTTTCAAGAACTCTAAAACAAAAAAAATATATATATATACATAAAAAAAAAAATATATAATATAATAAATCCCACTCTAAAATGAGTATTTCCATTAAAAACATGGATAAAAAAAAATTCAAGATGACATTAGTTTCCTTCACTATACATTGCATATACAAATAAATGAAAATAATATTAATGCCTAAAATTTAACGACATAAAAAATAGAAAAAATTTGGGAAAATTACTCACCGAATAGAACCCCATAAGCAACCCTTAATCTCATTAACATGGAGGCATTTAAACAATTGTGACATCCCTTCTTGTTTCTTTGTTTTCCCAGCTTCAATTTAAAGATGCACTAACTAAAAACATAAAAATATGTAGGAGAGTCAAATAAAAACCAGACTTTTGTTTTAAATACTTAGATATTCAGAGGAGCGGATGGGTAGAAGTAGGGTAGGTGAAAAGGGAAAGGGGTGAAGGGAGGGTGGCCAGTGGCTTACCCGGCATGGCCTTGATTCTTTCAGTGCAGTCATGTCTAAGCAAGAGGTTTCACTGCAGTTGCCCAACGCCTCATCATTAAGTTTTTGACAAATCAAGGCGTAGAACCCAGTGAAATTCTCACTTGACTTAAGGCTCACTTTAGGGATGGAACACTCTCACGCACCAAAGTCTTTGACTAAGCCAAAAAATTTAAAGAAGGGCGAGAAGCCGTAGAAAATGAGAGCGACAAGAAAGGTGTCCACGGACAAGTGTGACCAGCCCACTCCCTACAGCCCAGACTTGCCCCCCCCCCCCTCCTTCTCCCTGTGGTTTCCATCTTTTTGAGCCTTTAATGGAAGCACCTGGCTGACATTTTTTTGAAAGCAATGACAGAATACAGCAGTTCATGCGCTATTGGTTCAAGACACATCCTTAAACTTTTTATCCCACCCATTGAGAAAAAACTGTTAATGTGGAAGAAGGATACATAGAAAAAGTTTCAAATATTTTTGAAATTTACTTTTAAACAAATAAACAATTCTGGAAAAAGTCTGGTTTATATTTGACTCGCCCCTGTACTGTAAATTGAACAGGCATTTGAAATAAACCAAGTACGGTAACTAAAAACAATCTACTTTTTTTTACTTTGTTTTCTACAAATCAGTACATTATCAAATGTAACGATATAATCCATAGTTTTACAAATAGGGTAATCTGCTTATTATATTATTAGAGTATTGTAATGGCATTAGAATCCTGGCTAGGTCCTAGCTCCCTTTAGAAATCTTTATGAGATAGCTCCATTCTAAGAAGCATTTAAAGCCATTAAGGATATGCCTGATATATTGAGCAATATCATCAACCAAAGGGATTTATTTTGGTCTCCATCAACTTAGGAGGTATTTTTAACTTCACTATAGCCTCCAAACAAAAAATATCCCCTTCATCCAAATATTTCAGTGGCCGGAACCCTCAAGTCTAAAAATATAAATCCTAAATATTAGATATTTATATATTTAAATTTTTAGTGGGCTACATCGTATCAAGTACATTTACGTGTGAGTAGAATAAGTTGCCAGTATAATTCAATGTTCATGCATAAACTTGGATGAGCGCTACTTTCCCAATACTTAGGTTTAGGTTGGCCACCATTACCCGATAGGAAACTAGTTCCCAGTCTTCAAGCTTAAAAAATGCAACAGGAGATATGACAATTCTAACGTGCTCTTAAGCGAATTCTCCTTAAATCATTATCAAGCCTCACTTCTCCATTTCCTTTGTATCTTAACCTCAGCTATCCCGAGTATGTCCAGTTTAAACTTTTAATAAAATCTAAACTATAATTAAAACTAAAATCTTATAAAATATGTATATATATATATATATATATATATATATATATATATATATATATATATATATATAATATATATATATATATATATAAAGCTATGCATTTCAAGAGAAAACAAAAATAACAGTAAATTTCTTGATTAATTATAAACTATGAATATATAGATTTTTAATTTTATTTTATCTCAGTTTTCTCCTTTCATAACAATAGGCTTTTTTAGATTTCAAACCTCTCATTAATATATTTTCAATTCAACTTTGAACATAGAGCCTGGTTTAGTTCGTGGAAAACATTTGAAGTTGAAGTTGTTTATGCACCAGACTAAAATCAAGGGAGTAACAGACCAAGGAAGGCGGGTTGCCATTGATGCATCTCAAAACAATTTTTTATTTTTTATTTTTTTTTTTTTACGCCATGTATGACGATTTAGCTTTTATTCGGTTACAAGTGGATTAAACTCACGAAGAAATTACTCAAATATATTTTCAGGATGGTCACAAGTAAGAATATCCTGATGAAAACAAAGAAAATTCAGAACGTTACGACTACAAATGTAAAGTGTTATACAAACGTTTAAAAGAGGAGGATGCCAAAAACGGAATAAGTAATTCAGCAGACCAATCAATTAATTTATTTTTTATATTCATATTGAATGACTCCAAAATCTACTAGGAAGTTTACCCAAAATTAACCTCCCCAATTTCAATGGAAATCTAATTGACTAGCCTCACTTTTACCATAACACCTTTGAAATTTTTGTTCATAATGATTTTTGTTTAATCAAAATTGAAAAATTTCATTATTTGAATTTCGACTCTTGATGGGAATTCTCTAAATTTTGTTAAAAATCTCCCCCTCCATGAGGAAAATTATGATTTGGCATGGGAAAGCCTTATTACTGGCAACAATAATAAATGAACTTCTCTTTATGTTCAACAGCTATTAGACTTCAAGCTACTGACTGGAAAACCTATGCTATTGTATTTAAGGAATTTCCTGCATGGTGGATAAAATTATACCATTTCAGAAGTTAAAACTAGATCTGAACTGGCTTCCATTCATAAATGAATGGATGAAGAGAATCTTCAGCTTAGCTATGCATTGTTTAGATGCATCGAGCAGAACCACTATTGAACAAAAGCATATCGATGTTGAGTTTCCTATCTTTGACTAAGTTATAAAGTTTGTGAATCAGCAATGTAGATTCATAATTTCAACTTCAATCATTATTCCTAAAATTGTATGCATACATTCGTAGCATTATTTACTTTAGTACTGAAAGTTATTATTGTAATTTTTTTTCTTAGATATGGCTAAGATTAATTAATACCTCTTTAGGATTTCTGGTCTCCTTGAACATTTTTTATCACATCCAAAAAAAGTTATATATATTTTTTTAAATAATAAGACCTTTTATTTCAGATTAGGAATGACTCCCCTGTAAAAGAACCAAAAGTTAATTAATAGATTAACAGCACACACATACGCGCACTCTCTCTCACACACACACACACAGAGGTAGATAGAGAGATAAGAAAGATACAAGGTGATTATACCAATTTTTTGGTATTTCAAAGGCATAAATAATATACAATAGTGATCTAAATTTAAAAAATATAAACATATTTTAACTTATCTACTTATGAAAATCTAATTTTCATTAACATAAAGAATTTATTATACCACTACTTTAAAAGAGAAGGTACCCAATACCCAATTAAACACTTAAGATCTTTAATCAAACATCATTGCATGATCCTCTGACCTAACACTACATCCTGGAGAGAAATAGTGACCAAAAATGACGATGATTCTCTGACAAGACGAAAATCATTTGAACACACTAATAAATGTTGATTATTGTAATTAACCAAAATAATGTTAATCAAGCACTATACATTCTTTATTTGAAGTATTTTGGGATAGTATTGACCGCTAGAATCAATCACATGGCTCTAAAAATGTCAAATTTTGTATGAACTTGAAAAAATTTAACTAAGTGTAATTTTTTATAGAGTAACTTTTAACTCTCTAATTATCCAGCATTAATTGAAGGCCAATCACATCAAGATTGAACGGAATGCTGAAATACAGTGACCAAAAAACTAACTCAAGTTAAAGTCAGTAATCTGCCATCTTTAGGCACCATATAGAACGAATGCTGCCACTTTTTTTCTGTGAAAATTGATTTGTTTATTTTTCAATCAATAGTCATAAGGAACAAAACAATATGCACTTTGTAGGTATGTGGAGAGGGAGAGAGGGTTACATGGTAAGGGGGTCTGACCCACATACTATTCTTTTTTAGTTTGTTTGTTTAATATATGAGCTAATATAAAATTATTTATCTTTCTTATTATTTAATACTATTCAGTAATAAGAAAGAGAAATCTTCTTTCTTTTTTTTATACAAATTAAAATTATTTTATTTGTTTTATTTACATATTTTTTTAGGTCAAATTTTAATTTTCAATGTCTGGTTAGTAATTTGATACCTGAGAACTTGGCTACTACAAATCTTACAACGTTTCAGATAGTATAGAATAGAGATTTTAAATTTGCTACCCTTAAGATTCATAAAGATAACTTTCATCTCAAAATAAATGAAAGATTACTTTATATTTTTATAACTTTCACCTTAACACAAAGCCTATAGTTTCCGAAATAACGGAGCACAACTAGATTCACCTATTGGGTTTCAGAATAGAATGGACATCACTTACAAGCAGACAAATACAACAACTGGCTAAAAGACACTTCAATAAGTTACTGAAGCTCATTCCAAGACCTGCTCATACATACTCAAGTTGACAGAGTGTGGATGTCTAATAGAAGTTCTGTCCCTTATTCATGTTTCTTTATTATTTATTTATATCAGTAAAAGATGTGCTAATTATTTTGATAAAGCAGATAATGCTGTTCTGAGGATGCCTGAATTGACAATCTATTAACTAGATGTTGATGTAATTGTTTACTAACTAGAAATTCAACAGTATTTTACAGACAATATGCTTTGGATAACTTTGAATAACTAAAAGTATAAAAAAAACCTGTACCTCTACAACCCATGATCTTCACAATCTTGGGCTCAATATATATAGATATTTATAGACACACACACACAGATTTGTACTGTTTCTTGGCCAACTGTAGTGCAATGAGATGAATAGGCCAAGATCACACTCAGCCACCAGATTTATCCCCATTTTTTTGGGTACCAACTTATTTAGAGGTTGGGTCTACCCCAGGATGGTCTCCATACCCTAAGGTTGCTCCCCGGCTGAAATATCAGAATAAATAATTTTCTGCCATAGCCAGGATTCAACCCTGGACCCAGAGAACAGTAGACTAGTGCTCTATCCACTAGACCATGCTAGTCCCTAACCAAATGTATGTAACTAACAAAATAATACAGATATTTTTAAAACTAGTTGAACTTAGTAAGTCCTATAAGGTTTTCTTTTTAAAACATTACTTTAAAAATCATTAAATAACACTTTCATAAATAATTTCAATAAATGAAAAAAACTTACAACACTACCCCCAGTCAGCATCATGCATTTCTAAGCAAGTTTAAAACCTTTTCTTACAGTTTTCATTGTGCAATAGAATCTAAGTAAATGAAGTCTTTCATAGAATTATCTGTAAATTTGACACATGAAAGTAGTTATAAGAAAAATAAATTGATTAATAATGCAATATAAAATTAAATTAAACTTACGTCAATTTTTGGCAAGCTTGAAATCAGTATAATTTAATTTAATTTAAAGCAGCATAATAATGATAAGAGCAGGCTTCATTCATCCTTGACCTAAAGTAAATAAAATAGGGAGACATATCAAATTGCAGCTTTGCAACAATCAACAAAAATATCTGCTAGAAATAAGATAAATAGCTTTTAATTTTAAGAAAGGCCTATTTAAATAAATCTTCAATGTTAAACTAACTTATCTAACGAAAACACATCAACAAGGAATTTCTGACACTCGAAAATCAACAAAATATTTCTTGCATCATCTAATTTAATCCCATTTCTACTATTTTGACCGACTGAAATACTTCTTTCACTCAAACCAAGGATCTTAATAAATTTTGTATTTATTTTTCCAATACAGAAGAACTATAAATAATCATTTTCTTATATAATTAGAGGATAATACACAAAAAACTATTATAAATCTTATGCAACCGTAACCAATCTAAACACAGTATAATTTAATGAAATATCTAAAACTAAAACACATACAATTTTATTTAAAAATATATATAAACCTACCATTTTATTTCTATAAGTAAACATATTCAAAATAGATGAGTTACATTGACAAAATAAAAACATGATGTAATTTTAGAAACGTAATTGATGAAACTCTTTTAAATATCAATAGAAATTTTTAAAAAATAAAATCAAATATAATACAACTTAAATAAAAAAAAGCATTAAAATTCTACTATTATGCTATTCAAACTAAAGCAAATGCTTATCTGCTAAAAACTAAAAACCAAAGACAATTTTACAAAATGCTTTACATAACACACTATAAAAGGAGAAAAAGAGACAATCAACCAACCCTTGATGTGCAATAAATAAATAAATTAAAATAATGTAATTTAAATAAAAATAACAAAAACATACTCACGAGAAAAATGGATAATAAACAAAATAAATTTGTCTTCAAAATAAAAGTTATATGCTAACAACTAATTACATACAGCTTTTAAATGTAAGAATGAGTATTTAAAAAAAAACATTAAACATATAAATAAAAGTGAAGAGAAACTAGATACAATTTTTTAATAAAAAACATAGGATTTAAAAAAATCTTAATTACTGAAATAAATTGTATTTGATAGACAAAAAATCTCTTGCCATTGGTGTCCAATCAAAAACATTTACCTTACTAAAGTGATAAGCTATCGTAACTGAGTAAATATATTACTTCTCTGTCTCAATTATGAAAACAGATAAATAAATAAAAACTGTTTATCAAATAACATAAAGATAAGCAGAAGAGCTACATTCGAGAAACCATCTTGAGGCATAAAAAAAAAAAAAAAAAAAATACAAGTATAAATAAAAAGCATGGAATAAACTTACATCCTCAAATTTATCTACTGCAACTAATACCAGATAAAATAAATTCATAAAATGCTATAGTTACAAATACACTCAAGTAATTTAGAAACTAATACGCCTATTATTATAACACAAAGTCGGTAAAGTTTAGTATTTTAACTAAGCAAATGTATACTTAACAATATATTAAATAATTTCTCTCAAACTGACAATTAAAAAAATGAATGGGAAGGCAACAAGTAGATTTTCATGACATCAATCAATATAAACATCGAATTGACAAAATCTGTAGATTAAGAAATATATTATTTAAGTCAAGTTAGATTTTCAACAAATTTTATTCAAATGAGAACAATTACCACGATAAACTTCAATATTGAAGTGTGTTTATCACTCACAACAGTATAACAGTCGGTAAACACAAAAGTACACATTTTCAGGCTGTTAAGATGAGACAGTTTAGGAACTCATGCTGATAGTAACAGATGTAAGAGAAATATTGTAATTCTTATCATTATGCTAAAGCAAAAATGCAATATCATAAGAAATTTGAAATAAAAAATCAATAAAGTTTTTAAAAGGGTAAAAAATACTGTCTTGCTTATTTCATACTAAATAACGTAATTAGTTAAAATTAAATTTATATTTGCGTAATATTGCCTTGTTTTTTTTTTTTCTATATTGTACAAACGATAATTTACGAAAAAGTTTCTTTTAATTGGAATCTGAATAAATTTTAAAGTTACATTTATAAACATAAAAACTAGCGTTTATTGATTATTATGAAAGAATCTTTACTCCACAAAAAATATGTTAAAAACAATATTAATAAGTCAGCTTTAGGCTGCATTGATCACTAAAAGGATCTATGAATTACAGAATGTCCAGAAACCGGGGAATCAGCCATCAGATTTCCATAGGGCATAGTAGAGAGATTCAGATAGCTATTTACTTATTTAGATAATAGTTTCCCTTTATATACAGCCTTTTTTATACTGTTAAAAAGTGAAATTTATCTAAGAACAGTAGAGAAGTGGCTGACACCAAGTTCAGCTATCACTCCTGACACTAATGGTTCCCTACAAGTGGTCCGCAGTCCCCTGGGTTCCCGCGAGGTCTCATGGGGAAATAATTTTAATATTCTTGATGGGAAATATTTTAGCGTTGCCTTGTAATAAGAATCCTACTTTTATTAAACAGACACATTCGGCATTTCGAGTCCAGTATTTGCGCACGGTAACTGACATAAATGGCGTAGGGAAGTGGCGACCCCACCGCCCGGTCATTGTACCGCAGTCAGCCGCTGGCCCTCCAGGTTGGGGGAACAGTACACTGACACTCACACATATAAACTAAATCCAGCCTACTACACACAAGGTCACATACAGGATACACCCTAGGGCCACCTTCCCTAGGAAGCCTCCCCGGATGGGGATGTTGGTCTGAATGCATTGAGATGGCATCCCCGTAAGCAGACTAGGGTACGGAGAGAGGGTGGATAGCCCCACTATCTGAAATATTAATTATCGTGAAACCTACACCAGTCACCGATTTGATCATTCTTAAAGGTAAACGACCCGGCAACCCCCCTATAGGATTATCAACTTTGGATACTGGAATGCATTGTCTCTATATAGACCTGGAGCATTAAAGTTGCTATTAGAACAACTTGACAGGTATAAGATTGACATAGGCGCTGTCCAGAAGATTAGATGGACTGGTCAAGGAATTCTTGAGAAAAGGCACCACTCCATCTACTACAGCTGTCATGAGAGTCGCCATGAATTCGGCACTGGATTTGTTGTGAAGGGGAAGTATAGGCAAATGATAATTGGATTTAAACCAGTGAGTCCACGAGTTTGTCTCATAAGAATACGGGGAAAGTTTTATAACTACAGTTTGTTAAGTGTACATGCCCTTACAGAGGTGTCAAATGAAGAAGAAAAGGATACTTTCTATGAACTTTTGGAAAGGACTCTGGACGCTTGCCCCAGGTATGACATAAAAGTAATCGCTGGAGATTTCAATGCCAAGTTGGGAAAAGAAGCAATATACCAGCTGATCATAGGAAAACACAGCCTTCATGGCACAACTAACGATAATGGACAAAGGCTCATTAATTTCGCAGAGTCCAGGAACCTAGTGGTAGGAAGTACACTGTATCCGCACAAGAATATACACAAGGGCACATGGACGTCACCAAACCGGTCAGTTGTCAATCAGATCGATCATATTTTGATAGGAAGACGCCAAGCAGTCTAAGAAACGTTAGAACGTTCAGAGGAGCAGATGTCGATTCGGACCACTACTTGAGCATAGAACATGTGACGGCGAAGATCTGCTCAGTAAGGAAATTAAAAGCTGCCAAGAAGCCCCGACGTTTTAGTCTCAGAAAGCTGAAAGACCCGCAAATCCAGCATAAGTACACTGAAGCACTTGACATTAAAGTGCGCCAAGGAAGCAGTGATACTGAGCAGGACATTGAAAAGTTCTGGTCGTACTGTTACGGAGCGATTATGGAAACAGCTGATGAAGTACTAGGGCCATATGAGAAGGAACCAAGGTCACCCTGGTTGGATGAAGAATGCAGTGTAGCCACGAACCGGAGAAACAGTGCGTACCAGGGGATGATTAGGGCAACCACAAGGAGGTCTGTTGATGAATATCGATACAGAAGAAAAGAAGAGAACCATTTACACCGGGAAAAGAAACGACAGAAAGAGAGTGAGGAACTAAAAACTATTGAAATGCTTCACTCCAGCAAAGAAAGTAGAGATTTCTTCAGATTTGTCACTAAGGGAAGAAAGCAATACCTTAGTAAAGTGATATCTTGTAAGGATAAACATGGAAACTTGTTGACCAACAAGTCTGAAGTTCTTGACGAATGGAGGGACTATTTCAACAACCTGCTCAATCCAAGAGAAGGAGACTCTCTTGATGAACTAGACAATCAAGAGGCAGAAGAAATCAACGGAATACAAGTGGGAGAACAAGGGATAGATATTGAACCACCTGATGAAGAAGAGATTATAGATGCCATCAGCAAACTAAAAAATAACAAAACACCTGGTACTGACGCACTCCCTGCTGAACTCTTGAAATACGGTGGAAATGAGCTCAACAAAGCATTACAAGATCTTCTCCTTGTGATATGGACAGATGAGGTGATGCCCTCTGATAGGAACCGATCAGTTATCTGGCCTATACATAAAAAGGGTGACAGATTAGTTTGCAGCAATTATCGAGGCATCTCACTACTATCCTGCGCCTATAAAATATTGTCTAATATCCTTTTTAGACGTCTCTTACCATTTGCTGAGCGTGAACTTGGTTCCTACCCGAGTGGATTCAGAAAAAGAAGATCCACCTCAGACCAGATATTCTGTATGCGAACAATTCTTGAAAGAGGCCATGAGTACAAAACCAACTCACCAGCTTTTCATAGATTTCAAAGCAGCGTATGACAGCATAATACGAGAAGAGCTCTACATTGCCCTCAGAGAATTTAATATACCTGAGAAACTTATACGGTTGATAAAGCTTACCATGAAGGAGGTGAGAGTAAATGGAGACAGGTCCAAGGAATTTCGTGCAGATAAAGGATTCCGACAAGGGAGTGTACTAGCCTGTATGCTGTTCAATAAAGCACTGGAGAAGGCCATAAGAGATGCTGGTTAACGCGAAAGAGAAGGAAATATATTTACCAGACTTGTCGAGCTGTTCGCTTACGCAGACATGTCGTCTATATCAGACATTGTAGGACGCTCTCTGCAGGCTGTGACTGATGCCTTTCTGGCTCTGATGGGTCCTGCCAGCAGACTTGGACTGAAAGTTAATGAGTCCAAAACAAAATATATGGTAGCAGAAGAAATCCCAATGCTAGGCGAGACAGTCACTATCGGGGTTCATAAGTTTGAGAAGGTCTCAGAGTTCACATACCTGAGATCAGTGGTCACCCAAGATAATAACCCCGATATTGAAATAAGAAGAAGAATAACAGCAGCTAACAAATGCTACTTTGGGTTAGGCAAGCAGCTAAGCAGGCGGATACTCTCAAGACAGACCAAGCTTCACCTTTGTAAGACATTGGTGCGTCCCGTACTGCTCTATGGATCAGAGTGTTGGGCGACCGAAAAGGAACTCCTCATTTTTGAAAGAAAAGTTCTCCGCCATATTTTTGGAGGAGTGGAAGCGGCGTACAAATCAGGACCTCTACAATGAAGCTGATGTGGTCCGGGCAATGAAGTTGAGACGCTTAAGATACACAGGGCATATTGCCAGGATGGCAAATGGAGAAATGCCCAAAGTATTGCTCACTCAGCCGATCCATGGGATAAGAAGAAGAGGAAGACCAAGGTTGAGATGGTCGGATGGTGTGGCAGCGGATGCTCGCAGCATGCTGGGAGTTAGGAGCTGGATGGCATCGGCTCAAGACCGTTATGATTGGAGGAAACGGTTGGAGGAGGTCAAGACCCGTGACCGGGTTGTCGCATACGGTTACGAACAATATTTAATTTCTTTATGAGTATTTGGAAAGGTATTTATCTTATATTATTTTAAATTTTAGTGGCTCGTCGACTATAATGTTCCCCCGATTGAAATGAATAATTAAAGACTGGTTCTATTTTTAAAATTGTATTCTTATCTCTCTAATGCGGCCATTTCTGGCATACGAACGGCGGTAGCAGTGGTTCTTGGAATATTATGCACATAAACAGAATAATATACGTGAGATACAGTGTAATTCAGACCTTAACGATGGAGTACCCCTTTGCGATACTTTCTTCCAGAGTTGGGCGTTATTCGAATAACGAATAACAGATAAATAATGTATTCGTTATTCAAATACATTTTTATCTGTGGACAAATCAACCTTTATTCGATATTTTCGAATAACGTACGACTGATAAATCATTTATTCGTTATTCGAATACATTTTTATCTGTAGACAAATGATCCGTTATTCGAAATTTTCGAATAAAGAATAAATCATCTATAATTTATTCGAAACTTTCGAATAACAAATAAATCATCTGTTATTCGAAAATTTCGAATAACGAATAAATCATCTGTTATTCGAAACTTTCGGATAGCGGATAATTTTATCTGTGGTACGCAAATAACGAATAAATTGAATTTATCTCTCATATTTTAACTTAGTTATTTGAATAAAAATGTATTTAACAAAAAAAAATTGTCCGAATATGTAATAATTCAGCAAATAATATTATTTACAAAAATTTTTATTAAAAAAAATATTAAATTTAAAAAAAATAATAATTGGTGTTTCAAATAAATACATTTTTGTATCTATCTTAGTAATAAATTAACGATGAGTTATTAGTTTTAGTATTTTATTAATGGAGGTATCTTTTATAAGGTTTTCAAGAATGCTTCTTTCGAATATGCTATCAGATTTCTGATTGCGCATGCGCGTTTCTTGTTTCGGTTTTCTTTTGCAGTTGTCATTAATACATGTATCTTTTATTAGGTTTTTAAAGCCGCTATTTCCAAATACGCAATCAGATTTTCGAACGTTTCGCGCGTTTCATGTTTGAATTAATTTTATAATTGTCAATAATACATGTATCTTTTATTAAGTTTTCAAGGACGCTAATTCCGTATACACTATTAGATTTTCGATCGCGCAAGCGCTTTTCGTGTTTCGATTACTTTTACAGTTATTATTGGATTTTCAAGGATGCTATTTCAGAATATCAGAATAACAACTATAAATATTAAAAAAAGAAAAATAAATTAATTAAAATTCTCTCATAAGCAAAGCATACTATTTTTTATTTTATTTTTTAAAAATACCATAGTTATATTTGGGAATAATTTATTAATTATTTTATTCAATTACTAATTAATTAATTAAGTAAGTACTAATCCTAATTTATATGCTTATCGCCTTCCAAATTTTAATTTTTTTTTTTTTTTTAATCAAAACGCCTAGTTTAGCAAAAGATGTATGAAAAGATAAAACGAGTCAATACAATTCAGTCTAACATTAAAATTTTATAAATATATAACACTTAAAAGTCAAACAACTATCAATTAATTTACTTTTCTTTTTTTTTTTTTTTACTTATAGTTGTTATTCTGATATTCTGAAATAGCATCCTTGAAAACCCAATAACACCTATGGATGTAATTGAAACACGAAAGGCGCATCCGCGATCGAAAATCTAATAGCATATTCGGAAATAGCGTCCTTAAAAACCTAATAAAAGATACACGTATTAATAACAAATATAAAACTAACCGAAACATGAAACGCGCATGTGCGATCGAAAATCTGATAACATATTCGGAAATAGCGGCCTCGAAAATCTAATAATAGATACATCCATTAATAATAACTACTTAAGTAATTAAAACACGAAACGCGCATACGCGATTGGAAATTTCATTGTATTTTGGAAAATATAATTCTTAAAAGATACAAACATTTATTTATTTGTAACACATATACTTTTTTTTAAGAAATTTAATATTATTTTTTGGTGCATATTTGGTAATTAGTATTAATAATGTTTATGTTTAATTCAATTTTTATCTGCAGAATAAATTTTTCTTCTTATAATCATCTTTGATGCCGAATAAATTCAATTTATTCCTCATTTGCGGACGACAGATAAAATTATTCGTTATTCGAAGGTTTCGAATAAATAGTAGATGATTTATTCGTTATTCGAAAGTTTCATATAAACAATAGATAATTTATTCGTTATTCGTTATCTATTATCTATAGATAAAATTGCCCAATTCTGCTTTCTTCATGATTTCTAAAGCGCAGTGTCTGACATTGACCTGCCGTATCCTTTTTGGTGTAATTTATCTCCTAAAATTCTTTCTGATTTAATTCCATTAATAACTGATTAACTACCAGTTTCCACACTGTTGACCCAGGGACGGAGTTCTGTGAACATTTTCTCTCTATGCTTTTCATAAACTCGAAGAGGCTATCACGGATCTTGGACCCTCTAATCATAGGATCCTAGTTCAACTCAGAAAATTCTAGTCGCGAAGAACATCAGTGGGCAATATGACCGATTTAGGTGGACAAAATTCTGAAACTTGTCTATATTTAACCTTTGGGGTCCCAGATTACGGACAAAAATTATAAAAACTAATTAATTTTTTGACACAATTAGCGAGCGCAGCGTGGTCAAACATCAAATTTATTTGCTAAATTCTAAAACTCTCCTATATTTTACGTTGGAAGTCCCAGAATACGGGAAAAACAATACAAAAAATCTAATTATGACTCGGAGTTGCTAAAATCTACAATTATAAACTCCGGACCGTGAACTTCTTAAAAAAAAACTTTATTGGTATAACAATCAGTACAATGGTTATAACATATCTAATAGAATAAAGACGCGTACACTTGAAACGGAATTATACTATTGCATACCGAACTCTGGATCTTGACTTGGCATACTTCGCTGTCCTGCAATGGCCTATATATACTAGATAAGTAGTGGTGGGGTAATTATGCTGAGCTTGTGGTTTCTACTGGGGCGTCTGGTGTATAACTCCTCCCTGCCGAAGATTGAAGCTTCCTAGCGAAATGTTGGATGAGTGTGCCCAAGGGTTGAAGGGTGGTTGTTCTGGAACGTCGTCTGGTAACGGCACTTGCTTTTTTGATCTAAAGAGTCTCTTAAATTTTGAATACTTGAGGTATATGTGATAAAAAAACAAATAAAATACTATGGTAGATACGACTAATTGTAACATTACAGGTATATCAAAATTATGATCCCAAGATAAGCCTTCTAATTCTATACTAGAAATTTCTACATGATCTAAATTATGAATTATTTTGGGAATAGGAATGGGTAAGGAAGTGTTAGGTTGAGGGTACAATACATGTTGATCATACAGTATATAAATATCAATATCTTCTATATATTTATTAAAAGGAGTTGGGTTAGTAAGGGTAATAGTTTTACAAAAGCTAATATTATTTCTAATGATATGATTAATACAAGGGTTAGTATTAATATTTACATTTGTACAATAGTAGTTTCTTTTGATAAAAGAACAATTTGCATTATATGTTTCATTATGCGAAAATAAAATAAAATTATTTGGTACAATGGTAGTTACAAGGTTATTTTCGTGGATAGAAGGTACAGATAATAAGTATAAAGTTGATAGTTTTTTACTTTGTTTTGGAATTGATAAAATATAATTAATAGTACCATTTCTAATGGCACAGTGGATCTTGCTAGTTAACCATAATGTTTCTAAGTCCTTACTGATGTAATTTTGTTTCAGATCGGTGTGTTTAATGATATCCACATGTGATATGCCGAGCCTACACATTTCTAAAGAATTTTCTATGTCCAGAATTCTCATTGTAATATAATTTATAATGGAGTAAAGTTCTTCTAGATGTATCTTGCATTTGTTCTTGTCAGTCTGTGTAATGACCTCACCTAATTTTTGATTGTTTTTGTTTATGATCTGAATGTCTTCATTGAACTTAGAAATCATTTTCTTATTTATTGTAAGTTCTTGGATTAAATTATTTTGAAGGTGGTTTTCATTTTGTTGGAGGTTTTCAATAAGTGAATCGAGTCTTTCTTTATCGGATGCGTCGAGGTTTCCGGTTATCCATTTAATTGCTGTACCGAGGCCGTTAATTATTCCGCGTTTATTTATATTATGCGAGGTTAATGTTTCTATTTTATTTTCTAAATAAATGATTTGTTTTATCGTTAAATTATAAATTGATTCCTTGGCGGGGAAGTGAATTAATTCTTGTTTTATGGTCTGGATATTATCAATTAAGTCGAAGAAATGCAGACAATGGATTACTGTGTCGCACTGTTCAATGATGAATGAGTCGGCGAGTTTAAAAGTCACTAGTCCTCCAGATTTAGTCACGTCAGTAATTTGAAAGGCTACTACTGTCTGAGTCGCTATCAGAACTACCCAAATCAGCGGCTTCGTCATCTGAAAGCAGAATATATACTCTCTCACGGGCTTTTCTAGGTCTCCTAACGTTTTTGCAATGTGCATGCACTATTTTATCTTTATCCTGAAAAGTTAATACGGGCTTGTATAGATTTTCATTTTTATTTCTAACGCGTCTCTTTATAAATGCTTCGCCAGTGATTTCCGGTGGGTCTTCGCGGTTTTTGTTTAGACGTTCGGTTCTTTGTTCCTTTTCTTCCGAGATTTTGGTATTAGCTAATTTATGAATGATATTTAATTTGTCATGATATTTTTGTACAAGGTTTTCTTTAATTAATTTCTCGTCGTGATCCGGATCGACAATTTTTCCGAAAGTTATTTCATTAGGCGTTAATTTTTTTTTTTTTTTTTTTTTTTTTTAACTTTAAATCTTTATTCACACCTGTAAATAATACAATGAACAATTAGTGAATGTGCGGTAAATTTTAAGAAACATGGCGTGATAGGCATGAGGGAGAGCAGCACCCAGCGGTACCTATCAACTCCTGGCATGAAATTAGTGTATATTACTAAAGGAGAAGGTCTCTCATCCAACTCCTCTTCAGCCTTCTGTAGGCATTTCCTGGCATGAGTGTTGTGGCCATGTCATTGATTAGTGTGTTAGGGTGACCTTGTAGTTTGTCGTGGAAACGTTTGTAGTGTGTCCGTATGTACTCATTGACGGTTGGCATCTTAAGGTCAGTGTGTAAAGTTATGTTGCTAACGTACCACGGTGCTTTTGTAATTGTTCTAAACGTTTTAGCCTGAAAGATTTGAAGTTTGTTAATGTGAGTCTTTTTAGCTGTCCCATATAGCTGTGATGCGTAAGTCCAAATAGGTTTCAGTAGGTAAGTATAGGTGTTTAATTTCTGTCGAAGTTTTAGTTTCGAGTGTTTTGAAAAGAGTGAGTAAAGAAGTCTCATTCTTTGGTTAAGGGTTTTCTTTTTTTTGTTAATATGCGGGCCCCAAGTCATTCTTCTGTCAAACGTCAAACCAAAATAATGTACAGTGTCCGTCTGTGGAATTTGTGTGTTGTCTAAGAAAACGGGAGGACTCATGTCATGTCGAAGAGTAAAGGTGATATGGTGTGATTTGTCATTATTCAATCGGATTTCCCAGAGTTTGAACCAGTCATGTAATTTTATTAGATGTTGTTGTAGGATCTCTGAGGCGTGGGTTGCAATTTTATGTTTTGTTAAGATCGCTGTGTCGTCGGCATAAGTCGCTGTTAGAATATTGGGGCTGTAAGGTATGTCATGAGTGTAAATAATGTAGAGTAACGGAGCGAGCACTGCACCTTGGGGTACTCCTGCTGCGATAGATCTCATGGCAGATAGCTCTGATCCCTGTCGAATGGAGAAAAATCTGTGAGAAAGGAAAGAATGAATAATGAGGTAGTAAGTAGGCGGAAGGATAGTCTTGAGTTTGAAGAGAAGCCCCTGGTGCCAGACTCTGTCGAAGGCTTGAGCAACGTCGAGAAATACGCCAGTAGTGTATAACTTCTGCTCTAGTGCGGTGGATATATAGTCCGTCACTCTGTGTAGTTCGTGCAATGTCTTCTGAATCCAAATTGATGATCTGGTACGATGTCGTTGTTAGTTAGTACATCAAGAAGTCTTTTATGTAGTAGATGTTCGAAAATTTTGGAGCATAGCGGAAGTAAGCTTATTGGTCGGTATGATGAGGGAGTATTTTTGTCCTTGTTGGTCTTGTGAATCATTGTAATATGTGAGTATTTCCATTGAAGCGGGAATTTGGTTGTCCTCAGTATCGCGTTATAGATTGAAGTCAGAAACACTAGAGCTTTCCTGGGCATTTGCTGGAGTACCTCAGCGTTAATTAAGTCGTGTCCAGGGGCTTTCTTTTTAGGCAACTTTCTGATTTGTTCAGCGACTTGAGCAGGTGTGAAGGAAGGAGGAGGTAATGTCAGTTGTAAAGGTTCATCCAGAGTTTTAAGTACAATTTTATCATGTTCGATGTTGTTGAATTCTGTGTGTGGTGTAAAGATAGAAGATAGATATTCGGCGAACAGTTCGGATTTTTCTCCGTCAGCCATGGCCCAGGAACCATCTTCTTTTCGGAGGGGTGCAGGCACTTCCCGATGCTTAGTAAGGTTTTTAGTATGCCTCCACAAACTGCCATCGTCAGTCGAAAGGTTACTAATGTAGTTATCATAAGTTGTTCTTTTAAATTTTGCAATTTGTCGTTTGAGTTCGTTGTTGAGTCGGTTGTAAATTTGTTTGTCTGATGGAAGTCGGTCTGTCTGCCATATTTTCCGGGCTCTTCTTTTTGCTCTGATCAAATCCCTTATATACTGTGGATAAATTGGTAGCTTTTCATGTTTTCTTCGTCTAGAAATTGATGAGGACCATGCAGCGTCTTGTAGCTTCTGTGTGAAGCATTCTACAGCCTCCTCAAGCTCTTCTTCATTTTTAATAGCCAAAGGAATGGAGAGAGCAGTATTTAGACAGTTCCTGAACGCATCCCAATCCATTATGCCATTTGTGAGAGATGTGTGTTTCTTAGCTACAAGTGGTTCTTCAAATAGTTCTAAATGCAAAAGAGAATGATCAGAGCAAAGATCTGTGCTCGTACTTATTGTGTGAGGTGTAGTGCGGAGTCCTTTAGTTATGAAAAAATCAAGTAAATCTGGTGTCTTACGTCTAGATGTTGGCCAGTAAGTAGGTGAGTGTGGTGATATCGTGTCTAATGAATGTTCGTGAAGGACATACCTGAGATTTCTTCCTCTTGGGGTTGATAATCTAGATCCCCAAGTCGGGTCTTTAGCATTATAATCGCCACCTGCGACAAAGCATCTGCCGAGACGTTTGAAGAAGTTACTAAACATCGTGGAAGTCAGGACATATCTCGGAGGGCAATAAACAGCAGCAAGAGTAATGTTGTGATGTTCAGAGAATAGTGAAATGGCTGAAGCTTGTATGTCAGGTGATATGGGTAATTGCAAAGGATGGTGTTTTAGGGTTGATCTGATGAGAATAGCAGTGCCTCCGTGTGAAGTATTGTCTGGATGGTCAGTTCTATAGATTTTGTAATCATGAATGTAAAATTTGGATTTTGGTGTAAGATGTGTTTCGGTGATTAGTGCTATGTCAATTCGTTTCTCGTGTAAATATATGTCTAGTTCTGTTCTATGTTGATTAAGTCCGTTTGCGTTCCATAGTATGATAGACATGGAACCTACAGTCATCTGATTAATGGGCATATATTTGTCTAAGGGCAAGGGTAGTTTGAGAGAGTTGTTGAAGAAGACCGAAGAGGGGCTGAATGAGATTGTTTAAATTATTGATAATATTGTATAACTGGCCAGAGGAGTTATCTACCGGCGGGACCGGTAGGGTAGTGCCCCCACTCATACCTGTATATCTGTGTCGTTGGTGTGGGGCTTGAGCTGGTAGCTGTTGGTGTGGGGCTTGAGATGGTTATTGCGGCTGTTTCTGGTGCTGTTGGTACTGGGCTTGAGCTGGTTGTTGTGGCTGTCTCTGATCTTGATGGTCTGGTGCTAGAGCTGGTTGATTCAACTGCCTCTGATGCTCCCGGTCAGTTCTTGGATGGGGTGGCTGAGGTTGATTTAGTTGTGGAAGAGGTGGAAACTCATTGAGGGCAGGCGGTGCATGTCTTACTGTTGGAGGTCGCTGAGGAGCGTACTGCTTCGAGCGATGTTTTCGAAGTTCTTTCAAAGTTTGGCAGCCCCTATAGTTGGCAGGATGAGCGCCATTACAGTTGGCGCAGGTTGCAGCTGTTTCTCTTGGTTTTGTGCAAGCACTGCTTTCGTGGCCCAGTCCACATCTTACACATTTTGGTGGGTAGTTGCAGTACGTTTTTGTGTGTCCGTACTGCTGACATCGAACACATTGAGGAATCATTTTTCTTTTGCGCGGTTCCTCTATTTTTATATGGGTATAGTACAAAAATTCAATGTCAAAGATTTTGTCATTGAATGTTGCTTTTGAGACGTCCACGAAAAACATGGGAAGGGGTGTTTTAAAGCGTGAAATGACGTTGACAATACTTGTTGCCTCATATCCATATTTGGCCAGTTCTTCTTTTATGGTGGTTAGTGGTGTGCCATAGTGTAGGTTTTTGATAACAACTCGTGGACTTTTTTCCTCTAGTAGCTGATATGTGTGGAAGTACGCACCTCCCTTTCTTAAACTAGTCACTAACTTTCGGTAAACATCTGAGTTTTCAGGGTATACGGTTACTCCCCTGACAGATGTCTTGAGCCTGAAACTGTTTGCCCCTCCCTCATTATGAAGGAATGTTATGAGTGCAGGGTAATCTTTAACGTCAGATAAATGTATGGGTGGCGGTTTGGTGTTGGTAGGTTGATTAGTTGATGGCTCTGGTTCATCTATTGAGGGTGATAACGGTTCGAACCTGTTTTGAGTATTTGTGGGTGGACTAACCTTCATAATTTTCCTGGGGTCTCTTTCTGCAGTTAAATGTCTTTTTCTTCCTGACACAAGCTCCCAGGAGATATTTTCGTGCTCGATAGCATTATTAGAAATGTCTAAGCCACTAGTTGGAGCACTTGAAGTTGAGGCTTCCGTCATTTTTCCAGTGGGAGAACCCACTTTACTAAATAAATTTTACTTCTCTTCTTGTTTGCTTGTTCAGCACACAGTTAGGAAGCAAGTTTGTTTGTAAACACTAAATTTTTTCACTTAAAACATAACAAAAATTGGAAAAAACTAGAGAGCAAACTTATCACAGTTATAACCTTCCGCGTTCAAAATGGCGACTGGCTCAGGCGTTAATTTTAAATTTTTATTTAGCGTTTCATTAAAAGTTCTAATCGCGATATTAACATTAGTTTCCAGACTGTTTTTAGGATTTTCCTCTTTTATTATCCGCAACAATTCTATCAAGGTTGAATGTGCTCTATTTAATATGCCTAAAGAATTAGAGTTATTCGAAGCGGTATAATGACAAGTTATGCCTAGACTTTCTAACAAATTTTGAATTAAACCATTTTTGTACTCTCTATCTTGATCCATAGTAATTTGTATCGGTGGTGGGTATAAAGCCAAATATTTAGTAATTACATTATGAATATTAGTGGCATTGTTTGCTCTAATTACTTCCGCGTATAAACGTTTTGAAAAGGTATCGATAATGGTTATAATAAATTTTTTCTCATAATATAGTGTGTCGATCATTAAATATTCAAACGGTCTTTCCGGAGTTGGTGTAATTTGGAAATTTGGTTTTATCGGTCGTCTTTCATATTTTGTCTTTGCGCATGTACTACATTTATTAATATAATTAGATATTTCGTATTTCATACGGGGGAAATAATAATAATGCTTTAATTTTTCGTAAGTTTCCATTATTCCGCGGTGGCACGATTTTCCGACATGATAGTTTTCGATTAGATTAATTTGTTCGCCTTTGTCCGGAATGTCAATGAGCTTCATTTTGTACCTTTTTATTCTAACGGTTGGACATTTTTCTTCTATAAAATTAGAAATTTTATTAAATATTCCTTCGTAATCATCTCTTACCGTCTCTACGTTGGGCTCGCAATAAATACCGTATGTTCCATTGGGGTTTACGATTTCCTCTAATTTGTCCTCTAAGTCATTTTTCCAAGGGTAGGCCGTTTCAATTTTGTACCGAAATTTATTAAATGGTCTTTCTACCTGCATATCTTTATTTCTGCGAGTTATAAAGATTTTATATTTTTCTACATTAATGGGTCTGTCTGTCACTATAAAAATCTGATTATGGCTACTTTCTTGTGAATGCTGAGTAGCAAGACTCTCAGCGTCATTAACATTTTCGTTTTCCTGGGCTGCCGGTAATGCGTTTTCTATGTCATTTAATAATTGTTGATATTCCGATGTATTAGGGGAGAGCAAAGGTTCATCACTATTAATTAAATGATCAATTTCCATATCGATGTCTTCCACCTCATTTAGTTCATATGTTTTTGTATTATTTTCTATTTTTATTCTACTTAAAGCATCTGCGACTTGGTTTGACCTTCCTTGCACGTATTTGATATCGAAGCTAAATTCGTTTAGTAGAAATATCCACTTCATTATCCGCGTGTTATTATTTTTCATGGAGAATATCCATTGTAAGGGCTTATGATCCGTGTGAATGGTAAAGTTTTGACCGTACAAATAGGGTTTGAAATGTTTACAGGCGTAAACTGTGACAAATAATTCTCTCTCGATAGTGGAGTAACGCGATTCTGTACTAGATAGTGTTTTGGAGGCAAAAGCTATAGGGTGTTCTTTTCCGTCTATTATTTGTGAGAGTACCGAGCCCACGGCGATTTGGCTGGCATCAGTTGTAAGAATCATTGGCTTCGCGAACTCTGGGTAAACTAATATCGGCGAATTTAAAAGAAGAGATTTTAAGTTGTTAAACGCGTTTATGTAGGATTCAGGATTTATATTATTCTCGGATTTTCTAAGACAACTTGTTAAGGGTTGCGCGATTTGTGCATAATTTTTAATAAATTTTCGATAATAGCTGGTCAAACCAAGGAATTGTTTGATTTCTTTTTCCGATTTCGGTAGCGGAAATTTTTCGATAGCTTCAAGTTTACGGGGGTCAGTTTTGATTCCGTCTGGTGTTAGTACATGACCTAAAAATGGTAATTCTGAATGGAAAAATTCGGTTTTAGATAATTGTATTGATAAGTCATGTTTGTGCAATTTTGAAAGGAGATTGTCTAAATGTCGAAAGTGCTTTTCTTTAGTTTTTGAAAAAACGATTATGTCATCAATATATACTAGTACGTTGGAGGTGTTGGCTAATAATGAATTCATTGCTCGTTAAAACGTTGGGGGAGCGTTACATAGACCGAAGGGCATTCTGGTGAATTCATAGTGCCCTGTATCCGTTGAGAAGGCGGTTTTTGGTGTGGAGTCTTCGTCCATCTCAATTTGGTGAAATCCCGAGGCTAAATCGATTGTTGTGAAATATTTAGAGCTGTTTAATTGATTTAATAGGTCTTCAATATTAGGAAGAGGGAATTTGTCCGGTATTGTTTCCGCATTAAGTTTTCTATAATCAATTACTACACGAATTTTTCTTTTACCGTTCTCTGAAGGAGCTGAGGTACTACCCATATGGGGCTATTATAGGGAGAATTGCTTTCGCGAATTATGCCATTGTCTAGTAAAGTTTTGATTTCCAAGTCCACTTCATTTTTAAACTGTTGGGGGTATCTATAGTTTCTGGTATATATTGGTTGATCCGTTTTGAGTGGAATTTTGTGTTTCAATAAGTTCGTTTTTCTTAATTTTTCATTTTCTTTCTTGATTACTCTTGGATATTTATTTAACAATTTAATAACCGAATGCTGATCATTTTGATTAAGATGCGAAATTCTTAAGTGTTCCTCTACGTTAATTATATTTAATTCTTTTGAATTATTAATATGACTATTTTTTGATCCATAACTTTCATCATTGGTTTCATTATTATTATTATTTTCATTTCTTATTCCCTTGTTACCATTATTACTTTGCGGTTTATTATTATTATCATAATTCATTTTATCGTTACTTTCCATTTTTATTCTTTTATCATTACCTTTTAACTTTCCATTATTCTTTTCATTATCTATTACATTATTATTCCTTTAACATTATCCTTTAGCTTTTCAATATTATTTTCATTTTTTATTCCTTTATTATTTCCGCTATTTATTCCATTATTATTTATTAACCTTTCATTATTATTTTCCATTTCCATTTCTTTATAATTTATTAATGTCTTATTATTCTTTAGTCCGACGTTATAACCATTATTATTGTCCACTCTTATTTCTTTATCACTTATTAACATTTTATCATTATTACTATTATTATTTGTTTCATTTATTTTAGTTATTCTACCGTTTTTGATACGAACATTTTCAATCAACATTTCATCACTATTTTCAAAGTTCATTTTCATCCCGATGGTTCTAATAGTGCCGATCCCGATTAACAAATCCTATTTTTTATTAAAATCAAAAATTTTACATTTAATTAATAGTTCTTTTTGTAACCCCAATCAAGGCGCGAGATCTATGAAGATCGCTCCGTCTCCCGCCTTGCTTCCGTTAGGTGTTTTAACAATAAATTTTTCCGGTAGTATTTTCGCGTCTTTCGGTACGGAATTTGGATTTATATAACTGATTTGTGATCCCGTGTCAACCATCCATTTATTTCTCAGTAAGTCTGTAAATTCAACTAGATCATCACAAACGTTTAGATAGTATTTGGCGGATCCGGTTCCGGCCTTCCTAGTTCTAAAAAATGTTCAAATTTTTCTTCTAGTTCCGCGATTCTCGATTTCAACTCGTAACTTTCTTTTTCCAAATGATGTACCTCGTTACTACGCACGGTTCGCATAGAAACTGTATTTTGAGAGTTAGGATTAAACGGTTTCGAAGGGAACGGATTATGTCTTTTATCATTTTCCCGTCATTTATTTTTGTCATGCCAAGTTTGTCGCGAATATTGCCTAGAAGGATTCTCTTCTGGCCTGAACGAATTTTGAGGCTGATGATAATTTCGGCTTTAATGATTACGTGAGTTTTCAATAGGTTGTCGCCAGTCGCGATATTCCCGGTTGTAATTTTGATTAAACGGTTTTTTATAATATTGATAGCTGTTATTATGATTCGGACGATTATTTTTATAATGTTCGTATCTTTTCAGCTCGAAGTTATTATTATTTCTTTTGAAATCTTTAATTGGTTGTTGATTATAATTTGAATATGTGTTTTCCCTACGAGACATGTACAGTGTTTGGTCAAGTCCGTACAGTCTCTCCATTATATCTGAACATCTGTTGAGGATTGCATTTCTAATTTGGTCCACGTCAGTCAGTATCATATGATTTAAAAAATCTGAGAGTGCCGGATGTAAATTATGTAAAATATGGCTATTTATTTCCCTATCCTGACATCTCATCATTGCTGCTTTATCTGTTATTTCGTCATCAAATTGAATTCTCGAGAATATTAAAGATCTAATTTTTGCAATTCTATTAATAAAGTCTATTGGATGTTCTTTTTAATACGGAAATGTGTGCATTAATTCTCTATTTAATTGTTCTACCGTCCTGGACTCTTTAAATTGTTGGGTTAAATAGTGAAGTAATTCCGATACTGATGTAAATGTGTTTGTAAGTAAGCAGTCCCTAGCAAATCCTTTTAATTTTGATTTTACGATCGTTAATAATTAATCATGGTTTCGTTCTTTTAAAGTATTATTATCTGTACAAACATTATTATAAATTTGTTTAACATCATTTACAAAAAACACAACGTCGTATGGGTTACCATCAAATTCCGATAAGTGGCCATAATTTTCTTTAGTCATTTGATAAGTGATTGCCATTCTTCTGGTTTGAATGTTCCTAACTTCGATTAATCTATCGGTGGTTTTACCCATATACTTAAAATTAAAATAAAATTAGTTACAAAATGATTATACCTCAAGTATTCTTTTTAGATGATCCTGACGTCCTTTTTGTAGTTTATAAAAAATGTTCGGACTGGGGTAAAACTCTTAGAGTACCTGAGCTGCGTCTCGTAAGCGGTGCCTTCAGTCTGCTGTAGTACCAGAGGTCTTTTAATCGCTGCAGTATTCTTGATAGTGCACACGATGGAGTCTTCCTGTGGTCTCGAGACGGAACAATGGCTAAGAACGGTTACGATTTCCACAACTAGTCTAACCCAGTCCCTGTTCGGGCGCCAATTATACACTCCGGACCGTGAACTTCTTAAAAAAAAACTTTATTGGTATAACAATCAGTACAATGGTTATAACATATCTAATAGAATAAAGACGCGTACACTTGAAACGGAACTATACTATTGCATACCGAACTCTGGGTCTTGACTTGGCGTACTTCGCTGTCCTGCAATGGCCTATATATACTAGATAAGTAGTGGTGGGGTAATTATGCTGAGCTTGTGGTTTCTACTGGGGCGTCTGGTGTATAACTTACTAATAGATGTATTTTATATGGTTTAGGAAATACTTGAGATTATAGATTGTAAAACTTTTGATTCGTAGTGTTGTATCTCAAAAAAATGATGTATCACCCAAAATGCAAAAATTCTTTGTAATATCTAAAGACTAGAAGGATTGGTAAAGCAAATCCTACAAACAAATCTTTGGGTAACTTAGGGGTTATATAGTTTTTCAATATTGAATAAGGGCGTACATTTACAAAATGCTAAATCAACTCCACAGGTGAGATTGCAATTTATATTCAATAACGAGTTTGGAAATATAATATCTTACCCGTCTCAGCAATGCCCATTGTTAAATAAAAGCAAAAAGACTTTTCTCTAAATACACCTTAAACAGAATAAATGACCATCGAATAAAAATAATCCCACTGTTGGTTATTAGGCACTTGTGTGAACAGGAATGATTCATTCATTTACTATTTATTTGTAAACACGGTATCGTGGGAAATATTAGTATTAATGATCTTGCCAACTAATAATAAAAAGGTGAAACACTGGAAAATTCCAAACTTTTGACTTGACTTTTGTCCTCCTAAATTGGTGATTTAGCCCACTGTGCGCCGAAGGTACATTTTCACCATTCAAGGATAAAAGAAATATTCTCAATCATACCTCACAATTCCCTCTTAGGGTCTTTCCGTAATAGTACATTCACTGTGCCAATTCTTGTCGACCTAAACAGTTGGGAAAGGTGTGTTCCATCGTGCTCATTTATTTTAGAGAAAAGACAGGACATGTTCAGGGCACATTCTTATTAGGGCCTGTTGGAACGGAGAAAAAGTGTAATGGTATGTCTCAAAGCTTAGGTTACTCAAAGCAAGGAGGGAACAGGCCTGAAAGCTGATAACCTGATAATCTTTCGTCACAAAATATGTCTTTTTAGATTACAACGTTACCGTATCGGAGAAAATAAAAATAATTACTGTTATAAGCTACCTGCCTGTTTTTTTAAAAGTAAATGAACTTTTTCTAGTTATCAATTTCAAATGGCTTTTTCTCTTTGGGCTACTCTTCAAAACCTCCACAAAGAATGCTTTCGGTTGTATTGTTTAATGTTCTTGTTTATGTTTGTTTATACGTTCTATTCTAAAATTTACTACATTAATCATTCGTAATGTTTGTATTCTTATGTTTTTTTTTAATTAAACGTTATTCCGGATCATATGATGTGACATGTATTTTCATTATTTATTTGTAGTCATGATTATGGAAAATGTCAACAACAATTCTGGTTTGAATTCTGAGTTAAATACTCATGACGTTTCAGACAGTGATCAAATTACCACTGATGAAAGTTGGAAAAATAAAAGTAGACATATATTTATCTTTAGTTCTGCTGGAAAGCCTGTTTATTCCAGGTACTGAATTTTTAAATGCTGTGCAAATTAAACTTTTTAAATCAAGTATTCTGTTTTCTTATACCTGTTGATAAATTCTTTTTAATTAATGTGGTTTATTAAGTCTTTTATGTGGAGATCATTCATTTGTCCCATCCTTTGTGAGTCATTTTGTTTTTAAAAGTATTATTTGACTTTATTTATTCCTTTGTTGTGGACATTGTCAGATATAAGATAAATAGAATTAATTTACATAATGTTTTATTATTACCCACCAATTTATTTATTTTCAAAAACACACATTTACATTCTTATGATAACAATGGTTTTATGATTAACCCAAATCCTATACTTCTCCCCTGAAGGGTCAGGATTTAGAGGTGAGTGTAGAGTCTCTCCCCGAGGATGTCCTTTAGCTACAGCTCCTCGAAGCTGCAAATGGTTGCTCTACTTCCTATTTGTCTTGCCTCCAGTCCGTACCATGTAGGAGTGTTCCCTACCTAGTTCTCTCTTCAATAATGCTGTGTCTCCACCCTCTGTAGTTTTCATTTTGGAGCAAGACCTCTTGACCACATAGAAACTCCCTAGGCTTAGCTTTGAGGTTGTGTTACTGCTTCTGCCGCCAAATTTGATTTTGGTCTTGATATTTTTTATTTTGGCCAAGATTTTCTACTTCTTCTCGGAAGTCTGGTATCAATCTATCAATTGTTGTCGGCAATCTTAAACCCAATGTGTGTTGCAATTACTACATATTTCCTACAATCAGGGTCAACTTCCTTTTGGAGATATGCATCACGAAGGTAGATTACTGTAAAATGCTCTCCTCCCACAAGCTTTGAGGTAAGGTCCCCAAATGTTAGCATTAGATGTTGTTCTGTACAAATTTTCTTGTTAACTTTGTTCTAATCACTCCCATGTTTTGTTGTTTTCATATAATTTCAGCTTTGTACCACTTTCACCTTGTTTGAAATTTCCTGTGCCTAGAGTTACCTGTTCTGCCTTCATTTACTTCATTGGCCGAATAATGCCAAGTTTTTCCAGTGAGGATTTATAGTACATTTATGCGTGTGAGTTTCCATTTGCCATTGGCGTACCCCTATATTTGAGTAGTACTTCATGAACTTAGTGTCCTTTGCATGTTGGCTTACTTGCTATGGCTTTGAACTGTCTTTTTAACATCAGCACATTGTGTTCTGCTTTGCTGGATGACCAGGAGCAATTATCTTATGAATAATGATGTGGTATCTGAAAAAATTCTTAAATGATTCACAGAAGAAAATTGCAGTAATGTCTTGAAACACCTTTTGTTGAAGTCCCTGTATTTGATAAGTGACTTACTAAATATTTAGAATTTACATTAAAATAGGTTAGTGAAATAGGGCACCTCAGGGAAATCGCCTTTTTTTTTCTTTCTTTTTTTTCTCTATTATGAAACGTTGTTTACTGGTTATCATCAATTTCTACTTTTGCCACCTATTGTTATATCTAGAGAGTAGATTTCCATCTTAAAAAGTTTAGTTGATATTAAAAAAGTAATCTTCATCTTAAAACACCTAAAAAAGGCAAGAATAATAGCTTTTGCTTGATTTATATAGTCAAATAATAGAAACCTTGTGTGTGAGTTGCAATATATTAATGAAAATAATGTCGAACGTACATTGGTAATGCCATGTAGGGAAGGGAAAACAGGAGAGCATTGGTAAGTACCTTAATTCTTCCCCCCACTCCCTCTTAAAGGCAAACGTTTCCTCTCCTTCCATAAAAGGGGAAAGAAGACGGCTTCTAGGTATGCTACTGGTAACTTGAAAAAAGCTCTAGGTAATTTTAATACAAAAATAAATTACTATAAATTTAAATTGTCATAGAAGAGGAGCTCGACCCTGTAACATATAACTGAATTAGAAATACATTTAGGCTAACATTGACTTACCACCCTAAACTTCTATAGATTTAAAGACAAAAAAATATACGAACAATATGGATGATAGATTAAGAGGAGTTTATAACTTACTTAAGAGTTTACTAGGATGTTCATGCTTGTAGATATGTGAACATTATAACAGGCAATTCAATTTTCCCCAAAACACATTTAAAAAGCTAATATAGGTTTCATCTTAATTAACAATTAATTTTTCATTTCTTTTTGACAGTGTGTCAAGTTAAACATGGTTTTAAATGTTTAATTTTTTATTTAAAGAAATGTGGATAAATATTCTCTTAAATGGTATAAAAGCTTTATTTTTTTATAGAGTTGAAATTCCAAATACTACATTCATAATTTATTGCCTATTATTCAATATATCTTTTTATTGGGAAAAAGGATGTTCTGTATAAGTACTAAAACTCATTTTGTAGCTTTGTCAACTTTTACATTCTTTGTACGCTTTATGTATGTAGGTAATGAAATGATACATTGGTGAGAATGCTATCCGTATTTTATTGTATTACCATTACATTTTTGAGCATTGTTCTTAAAAGGTATACTTGAGCCCTTAAGCCAACAAAGAAGCGCCTTGTCCTGGATAGATCTTTTTTGTTTTTATCCAAAATCAAGAACTAATGCTATTTCTAAAACATAAAACATCTTTAAATAATTATTAGCCTTACATCTTATTATTTTTTATTGAACGATAAATTTAATAAAATAAAAATTAAAATTAAAATATGGAAATACTTCCATCTCATTCTTTCGCTTGTATCTCATTACAAATATAAGATATGCAAATAGATTAAAACATTCAATTTTTTACAAATAAAATAAAAATTATTAAATTCAACCAAAAATGTGCAAATTTAATGCAGCCAAAATCAGAAACATGCAATTTATCTCAAATAGAGCAAATCATGCAATTTCGTCACAATATTAAATTTTAATGTATTAGTCCTTAGCTGACAAATCGAATAGCTGTTTGGGTTTGTAGCTGATACACATAAACAAATAGAATGTGCAAAAACATGAAAATCCAGTCTCAATTCATAACCATGAAAATATATTCTATCATGATAATAAAAGGAAGCAATTACGACATGCTGTATATATTTTCTGTAATCTCACAATTTTAATAACATTAATCACACATATGTTAAATCAGGATATGACAACTGATTTACTAATTTGTGAAAGTAATTTTGGTTTTGAATTAGGTTTATCACATATTTTGATCAACCTTACTCCTAGCAGAACTTTGATGGTATATGGCAGATTTATTCATTTTAAATATGTGTTGTAGGTTAATAGTAAGATAGTAATAGTAGATTTGTTTTACTAATATTGACAGTAATATTTGATGATAGCTTATTCAATCTTTTTTTAGGTATGGCTGTGAAGACGAATTAGTCACGCTTTTTGGTGTTATGCAAGCCCTAGTCTCATTTGTACAAGATAATGATGATGTGATTGAAGCAATTTTTTTTGGAAATAAATTACTAGTTTTTTTGATAAAAGGACCAATTATTTTGGTGGCTGTTTCTCGTAACAAAGAAAGTGTCAAGTTTTTGGTCAGACAGTTAATGTTAGTAAGTACTTAATTTTTTTTTAAATTAATCGTTTATTTTCCTTGTCCAATGATTTTCGAAATTTTAATTTTCTGTACAATTTTAGTAGTATTATTCATTTTATAGTTAATATTTTACTTTCACTCAC
Organism: Piezodorus guildinii; assembly: GCA_023052935.1. Taxonomy (NCBI): domain Eukaryota; kingdom Metazoa; phylum Arthropoda; class Insecta; order Hemiptera; family Pentatomidae; genus Piezodorus; species Piezodorus guildinii. Next base: position 9,596,181 of record CM041295.1, on the reverse strand, counting down.
TTATATATGAAATATATATTAATGGGAAATTATTGCGATCATGAAAAATTTTGGATTCAATTTTTCAACAGAAATCACTTTTTACGTTTCCCTAGGTCCAAATGACAAAGTTCCAGAAAAAGAAAGTGTTTGTGTGATTTGGTAAGTATAGCTAAAAAAGAAGTTGTAGAAACTTGAGCTTTAATATTTTAGCCAAATATGTGCTTTGGATATTACAGCAACTTTTTCATCAAAATCGACTTACCAGAAGCACCACTTTATACTAGACATTTTGCAACTTTTTACGATTTTATAAAAAAACAGTTCCAATGATTTAATTAAAACGCAATATAGATGTAAAATTTAATGGGTTATATTATCTTTATGCTTTATTTTTTATTGAAATAGTCTTACAAGACTTAAATGCTGATAATTTTAATTGTCTCCCTCTTAAGTACCTTTAATTTTGTAGATGAGAAACATTTAACTATTTCATGTTGTTAGTATTGACAAAAAATGGGTAAATATATTAAATGAAATAATTTAATAACCAACTACAGGAGAAAAGAGCAATAATATTTTTTTAGATACATTTTTTTTTCTTTAATTTTTATACCTGTTATTAATCCATTATGTAGCTATTTATTTTAATTGATCAATCAATAATTCTATTTAGTTAGTGAATTGATTGAGTTTTCCGACATTACCTAATTTTTGAGGATATTAGTGATGCACTGCTGTAAATTTACCTTTTTTTTTATGATATTAGTGATGTACTGCTGTACATTGAGGACTGCTCTTATGTTTTCAGCTGTTCCATTTTCTTGGAATTTTGAGGAAGTTATAATTTTATTATTTATTTATTATTATTATTATTATTTTTATACTTCTTTATTTAAATCATAATACAGACATTTTACAGTGCAAGTAGAAGTCACTATCCCACTGAGGTGAGCCCGTGTGTGGGAAAGGAGTTCACCTGCGGCAATTCAATAAAAGTACAATAACAAACAGTAACAGTACTCAGTATGATACAATACAATACTTAAATAATATAACACCATTTTTATAAAGAAATAGTAACACACTACACTGCAAAAAACAATATAAAAAAATAATTATAAAGAAACAATAACACAGTATAAAGCAGTATTGACTAAGCTATAAGGAATACATATACATATATACAAGATATAAAATTAAGGCATGCAAATACAAAATTGAATTATATAATACCTAATTAATACAAAAAAATAATTATAAGAAACAGTAACACAGTAATAAACAGTAATTGATTAAACCAAAAGCAATAAAGAATACAAATCATATGTACAAGATATAAAATTAAGGCAAGTAAATACAATATTGAAATATACAATATTGAATAAAGAAACATAACTTAGTACACAGTAAGAAACAGTAATTGACAAAATAAAAATTCAATAAAGAATACATATGCTTGTATACAGGATATATATCAGAATGAGTGGCACAGGCTGGCATTGACGACATGTCTTTAGTGATGATTAATTTGGATTCAATAATTCAACAATTTTTTCTTCACTGAGGGATTTTGCCCATATTTTTACATTGTAGTAATAATCTGAATACTTTGGAGGATTTGTGTGAGAAAATTTAAAATTTGCAGGAATATTATTGTAGATAGATATTTAGTTTATTAGCTATTATATACATATAAGCCATGGAGTTTGGCCCATTTGGTGTTAGTGGTCGTTAGTGTTAAATGATAATCTCATAGATATACATATATACATATGACCTTCTTATAAATAAATACATAAGTGATTATAGCATAAATAAAATGAATAGGTAAATTCTGATTGCTTACTGGGACATGTTAGTGAATATTGTTACACAAATTATGTGGATTTGTCGTCTCCTTAAATGTATATAGTTCTTAGCAGAAAAAAATAATATAGGATTTGGATTCGAATCTTGACGGTCATTTGGATAAAAAAAAAATAAAATAAAAAAAATAAATTTTATTTATTTTATTCACATTATCGATATTTAAAATGTTTTCTACGGATAATTGCTTGTTGTTTTAAACAATGTAATTCACCAGGTAATATTCCCTTTCAATACTGAGTATAGGACGATCTAATAATAGGTGCTCTAAATTTTTGGTGATATGTCCTTGACACCATCTACATTTCCCCCCTGTTTTTATATTTAAAGTAGTTTTCTTATTAAAAAGTTTCAAATTTTCTTTATCTGACATTCTTAGTTGGCTAACAAGTCTCAGTTTATTAATATTAACATGATAGGTTAAATAATCTAATAGGTTAAAGTTACCAACAGTTCTATAAAGTGGGTTATATTTAGAGTTGAGAACTCTGTCGATGTCTATGGAGTGGAGATGATTTTTTAATTTTTCGATGATTAAATATTTATTGTTAAGTAAAAAATTCGGTTTTAGCATTTCCAAAGTCTTCCTCAATATGATTATCTGCTGTTAATTTTCTTATTTGTGAGATCTAATTAAAACCTGTGTCTCTCTTTTTTGTGTCCAAGTTAATGAGTTTAACAATGCATTTGCGTGGCAATAAATTTTCAGGCATTGAAAGGAGCTTAATACAAAACTTAATAGTTTTTTTTCCAAAATTTTTACTTTTAATGGCATTCGTCCTGATTCTAGTCGAACAATATAGTTTGGGGTACATTATTGTAAACAGTAGCAATGGAATAACAAGTCTGGTGTGTTGTAAAGGTATGTTTTGGTCTTGGCACAACTAAGCTAGAGTAATTTTTCAGTTTTGTAGAAAAACAGCGGTCAATCTTCCCGAATAGCTCATCCCGTCTAAAATACAGCTTCTTCATAATTGAGACCATGTATAATTTTTTTGCAGACATTACATCAAGATCCGATAATATATTAATTGATGGGGGTCCTTTATTGATACCTGAAATTCCCTTAATAATCTTTCTCTGCACAATCTCAAGCTGAATGAGATGTGCAGCAAAAGAATTCCCCCAAATCAATACTCAATATTGAATCAGCGACTGAATATATGCAAAGAAGAATAATCTTAATTTATTGATCGATGAAATACCTTTTAACTGATGGAATACATAAAAATATTTCCTTATCTGAGCAGTGACATTAGATATATGCGCATTCCATCTTAATCGGTAATCAAGAACAATTTCAAGATATCGAACTTGATGAACATTCTTAACATCAGGGAAATTACAAGGAGAGCTGCAAGCACTTCGCATGTGGATTTTCAGCTCACACTTTGAGTCATCATGATATATAGAAAAGGGGATTAATTTAGTTTTTTTCGTTTTACGATTTCGGGATTTTGTGTTTTTTGAATGTTTTGGTATTATGATCATTCAGCATTAAAATTAACAATTTGTTTAGTGCTTATTTTATTATACCCATAAACAATGATGAAAATAAACTCAACTTCACATCCACATCAATTTTATTATTTATTTGAGAATTATTACTGATTCAATGTTTGTAACTTATAGCATCAATATAGCATTTTAAAGTTTTAAAGGCAGTCAGTTTGAAATAGAGAGAAAATACTTTATTTATAAAGCAGTGCTGCCCAACTGCATTGGTTTTTTTTTCCTTCAATCATTTATTTCATTTTTTTTTTTTTAATTAGTTTTATCCTTTTTTTTTCTGTCCATACAAATAATAATTAAAAAAAATTTTAAAATCATTTCCTACATTTATATTAACCTGCTGTCGAGTACCATGTATGTGGTAGTGGATGATACCTAGTATTATATGAGCCCAGTACTATATTTTCTGGCAGCCTCGTTACATCCCTATTATCCACACCAAGATTCTCCTTGTCAAGTTGAGTACAGTTCTGTGAGTTCCGAACCAAAGATCCTTTACATTGAAGTTTCACCTTCTGTTAGACTCTGGATACCATCTCCATTCTGAAGGGAGACCATCATTTTTTCCAGCTCTCCTTTGCTCATTATGATGCCCACACTCTTCCTAGGATTGGTAGTGAGACCAATCTCCTCTAATGTTCTCAGAATGCTGCCGATCACTCTTTCGGCAGCTCCCTTGCAACCCGCTGTGAACTCGGGGAGGACCATACTTTTGTGGTTACTTTTTAATTGGTATCCAAATTTTCCCGAAAAATCTTGTTCGTACTTGTCGGGATAAAGATGGTCAATGGCTAGATTGAACAGCGAAGAAGACAAGGGGGTACTCTACACAGCACCTTGATCTCACTAGTTGAGTGGGTACCGATATTGATTATAATTTTATTGGTAGTTAAGAGAGTGGATATTACACATTTTAGATCCGGTGACACACCTCTCGATCCAAGTGAGCTCACAATGCGTCCATGACCAACAATGTAAACGCACCGATCATGTAAAGGTGGAGGAAAACAACTGCATTATCATAGGTGTTTGTAGTAAGTTCAGCACGGAAATGAATAGGTGTACGAAACTGAAATTTTAAATTTGATACAAATATATGCCCGAGATGTTGCAGCAATTTTTTGACCAAAATCGGCTGTCCAGAAATGCTACTTTGTACCATGCCTTTTGCACCTTTTTACAATTTACTCAAAAATAGCTCTAATGATTTTGATCAAGCTAACTATATCATCTCTAAAGTACCTTTACTTTTGTACATTACAAAATCTTAAACATATCACCTTATTAGCATTGATAAACAACAGCTTAATATACAAGTTAAACGAATTTGATGACCAACTAAAGAAGCTAAATGCAATAATATATTTTTTTGTAATTTTTGATAATAAGAACAGAAATACGGACGTATAATGTAACATTGGAAAGAGAAAGATTTTAGAAAAATCTGATTATTATACATAATAATTTAATATTTTTATAATATTAAATCAAAATCATATGTTTCCTACAAAACTGAATAAACTTTTTAGTTAAATTAAATTAATTTTTGTTTTCAACTTCAAGTTTATTAAATAGTTCTTTAGTTGATTTTAACAGTTGAGGTAAGTGAGTAATGTGTTGCCCGCACCAGATTTTTTCTTCTATTGTGGTAGTTGTATTGTGCAACTTTGTAATTATACTGTTCTTGTCGACAACTCCTATCTGCTTTGGACCTCTGCAGATTTGAAACTTTTCCAGCACCCATATCTACCACAATAGCCTTATTTTTCTTTCACGTTCACTAAAATTTTACAGAAGGATGCTCTGAGAGCTTGGCAGTTCCTCATTTATTGTATTAAGAAATTTTAGGTACTTACTCACTGCCTCCTTGAAATCCGCAGTATCAAAATCTGTTTTAATTAAAAGAGATCTAAAAGTGGCAGACCAATGAGCAATGTCCTTTTTTATGTTTGGTTTATCATCCTCTCCATTTTTAGGACCTGCAATATTTTTAATTATGCCCCTCAATGTATTATTATTAGGCTTACTAGGATGTTTCTTGGCAATATGAGTGCCAAGACCTCTTTCGCCCTTATCGTCAGAGTATGGACCTCCATCTTGCCCCTCGATGGCTGCCTCCGTGACTTTTGGTTGAGGTTTCAACTTTCAGGGAAACACCTCTTCAATAAGAACTGTTTTCCCTAATTTAACGACTTCTGCGTCGTGCCATTCAACTTATACAAAATCCTTTTCACCGCCTTCTGCAGTAGCCACTGACATCACATAGGCAACAACAGTCTCCTGATCATATCATAAATGTGCAATTAAAGGCATGATCGTTGATAATAACATGGATCGTAGCCACTGGGATAAGATGACAATGACCTCCAGGAGATGAGATACAGTAGATGGTGTGGGAGCCATCCAGTCCTAGCCCACTCGTCCAGCCTCTAAAAATTAAGTATGGTGTTCTCAGTCATCAGATCCTCACCATATTCTACAGCAATTATGTTATATATTATATCTTAGTTTGTGAGAACTCTCACTTTCATGTGAATAACAATCTTATAGAGAATCGACATAGAGACAATGCAACTGTCTTTGATTTGGTAACAAATATATTTACATTCTTGCAAAAATTTTACCCTAATCATCTAATTTCAGATCCTTAAGCTTTTTAAAATTAAGAATTGTTGAATTGCACATTCAATGTTAATTGTTAAATTATGGAAAACGTTTTAGTACTTTATTTTATTTCTTTAGGTATGTATACAACCAAGTTGTGAGTGTTCTTACTCTTACTAGAGTTACTAGAATTTTTGAACAGAGGCTTAATTACGATCTTCGTAGACTTTTGGCTGGGTCTGAAAGATTGATTGACCATTTATTGACATTTACGGAAAATCAGCCTGAGTTTTTACTTGATGGCATTTCCTGTCTACCATTAGCTCCAGCAGTGAGGGAGTCAATATCTCAGGCAATCATATCTACTTGTTCTAAAATAAAGGTATTATACTGTTCCTTTTTAATATTATTGTTGAATGGAGGATATATCATATATTTGTACCCTAATGAGAGTTGATATTACTATTGATTATTTTTTCTGTCTAAAACTTTCTGATTTATACAATGACCTATTTAGTGATATTGTTGACTGATTAAGATTAAGGTTGTTTCTATTGTCACATTTTGTCCCAGAGCTCTTTTTATATTATTTCATTGTGCTAAATTCTCCACTATCGGAGACGAAAGAACTATTGTTAACTCTGTCAAGGTGTATAAACATGAGAGCCTTTGGGGTAGTATGGATTATTTTATTTACCATGATTACCTGATTGGGATTTCCTGTTAAGATCATCATTCCACCAAGGAGCCTTACTTTTGCTCACTGACATTCTGTTAAGATTGCTGTCAAGATTTCTTATTTTGACAGCATCAGATAATGAAGTGTTCCACGGGTTATCTATCCTCTTAGGACAAACTTTGACTGCCTCATTTAAGAGTAATGAAAAAGATTCCCAATTTGTTAGTTTGGGATTCCTAATTACTGTGGTTTGATAGTCATCAGTTAACCCCAATATATTTGTGGAATATTATATAAATATATATATATATATATATATATATATATATATATATATATATATATATATGGGGCAATCCATTTGAAATTGTCCAATTCTCATTAATTTTGCCGCTCTACATTTTTGATTTTCTTGATTTTTTGACTAGTTATTCTTAATCTTTTCGTGAATATAAAACCATAAATAAAAATTTTATCGGCCTAATACTTTTAGTGTTGCAACCATTATAAGTCAGCTTCACGGTGAAAATATGTGATGGGAAAACCTTTCTAATTCCTTTAATTTTTTAGATATCGAATCAAAACTAAAATTAACAATAAGATAAGGACATGCTTTGTATTTTTTGTCCTTACGACGTATTGCCTAAATAGTGAAGAAAGTTGTTTAAAAAATTCTCGAAAATGAATAAATAATGAGATTTTTAACAAGATAAAAGTTCATAAAGAAAAAGGGACTCACTTTTAATTATTTTGTATTATATAGCTTAGTCTCAATCCTACTTACTGTAAAAATTTCGATTTTGAAAATGCAGTACTTTTTTTTATATGAATTTTCGAAATAGGCAAAAATTGATTTTTCGCCATGTTTACATGGAAATATCTCAAAAGGGACTGAGTGAAAAATTATGAAACTAATAAAAATTACCTATCTATATAATCTGTTTGAGTGATACAAATTTGGTCTTTGAGACTAAGGTGGTTCTGGCGTTATAAAACTCTCTTAAATGTTAAAATAACGTTTTATTTAAAAGATATTAACTCCGGTAATATTTCATATTTAATAACCAAACAAAAACTAGAATGATAATGAGTTTTTATGTAATTATGGACCTTACAACACATTACCTAAGTATCCAAGAAAATGGTTTAAAAAAATACATCAACTGAAACCTTTGGTGCACTATGACAAGGGAGGTTAGAAATGATTTTCACGCTGAATTATTTTTCCTTATATAGCCTTATAATTGCACTACTTGTTTTAGAAATTTTGATTGTGTAAGCTATACGTTTTTTTCAATATAAATTTTCAAAGCAGGATTTTTTTCCAGCTTAGAAATATTTATAGTAAAATATCTCCAAAAGGACTGAGTGAAAAATGATATAACTCATACAGATTATACCTCTATATAATAAGTACAATAGAATAAAATTTAGTGGCTTAGAGTCAACTGGTTCTAGTGTTATTAATTTGGTTTGTCTTATAATAGGTTGAGGAGATGAGGGCCACTCTGGCTAGGCAAGTAATATTTAATGTATTATTTTTCAAAAACAAACTGGGTATCAGCCGCTTAAGTTTATTCTATCCTACTTAATATATAGAGGTATAATCTGTATGAGTTATATCATTTTTCACTCAGTCCTTCTTGAGATATTTTACTGTAAATATTACTAAGCTGGAAAAAATCCTGCTTTGAATTTTTGCATTGAAAAAAGAATATTCCTTACACGATCAAAATTTCTAAAACAAGTAGTGCAATGATAATGCTATATAAGGAAAAATAATTCAGCGTGAAAATCATTTCTAACCTCCCTTGTCATAGCGCGCCAAAGTTTTCAGTTGATGTAATTTTTTATGATTTTTTTAAACCATTTTCTTGGCTCCATAGGTAATGTGTTGTTAGGACCAAAATTACACAAAATACTCTCATTATCATTCTAGTTTTTGTTTGGTTATTAACTTTGAAAAATTACCGGAGATATTTTTTAAAGAAAACGTTATTTTAACATTTAAGAGAGGTTTTATAACTCCGGAACCACCTTAGTCTCAAAGATCAAATTTGTATCACTCAAACAGATTGTATAGATAGGTAATTTTTATTAGTTTCATAATTTTTTATTCAGTCCTTTTTTAGATATTTCTGTACAAACATTGCGAAAAATCAAGTTTTGCCAATTTTGAAAATTCATATAGAAAAAGTACTATGTTCTCAAGATCGAAATTTTTACAGCAAGCAAGTAGGGCTAATACTAAGCTATATAAAAAAAAAGAAGTTAAAAGTGAGTCTCTTTTCCTTTATGTACTTTTATCTTGTTAAAAATCTCGTTTTTTAGTAATTTTCGAGAATTTTTTAAACAACTTTCTTCGCTGTTTAGGCAATATGTTGTGAGGACAAAAAATACTGATTATGTTCTTATCTTATTGTTAATTTTTATTTGATTCGATTTCTAAAAAATTAAAGGAATTAGAAAGGATTTCCCATCACATATTTTCGCCCGTGAAGCTGACTTATAATGGCTGCAACACTAAAAATATTGGACCGATAAAATTTTTATTTATGGTTTTATATTCACGAAAAGATTAAGAATAACTGGTCAAAAAATCATGAAAATCAAAAATGTAGAGCGGCAGGGCCCTGCCTCCAGACAAGTCCGATTGCCTTAACCGCCCAAGTCCTTTGATTGACTTGGAGCTACTAGGGAGACAGGTAGGCTTGTTTCGTGCTCGGGAACAGTTTTCATTGGACCTTTGGAAGTCACTCCGCCACTCGTTGCCCCCTGTTGAGCTTCGACAGGTTATACCTGAGATAGGACCGACAAAGAGACCTTAAGATACACAAGAAATAATATAATCACTGTTTTATAAATTTTAATTAAAAGATCATATAATTTAGTCTCAACAAGTTTGTCTCACAAACCTAGTTTTTGTCAGCTGTGATGTTCTCCTCTCTTCCTGGTGTTGTGGGAGGGCATTCTACTTCATCGCTCGTGGTCTCTTCTCCATCAGTCTTTAACTCTTTGATCTGTCTTCCAGCCTCATCGACTACCCACCTCATACGATATGGTAAGGGATATGCACTTTCTCGGAAACCCCATTAAGGCACCTAATTTCTCTGCAGAACCTGTATGATTTATCAGGCTTCCCAACCATCATCACTGGTGAGGACCATGGACTGCTACTTTTCTCGATGATACCCGTTGCAATCATCTCATCCAACTGATGATGCATTTTCCTCAGAACAGCTGGTGATACTGGGTAATATCTTTGTTTTATGGGCAGGTGGTCTCCTGTATTGATTTTATGAGTGTAGTTCTTGACTCATCCAATCTTCAGTCCTGTCCCCTTTTATCGAGGTATTTATGTAAGAGTTTTTGGAGTCATTCTGGCTCAGCTGATGTTAGTGACTCTTGGCATCCTCGACCGTTAGGGACCAGAACCTTTCTGATATTAGATTTCCTCATCTCCAGTCGGCCTCTGATAAGTTCCCGGCCCGGTCCGACTAAAATCATCTGAGATGCACTGAAGTCCAATAACCTTATCATTGAATGGTCAAATATGTTTACAAGGAGGTATGGCCGCTGATCTTGTGAACCAGATCTGCAGACTTTATAGTTTTCTTGGACTGCTTCAAATGTAGCTAACATCTATTTTTCGGCATTCATCCGACCCCGATCTGGCAGAGAGGTATGGGACAAGATTAATTCCCCTCTGCTTCCCCATTTCCTGTCCTACACTGCCCACACTCATAAATTTTTTCTCCTTTCTCGCTGCTTAAAGATACGTTGAGGTTTCTTACGACCACAAAAACAGTGACCTCTATTGCAGTTCTAACTGATATCATTGCATACCTTTTTTTTTTGAAGAAACGTTTCTGTTTTTCAACTAAATTTAATTCGGCTGAGGGCTCTTCTAAGGAAGTGTCCGTATTGAGAGGGGCTACATCAGAATTCCTGGTTTTGAATATTTTACTGCTTTTCCAAAGTTTTGATCCACATTGTTTTATCTTTCTAATGTAGTTTACGTTATACCCTGCTCTAATTGTAATGCATCTGATGGGGGTGAAATAAAAACATTATCTAAAAACTTGCATTTCACAACGCTAATTTTCCATAGCTTCCTGTCCCCCTTTAACCTCCAATATTTCTGAACACGCCTTAAATCATAATTACTCATACGCTTGATGATTATTCCATCCTAGATTTCATTTCGAACCATAAAAAAAGACTTATCACTGAATTTGAATCCACCTCCAACCAAATTCTTTTAATTATAAATTTGACAAACTTTGCATCTCCTATACTTACAGTCACATATTAAACTCAATTAAGAAACAATCCATCCTACTGTTTTTTTATTATCCCTCCTACTTTTTTTTTTTTCATTTCTCTCTGATGTATCATACTCATATTTTTCATTACCCCTTACATGTTATATACTTTTTATGAATGAACCTCCCTTTTTAATATCTCTTTCTTTTAATATACATATGAATTTATCTTATTTTTATGTTTTATTTTTGTATATTGTGTTTCTTGTTGATATTTATATTGTGTATATTTTACACTTTAATGTATTCCAACATACATTTATTTTGTTCCTTTAAGATTTGTTAATTGTATTTGGCATTTTTCCAAAATTATTTTCACCTATATAAACTTTATTGGTTTCATACATTTATCCTAGTTATTTATTTTATACTGTTACATCCTTTCTTCAAACTTATACACATAAGAAACATTATTCTTACACCCAATCACCTTGCTACTCACACATAATTACTGTGAATATACAATTTAACTACATACTCCCTGCTAAATTGTTAAGGCTGAAGGGGAGGACAGTTTAATTTGTTTCTGGAACAACAGATCGCAGCAACGTCGTTCGATTTTGTTTTAGCTCTATCTCATCGAAATGTCCGATTTTTATTTCGACTAATGACGCCACATTTATCACTTATCTTACTAGCATGTGTAAAAAATAGAAAATAGAAATATTGTATCTATTTCTTTAAAAACAATATAATCTGCTACGCTAAAGGTTACTGAGATGTTAAAAATTTTAAACACTTCTTTCTTAAAAATTAAAAACCTAAAATCGTTATTATTAAATTTTTCAAAAAAAAAAAAGAAGGTATGATTGAGCGGAATTGCAGAATAAACATGAATCCAATGCACTTTTCAGATTTGAAATCCATTCAACGGTTAAGAACAAAAATTTCCGATCTCAAAGACATGTTACCGCCACGACAATGTTAGAAAGGAGGGAGGGATTGCGAAGTTCAAATGACTCAGAATGAAACAAAAGTCCCGCAAAATGGTCTTTGTGCATTTGTGTGTGTTTTTTTTTTTTTTTTTTTTTTATTGTAGGGGAAAATCTTTCATAAGACGAAGTGGGCAACTGAATCCACAACAGTGTGAGATTCTTACTCACTAAAAACCACCTACATTCTCTGCGATGACACACCGCGGAACTGCTTGCAAGCATTACTTCGCGGTGGACAGGATGGCTAAGCGCCTACTTCTCTACTGCATACTTGACGGTACTTGACCTCTTCTCGCTCGCTCCTCGGTTCTCAGTATTCTTCCGACTTTCCCAGCATAATCTGAAACAGTATTCCAGTTTTCTTGACTGGTCAACATGAGCTGTACCAGATTTTCCGGTGTGGATCTTTCACCCAGCACCATATCTAGCTGAACCTTCTCCAAGGTAAATTTCTTGCATGCGAAGAAAGCATGTTCCACTGTTTCATCCAAACGAGGACAGTTGGTACATGATGATTCTTTATCCAGCTTGAACCTGTGGAGATATGACCTGAAGCAGCCATGTCCAGAGAGCAGTTGAGTAAGGTAATAATCAACCTCTCCATGTGTGCGTATCATCCACGATGTAATATCTGGTATCAGACGGTTTGTCCACCTTCCAGATCTTGATGAGTCCCAGCGTCTCTGCCATATGCGAAGAGTTTCCAGTCTCTCGCCTTTCGCTAATGTTAGCCAATGCTCCTCTGGCGCTTCACGTTTTCTGCGGTAGATTCTGCCACGCTCTTCGGCCAGTAAATCTATTGGAATTATGTCGGCAATGATGCACACGGCATCATATGATACAGTGCGAAATGCTCTTGCGACGCGCAGGGCATTTCTACGATGGACACTAATCGCCTTACGAGAATACGATCTCACTTGCAAGCTATGACACCAGATTGGTGCAGCATATAAAAGCACTGAGTTGGTTACATTAGCAAGGAGCCTCCTCCGGCTTTGTGCAGGCCCACCGATACTTGGCATGATTCTAGAAAGTGCGTTCGTTACTTTCGTTGCTTTCATGGAGACTACCTGCAAGTGTTCATCAAACCGCAGCCTGGCATCAATCTGCACACCTAGGTATTTAATAGAGGGCTTTGAGGGAATGTTAATCTCTCCGACGGTTAAATTGATTTTTTCCCTCACTTTCCTGCTGGTAATAAGTACAGCCTCAGTCTTATGGTCAGCCAGTTGTAGGCCCACAGACGAAAGCCACTGGCTTATATCAAATATTGCTTTGTTGGCCTTGTACGTTATCTCCTCCAAAAGCTTTCCTCGAGCAATGATAGCAAGATCGTCTGCGAATCCTACCGTGGTAGTTCCTTCCGGCATAGGAAGTCTGAGTACGGCATCGTACATAACATTCCATAACAACGGTCCTAATACGGAACCTTGAGGAACGCCACCAGTTATTTTGTAGATTTTTGGTCCTGCGTCTGTTGCATACCTCAGGATTCTGTCAGAAAAATAACTTCTGATAATCTTAAGGAGGTACTGTGGAAGTTTTTTCTTACTCAACTGTTCCATGATGCAATCCCATCTTGCTGAGTTAAACGCATTCTTGACATCTAACGTTATCACGGCGCAATACTTTTTTCCACCGCTTCTCCATCTTTTTCCTGCAGTGGCTTCCCTGGCTGACTTTATCACAAAGTCTATTGCATCGACTGTTGACCTACCTTTCCGAAAACCATATTGATTTTCAGACAATCCTCGGCTTTCCTCAATATGATTTGTAATTCTATTGCACACAATCCTCTCCAGAATTTTACCAGCAGTGTTTAGAAGACAGATTGGACGGTAGAATGTAGGGTCATCTGGAGACCCTTTACCCTTTGGCAGGAGTACCAATTGCTGCTTTTTCCACTCAACTGGAAATTTCCCTTCACGGAGACAGGAGTTGTAAACATCCAGGAAGAGTTCTGGTCTGCTTCTGACTGCTGTTTTTAGGGCAAAGTTTGGAACATTATCCGGTCCTGAGGCTTTTTATCCCCTACTTTGCGACAGGCTGTCTCAAGTTCTTCTTGTGCGATTTCCGGTACCTGGTCCTGTTCTAGGTGCGGTATTATATCGAAGACGACTTCTGGTCTAGTTGGGAACAGCTCTAAAACTATTTTCCCCAATAGGTCAGGAGAGCTGGGTGGCGATAAATTTGAGCTTTTTAGCCTTGCCATAACTATTTTGTATGGCCTTCCCCACGTATCCTCATCTACCTCTTCGCAGAGTTTCTGCCAATATTTACGCTTCGCATCTTTTATTGCCTTGACCAAGTGCTTTTTTGCGTCCCGATGTTCCTGTTTCCGAACTTCCTGTGTCGGGCGACCTCTCGCTCTTTGGGTTAGCCTCCTTGTACGGAGACAAGTTTTTTGGAGGGCGGCGATCTCTTCATTCCACCAATACACTGGTATGTGACGGGTTGTTTTCCGTGTTTTAGTCATTGAAGCATCACAGGCGTCAGTGATAAGCTTCATTAGTTGTTTGACTTTTTCCTCTGCCGGTCCGAGTAATGTGACTTCATCCTCTATCATTGTGACAAAGGAATCTCGGTCAAATGATCGATGGTTCCACACTGATCGTTTCGTATGGAATGTTTTCCTTAATGTACCCGGGACTTCGACTTCGAAACAAATTGCTCGGTGATCGCTGTGGGTATAGAGTTGACTTACGTGCCATTTATTGTCAGAAACAAGGTATGGACTAACACAAGTCAGATCAACAATCGAAACGCGATCATTTCTGGTGAAAGTAGGGGTGGACCCTGTGTTTAAGAGCACAACGTCTAGCGCAGCGAATACGTCGAGTACACACTCACCTCTCTTATTCGTCTCTTTGCTTCCCCATGCCGTAGCCCAAGCGTTAAAGTCTCCTGCTATGACTAGAGGTTGACAACCTCGCAGTTCCTGTACAATTTCATCAAGCAGTTTTTCGAATTCAACTTGAGAAGCGCTTGGAGGTGCGTAGACACTACAGATGTAGATACCACCCACCTTAACCCAAACGAAGTCATTTGTTAAATTTTCCTGGGTTTTCTGAATAAAATAACCCTTCCTTACCCAGACAGCTGCTCTTCCGGTTTTGTCCGTCTTCCAAAAACAGAATTTTCCATGTTCTTGTACTGTTCACACAGTACGGCAACGTCGATACCCTTCTCATTTATAGTTTGCCAGCAAAGATCCTGGGCCGCTTCGCAGTGGTTTAGATTTAGTTGCAAAAATCTCATCTTGCGTGATGACCGACCTCTTTGATTGCCTGTTGATAAACGGGACAGCCAAAGCCACCTGTCGCGTGTCTACGGTTTCTATCCTCAGGGCATAGAAGACAGCGCCGCTCTGCAGTACATTCCTTGGCTGGATGTCCGTCTTCGCCGCATCGCAAGCAAAGTCCCGCGCGGTCAGGACCGTTACATTTCCGAGCAATGTGTCCATATGCTAGGCATCGGAAACATCTCTGAAGAGAAATCTTTTCCCTCACTCGGCTGTTAATCCAACCTACACGAATGGTGCGCTTTTCAAGGACTTTTCTGGCCAATTCAGCGGGCAGTACTACCACAGCTGTCTGTGTGCCCCCGTAAGCCTTCCTAAGAGATTTAACAACAGAGATTTCAATATTCTCTGCCCCGTTTATTTGATTTTGAAGTGCTTTGTGCACTTATTCAGCTACCGTCAATTCGTCTAGATCCTTTAATTCAATGGCGACAGAGTCAATCTTGCTGGTGACCTCTGCTTTGTCAGCCATTTTTTCGGCTATGGTAGAACGGAATTCTTCTGTCCTGTGCTGCACCTTTTTATCTAAAACCAAAACGAGACTTCCTTTTTGGCTCTTTCGAATTTTTTGGACGTTTTCCCCTATCGCTTGAAGCTCCGGGTTGCTTCTCAACGTTCGCAATACATCTGCATACGATGATCCCTCCTTTGCGGTAACCATTAAGGCATCAGGACGAGCAGGTCTCGTACTTTTTTTTGCCATTATGACCACCTTCTTCTTTTCCCTTTTGGCTTTCACCGTCTGCCATTGATTAGCCGGTCGGTCACTGGAGGGATTAATTTCAGCTGGAAGAGGAACATGTTCTTCCAGTCCATTCCATACTCTTGTCTTTTTTTTCCTCTTTTTCTTCTTTTTTGGATGAGGAGGTGGTGTCCTTCGTTCAGGTCCTTCATAGTAAACAGGTTGGCTAGGCGATGTCTGCGTTCCACAACTGTTTTCTGTTACCGCTTGAACAGATGTTTCTCCCTCCATTCTAGACACTTTTTCATAAAACATCCGGATCGTACACACATGAGCTTTAATTATATTGTGGACATTACGCTGTTTCATGACGAAATCGTGAAGTTTACTAACTTCATCTCCAAGCAGTGCCCACACTTCTCTTTTTTTTTCTTCACTTGAGGCATGAGATGCTACAGCAGCCAAGTGATCCACTACTGCAACATTGCGGTCGTTTGATGACGACGTCCCGGAACCCGCCTTCCTGGACGCCGGTACTGGGGATCCGACCCCCTGCACCGTAAGATTAACAATTTTCTCCTGACTCTCCATGGTTGATAAATATATATATGCATTGTTTGTGTGTGTGTGTGTGTGTGTTTGTGTATGTGTGTGTGCAGTGTATTGAACTCAGGAAACCGGGGAGCGTTAATCCCCACTAGTTGTGCACATCAGCTAGCCCTTGCGGTTGCATTTGTGTGTGTGTGTGTGTGTGTGTGTGTGTATGTATGTCGTAAGTCTAGCCTGAAAACGATATGTTTAATAAAAAACTCATTACCAGTTAAAATGAGAAAATGGTGGTATGAAGGGAAGATTGCAGATAGGTAATTGCATTACCTATTCTAATTAAAATATCAATAATAAACAAATAAATGAATTAGGTAATGTGCTTAGGAATACTTTAGAATTAAATATTGTTTTGTATGCAATATTACGATGAGAAAGTACAGATATGGACTTCAACACTTTCCTGTTTACTGACATCTACACTGGTTAGTCTCATCCGTTTCTTCCAATTCTCGAGACTTCTTCCTGTGTGGGTCTATCGAAATCGTATCTTAAACTGGAAACATACTTTTGTCTTTTTGTGTCAAATACTGTTTTCATCCAAATATTGAATTGCGTGAGGCACCCTGTTTTACAAAGGTGCAATTTTCCCGAAACCATTTGCTGCAGGTAATAGAACTTGAAAATGGAAAATCCGAAAGAATGAAAAACCCAGATATTCAAATATCTGATCCTATATTCCATATTATATATATTCCTTAAAAAAAAGTTTTGTTTAGTTATAAAAGTTCATTTTTAGTGCGTGCAATACGATAAATATGAGGTGTTTTACATCACTCCAGTGTTGAATAATAATAATAATAGGCTTAGCGAACCCGAAGGTTCGATGCCGATACCACCAAATTCCTCCTACACAGACTCGTCCAATCTTCACCATTAAAGCCCAAGCCCCCGAGATCAGCCTTAACGCAATCCTCCCATCGACGCTTCGGCCTACTTTTCGGACGCCTACCAGTCGGATCAGCAAATACCAACTTTCTTGGAATCCGCTCGTCATCGAGCCCAACAACTTGAGTCTCCGCGATGCAATCAGCTAAATTATATCCATAGGATACAAGTTCCGCAATTCCGCGTAGTGCAACCTTCTAAACTCCATAGTGGCCTCATCTCTCTTCGAACCAAATATTTTACGCAATACCTTATTTTCGAAAACCTTAAGCCGTTGTTTATCCGTCAATGTAAGCGGCCAAGTTTCACATTCGTAAAGAACCGTTGGAAGAATAATAGTTTTATAAATTCTAACCTTTAGGTTTTTAGATAGAAGCCGCGAACTAAGGAACTTAGTAACTGAATAACAACACGCATTTCCCACCTTTAACCGGGACTTTATTTCATCCTGAATTTCATTTTTTCTAGTTATAATTGAATCTAAATACTTGAATTTCTCTACGTGTTCAAAAGTATGCCCTGATACATCAATATCACCAAGATCGACACCGTTTCTGCTACTTATCATATATTTCGTCTTATCGGTATTTAATTCAAGTCCTATTTCTTTACCGGTTTTTATTTACACGCTTGTATTTAGTTGTATGGTTTCCGTGTCTTCACCTAGCAGTACCAGATCATCGGCATACCCCTAAACCGGAATCTTGTCACCCATATTTAAGCCTTTCTCGGTACACATCAACTTTTCTATGACATATTCTAAAGCTATATTAAATAACACAGGTGAAAGGGAGTCACCCTGTTTCAAATCCGATCGCACCTCAAATCTCTCGGAGTAATTATGACCGATTCTAACTTTATGGAATGTTTCCGACAAACACATCTCTTCTAGGTTTACTAACTTTCTAGGTATTCCCTGTTCAATCATGATGTTATATAGCTTCTGACGGTCTATTGAATCATAATAAGCCTTTTTAAAATCGAGATAAAGTTGATGGACTACACCGTTGTATTCCAATTTTTTTCTCTAATATTTGACGTAAGGAAAATATTTGGTCAATAGTCGAGCGATTCCGCCTAAAACCACATTGGTAATCTCCGATAATTTCCTCAGCGTATTCCGTGATTCGACTAGTTAGAATTGACGAGAATATTTTATAGCTTACTGGGAGAAGAGAGATCCCACGATAGTTGTTATAATCCGACCTCGGTCCATTTTTGTGAATCGGAATAAGTATTGATTCTTTCCATTCTTCGGGTATTTTTTCATTTTCCCAGATCTTTTTAACTAAAACATGTAATTTGGAAACGCCCGCTTCTCCACACGCCTTGATTAATTCACTCATGATATTATCATTTCCTGCAGCCTTATAACGTTTTAATTTTCCTATCGCCATTTCGACTTCCTCTTTACTCGGTGCGTCTATCCATGGTTCAGCGCTCTGATATTCAGAGAGAGGAGATTGATTATTATTTTCCGTATTTAATATGCCGCAAAGTGTTGTTTAAATTTATTTAATATCTCAGAAGGATCCGCATTTATATTGTTATTTGCATCTTTAACCGCATTTAATAGCGGTTCAAATTTTTTACGCGATTTGTTTATACCTTTGTACATCTCTCTTACGTTATTTTCGCTTCTATGTTTTTCTATTTCTATTATCTTGCCTTTAAGATACTCTCTTTTCTTATTTTTTAAGAATTTTGAAGTTTCATTGTTTACTAACCGAAAGTATGCCACATTATTATCGCTTGGATTATTTAAGGAATTCAGTTTAGCGGTTTTTCTTTTTTCGCACATATTTTGACAATCCCTGTCGAACCAAGGTTTGTTCTTTTTATTTTCGATTTCCCAAGACACAAATTACCGACCTCTTTAATATTATCCCTGATCCCTTCCCATAGTTTGTTTACATCTTGGTTTTCCTCGTCTAAGGATTCCAAACCTTCGAACCTATTTTTTACTTCTATCGCGAATTGTTTTCTAATTTCGGGGTTGTTAAATTTAACTAAATTAAAATTCTCGGGACGATTATAATTCGGTATTCTCTTTTTTGTATTTAGTTTTTGTCGAAGTTTCGCTATTACTAATTCATGATCAGAACCGCATTCTGCACTACGATACGATCTCACTTTAATTATGCTACTTTGCCATCTGTTTTGTACTAAAACATGATAGATTTGATTCCGCGTTTGTCCATCCGGCGATGTCCACGTATACTTATGGATATCCTTATGTTTAAACGTAGTACTTTTGATTACTAGGTTTTTCGAAATGGCAAAGTTTATTAGTCGTGTCTCATTATCATTACTATATTCGTGCAAACTTTCTTTACCGATTGTAGGACGATATACTTCTTCCCTTCCAACCTTTGCGTTCGCGTCGCCTAGTATTATCTTAATGTAATTTCGCGGTAACTTATCGTAAACCGTCTCTAGTTTATCATAAAATTCACATTTTACTTCATCATCACTGTCTTCGGTGGGAGAATGAATGTTTATAAACGCGATTTTAAACCAACGCCCTTGAAATATAGCAACCTATATTCTTTCACTAAAGAACTGTACGTCGCGTAATGCGGAAAGAAATATATTCCTAATCAGGAACCCGGTACCTAAACAATAATTAACGCTCCCCCCGTACCAAATAGTATACTTTCCTTCTGTTAACGAACCCTCCCCTGGCCAGCAAACCTTTTGTAATGCAACGATAGCTAAATGGTACCTCTTAACTTCATTCGCGACCGACTTTAACCCACCTGCCGTATTTAAACTTCTAACGTTCCACGTCCCTATTGTTACATCTCTAATTTTCATCTTGCGCCATGATTCCCCTGAAGCAGTCCCCCCCCGGAGACCCGAACGGGGGACTAGTTTACCTCCGGATAATGAGCGTTTTACCTCAGAGGAATCCATGACTTTTGGTGATATTTTGTGAACTAAAATATGTGAGTAGGGCGTTCGAACCTACGTCACACCCTCCAGCAAGCCTGGGGGGCCGCTCTCGTTGTTGGTCAGCGAGTCCATCGGACTTAGCCGGGAGGAGCTTCCGAGGAAATTCCACCGACCATCCCCACATCCGCCACCATGGGACGCTCCCCATACACGGTAATGAGATCCGCGCGAGGGAAAATATTAATAAAGAGAATAAAATAGAAAAATAAGTGGAAAGTTTAAAAAATAAAACAGAAGAAAATACGATTAGTAATGTGTGTCGAGTAGAAAAGAAAATGTTAATAAAAGTAATAAAATAGAAAAAGAAATGGAAAGTTTAAAAAATATAATTTAAGTTAATACGATTAGTAATTTGTCGACCAGAAAAGAAAATATTAATAAAAATAATAATATAGAAAAAGAAGTGGAAAGTATAACAAATATAATTGAAGAAAATACAATTATTAATGTGTCGAATAACTCGTTTGAAGCTAAATTGGTAATTGATCAATTAATAAAAAAGAATAATGAATCAGAATTATGGTTTAATCTAAATAAAATAAAATTTGGAAGGTTTTGAAAATAGTTTCAGGGATGTTTTTAGTGGTAAAGATAACAAAGAATATTTTATTTTAATATTAAATGGTAGTTATTAAAATTTCAAATATATGAGAAAAATGTTTAAAAGAAATTATGGATTGTTCATATTGATTTCATAAAAATGCTTTTGATCGGATTTATGTTTTATTGCTAATGGATTGTTACATGTCACATTAGTGAAACTTTATTATGAAAGTAAAATAAATTGATAATATTTAATGGATTATGGTTATTTAATAATAATAATAATAATGTGATATTTACTGTCTTAGAGTAAGATAAAAAAATTAAATATACAGTGAATAATAACAAGTAAAAAGGAAAACAATAAGACATATGACAAACATAAAAATATTATAAATTAATATATATCTTCAAAAACTAATGGATGTAAAAATGTAAGTGATGAATTAAAAATATAATAAATAAATAATTATCATGTTTCCATACATAAACTAGACCAAAAAATAAAATACACTTCTTACTTAGTTAAAAAAATTAAAATAAATAAAATAATAAACAAATAAAAAATTAAGAAACAGTTCTATAACTTTTTTCTATTTACATGTTTTCATGGAAACTGGATCAGTCAGTATTGTTTGGAAATTGAATGGACACAAAGTAATGGAATAGACGAGATTTGAAAGTCGGAAGGGAATTAGAATCAAGAATATCAGAAGGAATAGAGTTCCATATGGAAGAGGATTGGATATTGTTTACCTCCGGATAATAAGCGTTTTACCTCAGAGGAATCCATGACTTTTTGTGGTATTTTGTGAACTAAAATATGTGAGTAGGGCGTTCGAACCTACGTCACACCCTCCAGCAAGCCTGGGGAGCCACTCTCATTGTTGGTCAGCGAGTCCATCGGTCTTAGCCGGGAGGAGCTTCCGAGGAAATTCCACCGACCATCCCCACATCCGCCACCTGTGGGACGCTCCCCATATGCGGTAATGAGATCCGCGCGAGGGTGTTGAATAAACATTCAAAAAATGTCAACTAAATTTGATATATTGTCATCTGGAAAGTTTAATATTTTAGAAACTAACAGACTTAAAGACCTTTATTAGTGCTGAAAGCAAACGGTTTATATCTTATTTGAAATCATAAAAATCTGAATGGATCAATATGGATTTTCTAATAACTACCACAAATAAAAAAATAAATAAATGTAATTCTTCCTCGGTGAACAATTTTGAATGAGGTTTATAGTAAAATCTATAATTAATTAATCTTTTTGAGTATTAATTTTTTAGGAAATTCACACTACACCTTTGTAATTACTTCAGATAGGCTTTATTTGAAAAGATAAAATATTAGCTTTCACTATATTTACAAAGGCTTATTTTTCAACATATAACAATTTCAAAATAGGTAAAATACAAATATATTTTGATCACATATATTTATTTCACATACTAATTTATTGGCTGAAAATTCTTGATTTTTTTTTTTGTTTAGCCCCAGATTTTGTTCCAGTATACGGCGAATAATTTGTGTGTAGGTATTGATTATAATAGTTGCATCAAATCTTCTATTTTAAATTTAAGATTTTGTTTTGCATTTGCGCTGTTTTGCACTTTTTTCAAAAAATACATAATAACAATTTTATCATTGTGGATGTAATTAGTTGACCGTTGAGAATTACTGGAAGGCATTAGTCCGGGTGGCGGTCATTAAATGAAACAACTAAATAGTTTCAACTATTTATTGTTTGCCAACGTTTCGACCCCCTTTGTGGGTCATCATCAGGGCTAAAAAGATACAAAAGAATACAATTTCAATGACATTACATACAATATTATATAACCTATTTAGCTAGAGAACATCGGTATTAAAATATAATAGAAGAACTGTATATCTAACAAAAAAAAACTTAATTAAAATACAATGATTATAGTACAATAATGAAAGTGTTATACAGAAAAAAAAAATGTTCACTAAACAAAATTTACACAGGTATCAATAATTTACATGAAATATGAAACATAAAAATATGAAGTAGAGTGGAGATACGTACCGCATGGTGGGAGAATGGAAACTAGGTACTGTTTGGTAGATAGGGGGTAGGTAGGATGGAAAATACGTAGGAAAAAAAGTAGAATGGAAAGTACATTCCGATTTATGGACAGGGTCTCACAACAATGACTAAAATTCTTAATACTACCATACAAAGAATCAATGATATTTAACTTATAATTATAATAATGATACAGGATAAAAAAAAAAAATAAAAAAATGTAATTTAATTCTTGAAATATCACCTATATAATAGTAAGAACAGTGATGGAAGATGTACATGGAGAAAAACTGACTGTACCTCCCAACTTAATTATCCCTAATTCTGTTAAATGTATCCAAAGATAACAGGGTGGAAAAAATAAAAAGTAAAATAATAATGGAACATTGTAAAATACACTGATTGACAAATCTTACAAGTTGATAAAAAAGTTAAATAAACATAAATACAAGTTGGAATAAATTGAATAGTGAAGACATTTAGAAAATTTTAAATACATAAACAAAACAAAATAAATTCATATATAGAATTAAATGGATATCTAAAATAGATTTGAAAAACATAACAATATATATAGTGGGATAGACAGAGAAAATATGCTACTTAATAGAGTTTAATATGTGGCTATATGTGGAGGAAATGCATTGTTTATTGGTTTTGTGGTTAACAGGATTGGATTGGAGGTGGATGTGGACGGATTCAGCAATTAGTCTTTTCTTATGGTTTGGAAAATAATCTAAAATGGAGCAGTTGTCAAAGTTAAAGGAATGATTGAAATGTATGGAGTGTTTGGAAAGTTTTGAGGCTAGAGGGTTTCGAGAGGATACGGAGAGGTTATGCTGCAATATTCTGGTTTTTAGGTAATTTTTGGTTTCTCCTACATAGGATACATCACAATCTGAACATGAAATTTTATACACAATATTGGAACGATATATAGGAGTGATCGGGTCTTTTGTATTGGTAAAAAGGTGAGAAAGCTTGTTCTGGGTCTTTAGTCCTAGTTTTAAGGAAGGTAAGGAAAATTTAAGGATTTTTTCTATATTTTCAGAAAGGTGCGGAATGTAAGGTAGAGATCTATATAAAAATATCATGGTCGGTAATTGTAGGGGAAGTCATGGTGGTTTTAGTGTTATTATAAGAATCTATAGGTTTTTAATGACTTTTTTTGGGAAGCTGTTCAAGGTTAATATTTTTTTAATACGTTCGATATTATTAGGATGGTACTTTGGATCAGACAAGGATAGTCAACGGTGGACGAGATTCTTGGCAACATTTAATTTCTGATGATATGGGTGTTGGGAGAAGAAGGTGAGCAGTCTACCGGAATAGGTGGATTTGGTGTACTAGTCAGTTGAAATAGAACCGTCAGTATTTCTAGTGATAAGTAAGTCTAAAAAGGGGATTGTCAAGTTGTTTTCTCTTTCTACGGCAAAACGGGGGCGTGGATCATATGAATTAAACGATTTTAGGATATCGGGGATTTTGTCTGGGGTTATTATTAGGAAGAGGTCGTCCACGTACTTTTTAATAAATATAATTTCATTTTTATAGGTTGCGGTTATATAGTCGAGTAGGTCATTTAGTACGATATTAGAGAGGTCAGGGCGAGACAGTTACCCATTGCAAGTCCCGAGATCTGATTGTAAAATTTGTTCTGAAACGTGAGATATCCGGTTTTACAACAAAGTTCTAGTGATTCTAAATATGAAAGAAGATTAAGTGTGGTGTGGGGTTCAATGATGTTCCAGTGTTTTTCTACTAGTTTGATAACTTTATCAATGGGAATATTGGTAAATAGGCTTTCGGCGTATTTATTTAACAAAGGATGTTAGAATGTAGTTGAGGGGAATATGCAATGATAGTAACTGTTCTCGGAGGTAAAAGGAATTTTTAATGTCATAGGGGTTAGTTCGGCTAAGTATTTTAAGTGAAGGTAGAAGGAATTTACTAAGTTTCGAGGAAGGTGCGTTGATGTTATAAGTGATGGGACGGAGTGGATTGCTGGTTTTGTGAATTTTGGGAAGGCCATATAAACGTGGGGGTAAGGAGTTGTACGAGATCAAGTTTCTGTACGTGGTTAGGTTGATGAATTTATTTTCTAAGAGATTTTTGATATGTTGATTGAATTTTATCATGAGAGGGCGGGTGGGATCACGGGAAGATGGTGTATATGTCGATCGGTCTGATAAAAGTGAGTTTATTTTGTCGTCGTATTCTGTTTTGTCCATTATAACTGTTACGTTACCTACCCCCCATCTAACAAACAGTACCTAGTTTCCATTCTCCCACCATGCGGTACGTATCTCCACTCTACTTCATATTTTTATGTTTCATATTTCATGTAAATTATTGATACCTGTGTAAATTTTGTTTAGTGAACATTTTTTTTTTCTGTATAACACTTTCATTATTGTACTATAGTCATTGTATTTTAATTAAGTTTCTTTTTTGTTACATATACAGTTCTTCTGTTATATTTTAATACCGACGTTCTCTAGCTAAATAGGTTATATAATATTGTATGTAATGTCATTGAAATTGTATTCTTTTGTATCTTTTTAGCCCTGATGATGACCCACAAATGGGGTCGAAACGTTGGCAAACAATTCCTTCCAGTAATAACAATTTTAGATTTCAAATTTTCCAGAAGGAAATTTGAAAACTACTTTCCCAGAATCTTCTCTTTACAACGAAAAAAAAAATATTTGAAATAAAAATCAGACATCATTTCGATGAGATAGAGCTAAAACAAAATCGAACGACGTTGCTGCGATCTGTTGTTCCAGAAACAAATTAAACTGTCGTCCCCTTTAGGCCCGGTTGCACCGACCGTGTTTAACTTTAACTTTACTAATCTGGATAAGTAAATCACGGGTTAGCAGAAATTCCATTGCACCAATCATAATTAGCCCTAACTCTATGTTAAGTGATGGTGTTAAGTTAATTCACCTTCCTACCTCGATTATCCGATGTCAATGTTACCTTTCTACTGTTACTTAAGCATTCAAACATTGTTTGTGCCAGTTTCAGTTTGTTTTTTTCTGAATATTTTCGTGATATTTATCCTAATACACCGAAGAAAAATGAACACAATCTCTTCAGATGAATACTCAACATCAGATAAAGATATAATACAATTGGTAAATATACTTTCTAGGAACAAGCTTTACAAAGTAAGGAGGAATCCATTTGAAATTTAGGATGATGTGGAATTCATAAGAAGGTACAGATTTCGAAAAGAAACAGTGCTAAATGTGATTGACAATTTTAATATTAATGATTTTGAATCATATCCTACAAACAGGAACATCCATAACACCTTCAAACCAGTTACTCTTTGAAACATTGTTTGTGTCAGTTTTAGTTTGTTTTTTTCTGAATATTTTCGTAACATTTATCCCAATACACCGAGGAAAAATGAACACAATCTCTTCAGATAAATATTCAACATCAGATGGAGATATAATGCAACTGATATATATACTTCCTAGGAACAAGCTTTACAAAGTAAGGAGGAATCCCTTTGAAATTTAGGATGATGTGGAATTCATAAGAAGGGATAGATTTCAAAAAGAAACAGTGCTAAATATCATTGACATTTTTAATATTAATGATTTTGCATCATATTCTACTTAACTTACGTATTATGCTACTAGTAGTTACCAGCAGGTTCTTAGTGACATCATTAATATTGATAAATCTACAGTTTATAGAATTATTCCACGCATAACAGCATTAATAGCCAGGAAGTCAAGTGATTTAATTAAAATGTCCGTAACAGAAGTTGGTAAAAACAAAACAGTGTCAGATTTCTACAGGATTAAATGTTTTCTTTGAGTAATTGGTGCGATTGACTGCACTCATATTAAAATCCAGTCTCTAAGTGGAGCTAATACAAAACTATTTTGAAATAGAAAAGGGTGGTTTTCATTAATTATACAAGTAGTGTGCGATGGGAACTTGAAAATCCTGACTCTGTGCATGACAGTTGGATTTTCAATTAAAGTGCATTACGAGTGAGATTTAAATCAAGAGAATTTGGAGATTTTTGGCTTCTAGGAGATAGTAGTTATGGCTGCAAAACATATTTACTGACACCAATTTTAAACCCAACAAATGCTGCTGAAGAAAAATCAATTGTCACACAAAAATCAAACAATCATTGAGAGAGCGTTCAGTTTTATGGAAAGAAGATTTCCATGCCTTGCCAATGGAATTCGAATGGATCCAAAAAAAGCCCTAAATATTATTGTAGCTGTAGCTGTCCTCCACAACATTGCAATAGAAACCCAGGACATCTACAACGTACCAGAACCAGAAGATTACTTTCCTGATGTTGTTTCACCATCAGAAATTATATGTGAAAGTGATATAGCTTTTCACAGAGCACTTGTCGACACAAATTTTTCAAGATGAAAGGAAATGACATAATTTTGTATAAATTGCAATCTGTGTTATTAAATCAATTAACCTTTCCCTCTTTTGTTGTCAAGTGGTAATTTATTTGTTTATATTTATCAATAAAGCCTGATTTTTGTATTTTATTTACATATTTTTTCCACTCTAATTCAGTAAATTGATTAATAATAAAAATAGGTTAATTGGAAGAATGAAAAATGATAATAAATAATTTGTAGGTTTCTAAATCTTCCAAAAACAGTTTATTACAATTAACTTCAAAACGAGCCAACATTTCGAGGGCCTTCCCCATCATCAGGACTCACTAAAATACATCAAAAAATTATCAATTAACATTATAAAATAACTTTTTAAATATTAACTAAAAACATTACCAAAAATATGCATAACAATGTTACAAAAAAATTATATTTACCCGAAATTCATTTAAAATTTAAAAAATTATCCATTTTTGATTAAAATTTTGTCAATTTTTTTATGTCATAAAATTGGTTTGTTTTTTAAATTAACACTAAGGAAAAAATACCCATTTAACTGACATATTCTTTGGCCCCTGATGAATTAGGGTCATACTATTTACTGTAGTAAGTATACACTGATTTATTATTAAATATAGGTCACTAAGGTAAGGTTTACAAATTTTAATTTCCCAATAGTAGCAAGAACTGCTTGCGAGAGGTGTTTTCAATCTGTTTTATAATTTATGTTATCTTTTATATTTTTGTTTATATATAGATTCGATAGTTTTTCTATATCCAATATTGTAGGTTTTTCAAAACCAAAATTGTGATTAAGCTGAATACTGTGTTGTGCAAATGCTGTAGTGTTTATATTTTTACAATTATTGCTTAGTGATCTTTTTAGAGGTTTCTCCTATGTATATCTTATCACAATCTCTACAATTTATTTTATAAATAACATTCAGTTTTTCGTGTGGTAAAATCTTTAATGTTTGTAAATGATTACTTAGTTTATTATGGTTATATTGTCCTAATTTTGTCTGTGGTGAATTAAATTCAACAAGTGTTCTCTTAATTTCTTTGGATAGATGAGGTATAAATTGCATTTTTTGATAATGGTATATATTTCTATTTCTTCCACTTATCATGTCTATATTTATCGCATTATTGATATTACCTATAATTGTTTTTTTATTATTTTCATTCTGGTAAAGATCTGTTATAGTTTTTTTTTTTAGGTTTTACTATTTATTGTTCATATTGTCTTAAATTTTTGGTTTATTATTGATCAATTTATTGTTATTAACGTTAAGGTTTTTTGTCCTGGGTTCATTTTTAATTTCATTGTACTTGATTTAATTTATTATTTTTTTCGAATACATCTAATAACATTTTATATACTATAGTTTTTATTCCATTTAGATACTCATTGTCTGTCTGGTTTCACAATACAATCCAGCTTCCTTGATATTCAATAGATCTTAAAATGTTTCATTATTAATTCTCAACGGTCAACTAATTATATCCATTATTGTATTAATATATATTAATCGGCAGAGTAAAACAATCATTTCAATATAACCTAACTGTCTCTGTCTAGAGGGTTTGGAGTTGTTAAATACGTCACGAATATGATGACGTCCCGCGCTAACCCATGTTAACTAACTCGAATTAAAAATTTGTTGGTGCAACTGGACAAAAACTTTAATCATGATTAGCTTTTAACCCAGGTTAGTTAACAGCAAAAGTTAACTTTAACACAGGCTGTTGGTGCAACCGGGCCTTAGCCTTAAGTATTTTTGGTGTTAGCTGCACAATTTTATTTATTTTTGAGAATCTATGTTAAATTGTTACTTTCCAAATACTACATTCAATATACTTCTTACCATCCTCCTACTTTTTCTAAACAGACAAAAGATTTTTTTTTTTTAAAGTTGAACCTTCTGAAATGTTTTGTCCTAGCTGTCTTTCCGAAAGGAGGTGAGTCATCCTTAACATATTCATTTGTTGTTTCTAATTATCCTGCCAAACTCAGAATTTCCAATTTCTTAGTAATTTTACCTTACATCAATTTAGCAACTGCCTGTCTTACTTGTTCTGTTAAACCTTTTTATTAGTGTACTAATATCATTGTAATTTAGTTACTCGTTTTGCTTTACTCATTAATTTCTTATGTTTTATGTATTTACTTCCTCTAACTCATAACCAATTTATAATATTGTTAATACCCCTTTTTTTTTCTATATTCTCTTTTCATATATATGTTGTTGTTCACTTAATTTATTACTTTTGTATCTTTTTCAGTCGTGATGATAACCCACAATATAGATCGAAACATTAGCAACCAATAAATAGTTAAGGGTAATTCATTGTTTTTCTTTCACTGACCGTCACCTGGACTAATTTCCTCCTGAACTCTCAATGGTCAACTATTGATGTTCATTTAAAAAAATTGTTTTGTTATTGTTAGTCAAACAAATTATTGTAAAAATTCTTAGTGCAACCCATAATGTGTTTTTCTAATTATATATTTATTTAATAATACAAATTATTATTTTGTTTAGAATCTTGTATTTGCTATATTAATAGCAAATGATAAACTTATTACTTTAATTCACATGAAAAAGTATGTTATCAAACCATCAGATCTACACTTGATTATAAACATGGTTAGCTCCTTTGAATCCTTCAAAACAGCTGAGAGCTGGACACCAATATGCCTTCCAAACTTCGATTCTAGGTAAGAATGTATTGATACTTCAGTTCATATCCTAAAGTTTTTCAATACTTAAGAGTAAAACTTGAACTCTGTTTTGAATTACACTTTTGTGATTTTTTGTGAAATGATTACAATTTTGAAATGTGCCATATTCTTTTTTCCTTTTCTTGCTAGATTTCTACACCGTTCTTTAGGAAATTATATTAAATGCTGTTTTCTCATTAATTTATTTTAAATTGCAATGAAGTCTTTTTAAAACAAGAATTTATGAGAAATGTGTTGTAGAGTTATCTATACACTCTTAGAGGATTATTCCTGTCTATTGAGTCAACCCAAATGTTTGTTAACTTGCTTCTGTTTCCTTTTATATATCATACATATATAGTCCAGGGGCAGGGGCCGAAAAATGCGAATTATGAGAAGAAAATTTTAAATGTGATTTTCACATTTTAGCCAACTTTTATGACATTTTTTTTTGTCTGCCACTTCAAACTGGTCGGAATCTAAAATGGCGGCATTCCAAAACGGTCACTAAAAACCGAAAAATGATATTATTTGAAGACGTATCTTTCTTTTCTGATATCAAACTTAGACTTCGCCTGATCATAAAAACTTTGTCTGCCCATCGTAGGAGGTCAGGTTCAACTAGCAGACAAAATCCAAAAAGCACTCTTAAAGGACCAAAATTTTCTATTATTGATGACGTTTCTTTCTTTTCTAATATGAAACTAGGTCTTTCCCTGACCAAAAAAAACTTTGCCAATCGTA
Source organism: Piezodorus guildinii (assembly GCA_023052935.1). Classification (NCBI taxonomy): domain Eukaryota; kingdom Metazoa; phylum Arthropoda; class Insecta; order Hemiptera; family Pentatomidae; genus Piezodorus; species Piezodorus guildinii. The sequence goes on along the minus strand of CM041295.1, from coordinate 9,565,378 downwards.
GGTGGTCGGGTTCAACTAGCAGACAAAATCAAAAAGCATGCTCTAAGAACAAAAATTTTGTATTATTTGAAGACGTTTCTTTCTTTTCTAATATGGAACTAGTACTTTTTTTATGGTTATTTTGTTAGATACGGGGTTTGATATCAGCATAGATGAAAGTGAAAGTTTGTGATTTCTAGGAATCAATGTGTGTTTATTTTTCCATGTGGCGGATCCGAAGGGAAAAGGTCTAAAACAATCTAGTTCTGTTTTTGGAATAGATGGGGAGAAGCAATAACGTAATTGCCATAACATAATGTATAATATGGACAAAGATATCATGGTACCTATAATACCTACAGACATCTATCAGCTCTCGAATGGAAGCTTATTCAATTTCCATTAATGTATATTATAATATACTTATTTTTAAAAAATTATTCTTTTAAGAAAAAATCATTTCACCCAATATTTACTTAATTATAACTCAATTAGTCTCAGGGTATGGCATGGGTTCTTGACAATCAGGCACATTTTTTATATTTAACTTTTTAATTATAATAATAACTTACAAACATAATACAAACAATATGCAGCCAGGCTAACAATGATTCTTCATATCCATACAGCAGCTCCTCACTCTTACAAGTCACCCTGAAAACTAACTATGACCAGGTATAAAGATACCTACCAATTTGTACCTGGTAAAACCCTTGCATCCAAAATGGATTCTATGTTTGTAAACAAACAACCAAATAAGAGCTGCTATTTAAATTTCACTTTTTATTCTATTGTTAGCCTGCTTAACACAATAATCAAATTATAAATACATAAATACTATAATTATAAAAAATGGGTATATTACAATATTGTAATGAGTATTTTCGTATAATGAGTGGTTTCGGTGATATTTACCTTCAAACGTTAATACATTAAGAAGAATTATCGTATTTAGAACAAAATACTTTACATGGACAAAGATATATCGATATCTATATGATCTACAGACATCTTTCACTTCTTATATTAAAGCTTATTAGATGCTCTTTAATTTTTATTATTATGAGTATTTTGGTAAAATGAGCAGTTTCGATGATATCGGGATGAAGACAGTTAAAAGTCGATCAATTCCTCTGCTTAAGACATAATGCATTATATAGACAAAGATATCTCGGTACCTGAAAGACCTACATACATCTATCAGCTTTCAAATTGACGCTTATTCAATGTCCATTAATGTATATCGTGATGAGTATTTTCATATAATGCATTTAATGGACAAAGAAATCTCAGTAATTATAAGACCTACAGGCGTCTATCACCTCTTATATTAAAGCTTATTAGAAGCTTGTTAATTTTTATTATTATGAGTATTTTGGTAAAATGAACGGTATTATTTATTATTAACTGAAATTTTATATTTAAGCCACTTATACGCCCGAGATGTTACAGCAACTTTTTTAATAAATTCGGCTGACCGGAAGTGCTACTTTATACCATGCATTTTGCACCTTTTTATAATTTTCTCAAAAACAGCTTTAACGATTTTGATTAAACTCGCTATATGGATATAAAATTAAATGGGCTTTAATATGATGTAGGTTTCATTCTGATTGAAATTTTATGACAGGGCTTAAAGTCCGATATTTTAAATTTTCTTCATCTGAAGTAGGTTTAATTCTGTAGATTCTATAAAAATAACTATATTATCTTGTTACCATTGATAATTAACAAATAAATATGCACGTTGAATATTTTTGATAAACAACTAAACGAGAAAACTGAACAAATACTTTTTTAAGCATTTTTTGTGTTTTTGAACACAAAAATAATATATATATATGTATAATATACCGTTGTATAGCTAAAGGTTTTAGAAAAAATATTATCTGATACACGGAATTGTAAAGAGTAATGGAGAGTAATGAAAAGCCGATAAAACTAACTGTTTGGAGTTCCCGAAAAGGGAAATTTATGTTGACCGTGCTCCAACCTGGCGGCTTGTCAATGAAGCAGAGCGCCCCAATTTTGTTTTTGAACATAAGAACAGTAATATAGACATATAATACACCATTGGAAAGAGAAAGACTTTAGAAAATATATTATCTTATACACAAGCTTGTATAATTGAATAAAGAGTGATAAAAAGCCGATAAAACTAACTGATTGTTTTAGATAATAATATAATAGAGTTTGTAATAAAACACATGTTTCTATATTAATTCAATTTAATTAATTCTTTAATGGTTTCACTCATTTTTATCTCTAACTGTATTGAAAAATTCTTTAATCGATTTTAAAAATGGAGGTAAGTGAAAGTCGTGTGTTTTGCCCGACCAGATTTTTTTATCAGGCTATGGTATTTAAAGTCTGAATACAATGTTTTAAGGTTTGGTGATTTTCATTGTGTAATATTACTATAGTTGTGTGTTTGTATCAAGCAGTTAGGAATATTTTATGACTTTGTCTTCTACTCTTTATTACCTGTACATTTTAGCTAAAATATCAATCACTTACTTATTTTGATTAAAAAGAAAAAATAATAATATATATATATATATATATATATATATATATATATATATATATATATATATACTTACTAATTATAATAATAATGTACAAAAATAATACAATATGCAGGCAACTAAGATTATTCTCCATATTCAGACAGCAGCTGCTTCCCCTTTCAGGTCCAAACTCCCCCTGAGCCCTTTTTACCTGCCAATTTGTACCTGGTTCATTTTTACCTGGTAAAACCCTAGCATCCAAAATGGATGCTATGTTTGGAAACAATCATCCAATTGGAGTTGTTATTTAAATTTCACTTTCCTATTGTTAGCCTGCCTAACACAATACTCAAATAATTAATAAATAAATACTATAATTACAAAAAATGGGTATATTACATTTATCCCCAATCCTAGGTAAAAAAAATGATCGGAACCGAAAATTTTACCAAAAAAATCATAGGAACAAATATTAAAAGTAATCTAATAAGGTTAAATTTTAGACCTAACAGAGGTCTGTAGGTCTTATAGGTATCAAAATATATTTGTCCATATAACATATTATGTTCTAAATACGAGAATTATTCATATTTTAACCTATGAAGGTTAATATCACAGAAACATCCCATGATACAGTAATACTCATTATAGTATAGGATAATGAACATTGAATAAGCGTCAATTTGAAAGCTGATAGATGTCTGAAGGTCTTGCAGGTACCGAGATATCTTTTTCTATATAATGCATTGTGTCTTAAGCAGAGGAATTGATCGACTTTTAACAGTCTTCAGCCCGATATCATATAAACTGCTAATTTTACCAAAATATTCATAATAATAAAAATTAACAAGCTTCTAATAAGCTTTAATATAAGAGGTGATAGACGCCTGTAGGTCTTATGGGTATCGAGATATATTTTCCTTATAATAGATTGTGGCCCAATTTGAACGTTATGAAGGTAATTATCGCAGAAACCATCTATCATGGAATAATACTTATCATAATATACATTTATAGACATTGTATAAGCTTCGATTCAAAAGCTGATAAATGTCTCTAGATCTTGCAGATACCGAGGTATCTTGGTCTATATAATGCACTGTGTCTTAAACAGAGGAATTGATTGACTTTTAACAGTCTTCAGCTCGATATCATAGTAACCGCTCATTTTACCAAAATACTCAAAATAATAAAAAATTAATAAGCTTTAATATAAGAAGGTGATAGACGACTGTAGGTCTTATTGTTACCGAGATTTCTTTGTCCATTGAATGCATTCGGTCCGAAATACAGGAATTGACCTCATTTTAGGATTATGAAGGTAAATATTACAATAAACATGTATGATACGAAAATACTCATAACGATATACATTAATGGATATTGAATAAACGTCAGTTTGAAAGCTGATATATGTCTGTAGGTCTTGCCGGTACCGAGATCTCTCCCGGCTCCTGGACTAATATAATGCATTGGGTCTTAAGCAGACGAATTGATCGACTTTTAACAGTCTTCAGCCCGATATCATTTTACCAAAATACTTAAAATAATAAGCTTTAATATAAAAAGTGATATACGTCTGTAGATCATATAGATATCGATATATCTTTGTCCATGTAAAGTATTTTGTTCTAAATACGATAATTCTTCTTAATGTATTAACGTTTAAAGGTAAATATCACCGAAACCACTCATTATACGAAAATACTCATTACAATATACATTAATGGAAATTAATTGAATAAGCTTCCATTCGAGAGCTGATAGATGTCTGTAGGTATTATAGGTACCGTGATATCTTTGTCCATATTATACATTATGTTATGGCAATTACGTAATTGTTTTTCCCCATCTATTCCAAAAACAGAACTAGGTCGCTTTAGACCTTTTCCCTTCGGATCCGCCACATGGAAAAATATACACACATTGATTCCTAGAAATCACAAACTTTCACTTTCATCTTTGCTAATATCAAACCCCGTATCTAACAAAATAACTATAAAAAAATTCTCAATGCTTATTGTTTGGTTCTTGTCTGCTACATGATTCTAACCACCTAGGATGGGCAGACAAACTTTTTTTGTTATAGGTGAAGTTTGTTTCTGATAAAAAAGCGTCTTATAATAATTCAAAATTTAGGGTCTTAACCTATTGCGTGGTTTTGCATCATGTCTGCCAGTTGAACCCGACCAGATACGATGGGCAGACAAAGATTTTTTGCATCAGGTATAGGCCTAGTTTAATATTAGAAATGAAAGAAACGTCTTCAAATAATAGAAATTTTGGTCTTTAAAGGTGTTTTTTGATTTTGTCTGCTAGTTGAACCCGACCACCTAGAATGAACAGACAATTTTTTTTTATTTCAGGTAGTGACCTAGTTTAATAAATGAAAAGAAAGAATCGTCTTCAAATAATATCATTTTTCGGTTTTTAGTGACCGCTTTGGATGGCCGCCATTTTTTATTCCGACCAGTTTGAGGTGGCAGACAAAAAAAATTTTGTCGCAAGAGTTGGCTAAAATGTGAAAATCACATTTAAAATTTTCTTCTTATAATTCGCATTTTTCAGCCCTGGCCACTGGACTAATAGTGTAAGTGCACCAGTAATTGACACCTTTAAAAATGTTTGTCATATTATAATTTTTAGAGAAGTAAACATAAATCAGGAAATTCTCAGGAATTGGGGTGGCTTAACAGGGTAATAGCTGAATACAATGAATTAAAAAAATAAAAATAAAAATTAGATAATTAATTTTTTATTACTGAAAAATTAAAAATGGTTTTTAATACCAGAAGTGGACTCTAAAATTCCAATAATAGATGGGGTATAATGTCAAGTAGGTGCTATAAGTTGACAATTTTTTTCTTATTTGAGCTAAATATTGAGGAAAATGTATTTTTTGAAATTTTTATTATGTTTAAGACCCCTCAATAATTACTTTTTCCGATTCAAATGTGGCTCTTCTTTACTTATAGTCGTGATGTTTTCCATTTCAATTGTATTGAAACCAGACTTACATTAATTATATTTTATTTCTTTATTTATAAATAATTATTTTTATTTGAATAATGACTTTTAAGTAATATTTTCATATTCTTCTGACCTTATTTTATTTTTTAATTGGTAGATACTTAATGTTAAGTATTAATTCATAATAGTTTTTGAATAGGATTATTTATTTTTCAAATAATTAATATTTATTGGATGGGGAAAGTGCATTGATTTCACAATTTGGGGATCATTCTTTAGGTTCACTAAGTAGCTAATGTCAAATTTACTTTTGAAATTTTATCTTGGCATTAGTGTCTCTAATTAATTATTATTTTGTTGTATAGTTATTGTTTATTATGTTATTAAGAAGAATTTTATTATGTTATTATGCTTTTTTAAAATTTACTATCAGATTTTCAGTAGCTCAAGCAAATTTTGATTGCTTATAAATGACTGCATACTAGTAAAATGACTGTTATTGCTTAATGTTATTTGATAAAACTGGTTGTAAAACATGTAAATCCTTATGTGTTACTTTATAATTATCTAATTAAATTAATAACTTTATTCATTTTAGTGGTTATCTGCACGGCCATGTTTCTTATTTGACTGAAGAATGTCAAGCTTGCTTATTGCTTTTGACTGTTGATGCTGATTTGTTTCATGAATTATCTGAAGCTAAGAAGAAAATAACTGAAGTAAATAATATTAATATTCCTGTTGAAATACCTTATATTAACTCATAATCTAGAAATTCTTAATGAAAAGGCTCAAAGGAAAACTATCAAATCAATAATACGGAAAATATAAGTTCTTAAATACAGCTTTTTAGATTTACATTTCTAAAAATGTTATATTTATTTTGTATATAACATTTTAACCCCTTAACAGAAGAGAGTTGACCGAGAAGGCAAATATACCTAAAAGTCACCTTCCTTGTACATTTTTTTTCTGTTCATCAAAGTCTTGGACTACTATTGCCTGAAAACGCCGGTGCCAGATCCTGGCAATGGAGATGTGCTACCATAGAAAAGTTCCTGGAAAGCAAAGAGGAAACAGGATTTTCAATGCAGGTCAAACCTTAAGGTGCAACCAGGAGTAGAATATATTTAGACAATTTGGACTCTTCTTCTGGATTGAACAATGAGCAATTAAGTGGATGATCTATTGGACATGAGTGGAGGAAGAATGACCTCAGATCACTTGAGAGGAAAGTTATGGGTCCAGGAAACAGTAGTTGTACTGGTCTGGAGGAAACAACTGGTACAAAAGAGGAACACTTGGTCCAAATTCTAGGGAGGGATAGGTCATGCCTACCTAGGCTTTTAAGGTATCGCCTTGGCATCTTGTGTTATTTCTTTAGCTTCTTGGATTTGTGGAAATGTGTTTATAATGTTTCATACTTAAGTATTTGTTTGACATCATACTGTTTAATATTTCCTAAAAGGTACATTTTTTCTAAAGTATAACTTGCCTAATGGTTTGGTTTGGTCTTTTAGTTAATCACTAAGTCACTAAAACATTAACAAAGTCCTATTTTTTATAGAGTTTTTAACTGACATATAAGAAAATCTATTCTCAATCCGGTAGATGTTATTAAAAATATTCTTCTGAACAATTATTATTGTTATTCCTAAAATGTCACATGTGTTCCATTTAGCTATTCCATTGTATCAATGATGATCAAGGTTTTTAAAATAATTTTGGTTAAGTTAATTTTTAATAAATTTATTTCCAATTACAAATATTATATAAAAAAATTATTTTTTTATTTTCCCAGAAACTACAGCGCAACCAAAGTATTAATGTTATCTCTAATGTGATTAGCAATCCTGTACTTACCATGAATAATGTTAATATATCAGCAGTGAGACATTTTCTGTATAAATGTAAGAAAAGTTCACATATCTTAGCACCTCCTATGCCTCCACCTTATGATACTCCAGAAAATTCTAATGAACTTCTGCAACATTATCAAATATTGCATAGTGCTATGAAAGATGGCAGCTCTGATTTGAGGCTAATTTTCCAGCAGTTTAAAACAGAAGTTATGTTGGGATATGTAAGTAAAACCATAGCTATTTTGCCCCAAAGTAATGGCAGTTTTTAGATTGAAAAGTTCTGTTTTTAATTACTAAAATATTCTGTTTGATTTGATTTCTGCACATTACATTTCTAAATTGTGGTAAAAGAAAATTGAATCATGTGAAACAATTTTTTAACAACTGTTTCGTCATTAAACACATTAATCTGCCTCTTTTTAGGGCAGAAAGTGGTAATATAATATATTATTAATTTTTAAGTGATGTTATATAAGTCAGGTGGTTGAATAACCCTCATGGCCACATTATGGCCTTTTAAATAACTAGATATAGTGTATTTTGGAGCTCCTGACACGAAAGAATTCCTTTACATGAAGTAATAATAGATTATTCAGAGCACCTTGATTTTCTCGAGTGTGATTAAATGAGTTTTGATAGAAAAAGGAATATCTGGTAGGAGACTCAAATCAAGTAAATTACAGAGAATTGATGGCTTGTCTTTTAGATATTCTCTAAAAGGCAAGCCATCAATTTGAAATAAGACTTGGAAATAATTAGACAGGCTAGCCCTGTCGCTATGATGAATATAGGAAATAGGGTAATGATTTTAACAGCCTAATATTGTCCTGGTAAATCTGCCTATGAACTATATTTAGGAGGAGGTGAAAGTAAAAAAGTAGGAGGTTTTACTGTTTTATTCTATCCCGTCTTGAATATCAGATCAGAGTCCTTGCAAAATTTTCAGGTCATAGTCATTAGTAAATCAATCAAAGAGCAATTATAAAAAAGATAGCACCACTCTCTGGGTGTTATCAACAGGTGCAACTGTCTACAGCTGTCAAGAGGTTCCAATTGATTTACAACCGAATGATAAAATAAAGTTACTACAAAAATAATATTCAGCAAATGAAATAAAGCATGTGAAACAAAAATAAAACTAAGAAAAACAATGAGGAATTTTTAGAAAAAAGGAAGAACGCTCACCAAACACTGAGGAAAAAGAGAAGGAGCTTCCTCAATGAACAACTTACGGAAATGGAAACAAACTTCAGGAAGAACAACACCAAACTCTTTTACAAAAGCTGCAAGCAAAAAATCAAAGGGTTCACACCCTCTGGTCTAGTACTAAAGAGGAAAGAAAAACCCCCGGCACAAAAAAAAGAAGAAATCTGTGACGAGTTCGCGAAGTATTTTGAAGAACTGCTGAACTGTGAAAAACCAAGTGAGAAACTGGCAACAGTCGACAACACTCCTCTACATGCGGAGTCATACCCTCCGGACGACGAGGAATTGGACGAGATCATTGCGTCCTTAAAAAATAACAAAGCAGCGGGAGAAGATGGGGTTCTTGCGGAAATGTGGAAACTAACAGGGAAGATTTCCGGAAAACAATCACGGAAATGTTGATGGATGTCTGGAGTGAAGAGAGAATTCTGAACGAATGGAGAACAGAAGTGATACACCCACTTCACAAGAAAGGGAATAAATCTGATGTGAACAACTACAGAGGGATATCCCTACTGCCAGTACTGCCAGTAACATACAAAATTCTCTCCAAAGCACTCCTGAACAGGTTGTACCCACAAGTGGACCCGAGGATCGGGGAATATCAGGCGGGATTCAGAAAAAACAGATCATGCCAGGAACAGATCCTTAGCCTTAAGCTTCTGATTAGATATTACAGAACCCAGAGCAGAAAAAACCTGTTCATCTTTTTTCGTCGACTTCAAGAAGGCGTACGACTCGGTAGACAGGGAGACCCTGCTTGAAGTACTCAAGGAATATGAGGTCGACCAGAAAACCAGGACGCTGATAGGACTGACCCTGTCAGAGACCGAGTCAAAAGTCAAGTACCAAGGACACGTCAGCAAACCGTTCCAGATCAAAATAGGACTCAGGCAGGGAGATGGGCTATCCCCAGTACTATTCAATGTAGTACTGGATAAGATAATGAAAGAACTGTGGAAAGAAAAACGACTCCGGAGCAGTCCTAGGTACGAAGAAGGACCATGTAAAAGTAAAGTGTCTTGCCTATGCAGACGACCTCGCCCTCTTCGCGGAAACGGAGGAAGAGGCGATCACTCAGATAAATGCCCTCTCAAAGATAGCTATGAAAACGGGCTTACAAATCTCCTCTAAAAAAACAGTACTAATGACCACAGATTCAAAATACAAGAAAAAGGTGGTCCACACCGTATGTGGAAAGATAAAGGTGACCCCGAAATTCAGATACCTGAGAGAAGTCATCTGCAATAACGGATCGGACCGAGAAAGCTTTAAGGGAAAAGTCGCGAAATTGGAGAGCTTATATTTCGACCTCAAAAACATCTACAACAAAAAGAACCTATCCATCAAAGCCAAAGTCCGACATTATAACACCGTAATCAAACCCGTGATACTCTATGGGACAGAGACCTCCTGCCTCCCTAGCTTAGAAAACCTTCTGAAGGTAGAAAGAAAAATACTTAGGAAGATCTATGGGCCCAACAAGACACCCGAAGGATACAGGCTAAAGTCCAACAAAGAAATATACGCTGACAACAAAAGCCTGGAGATCGACATCAGGGTAAGAAGGCTTAAATTCTATGGGCACATGATGAGGATGAGCCCTGAAAGGTTAAACCGGGAAATCTTCCGACGATTCCACAAGCGCAAGAACACGACTGGTTTTTTCAAGCAGATCAGGGTCGACATGGATTCAGTGGGACTGAAGGATTTAGACTGTGTGGATAGAGAGACCTACAGCAGGTCAATGAACAATATAAAGATCTTCGTGGTCAAAGAACGCCAAAAAAGGGATTATGCGTGGTCGGAGGAAAGAAAGCGCTAACATGCGGAGCTCATGAGGGAAGTATGGAAAATAAGGAAGATGAGGAAGCAAACCTGAGCATGGTATTGGCGCGGTCTTTAAGGCCTTTTCGCGCCAAAAAAAAAAAAAAAAGCATGTGATTTTTCTTTTGGACAAGTGGGTACACTGAGATCAATCAATCTCTGTAGGGCCATTTACAAACATAACTATCTACTACATATTAATAGCCAGTCTATAAACTAGGTTGGTACTGATTATAAGATCTCACAATGCTGAAATAAATGGAATAGTTAGGCTATTATATCATTCAGAATTTCATGCAGATATAGCTAATTGCCCTTTAAGTTCATTCTTTTATATCACAAAGAAATAGAGTTGACTTTAACATCATCAAAAACAAAAAATACACAAGTGTTTTCTGTTGGAAGATTCTTTTTTCAGGCTGAATCAATTAACAAAAGGAAGGATAGCTTGAAATAAAATTTTATTTTAACCTAAAATGGTTGTAGATATTAACAGTACTTTTTAATAAAAATAAACATTTTATTGATATTTACAACTGTACTTATAATAAATACAATAAGTAAATGGGCTAATTTATAATTATGGGCTTGAAAATGTCTTGTGAAGGACTATGGTGGTAGCACTTCAAAACAGTACTTCTAAATTAATTAAAAACTGGAATATTTTGTTTACATTATTCAATATGCCCAATGCTTACCATGGTAACAAGAATGTAACCATATGATTTTAATATTTGAGGTTAACATTTTTGATTTGAAAATAATTCTGAGGAAAGTGAAATAAACTCTCTGTCAAAAGTATTGTAACACTTAAAAATATTTGAATTTTACAAATACGTTCTTTTTTGTTATAATAAAGAAAGGTTCTGAAGTCAATTATAAACATTTTTAAACTGTTTTGCCCCCTCTGGCTTGAATGACTGCTTCCACCTATCTTGGCATACATGTAAAAAGATTTTGAATAAAATCTTGGGGTATGTTGTCCCACTCCTCCAGTACAGCTGTCTTTAGCATTTCAAGGGTAGTAGGAGGTGAATCTCATGACCGAACCTTTCTTTGGAGATAATCCCAAATGTGCTCGATTGGGTTATTGTCAGGACTTCTTGCTGGCCAATCAATGGTGCGAATATTTGTGGTGATCAGGTATTCAGAAACACATCTTATCTTGTGAGAATGAGCATTATCATGCATGAGAAATGATTCAGAGCCTATGAATGGAATAAAAGGCACTACATGATCTTGAAGAATCATTTCAAAGCCCCTCCTTGGATTAGTACTAACTCGGTGCACGCCTCCCAAGATATGCCACCCCAGAACATGATAGAACCCTCTCCAAAAGTCTCACTTTCTAACATGCAGCACTGACTATACCGTTCTCCAGGCCTTTTCCTAACTCTTTCAAGGCCATCTGGGCTGTTAAGGGCCACTCTCGTCTCATCAGTGAATAAAACTTTTTTCCATTCCTCCACAATCCAAGGTTGGTGTTCCCTTGCAAATCATAATATTTTTACACAGTGTTCTGTGGTGGGAAGAGGACCTATTACTGGCCTTCTTGACCCGAGGTTTAACTCTCTCAGTCTTCTAATGACCATTGACTTCGAGATTGATAACCCTCGAATACCAGCGATCAAGTTTTTAATGAAAGACACAGTAGAATTAAGCTTCCGAAGTGCTTGTATTTTAATGAAGTGGTCATTTGTGGGGTTAGTAACCCTGGGACGTTGGTCGTCTCGAATGACTACCAGTCTCCCTGTACTTTTTATGGTCCTTGAAACGATAGAATAGTGAATCCCAAAGCAATTCGCAATGTAACGCAATAACTGCCCTTCTTCATAGAGAGTGATGATTTTGACCAAATCATTGTGACTTGAACGATTCATTATGAATAAAATTAATTGTTTCAACCAGACTTGAGATAGAGAGAACAGACTTGAGGCAAATCAAAGATAAACATGGACTGAAAGGAAATTTGAAGTGAATGAAACAAATTCCATCGTTTGTTGGTAAACAGTGAATAAAAATGATATGTCTAATCCCTAATATCTCTTATTTAATAAATAATATTACTATAAATATAAACAAATTACTAGCTTTCTAGGGAATACCTAGAAAGCTAGTAAACCTAGTAGAGATGTGTTTGTCGGAATAAATATGACTTGAATTAAATACCGATAAGACGAAATATATGATTAGTAGCAGAAAAGGTGACGATCTTGGTGATATTGATATATCAGGGCATACTTTAGAACACGTAGAGAAATTCAAGTATTTAGGATCAATAATAACAAGAAAAAATGAAATCCAGGAAGAAATAAAGTCCCGGTTAAAGGTGGGAAATGCGTGTTATTATTCAGTTGCTAAATTACTTAGCTTGCAGCTTCTGTCTAAAAACTTAAAGATTAGAATTTATAAAACTATTATTCTTCCGACGGTGCTTTACGGATGTGAAACATGGCCGCTTACTTTGAAGGATAAACAACAGCTTAAGGTTTTCGAAAATAAGGTACTGCGTAAAATATTTGGTCCGAAGAGAGATGAGGCCACTGGGGAGTTTGGAAGGTCGCACAAGGCGGAATTGCGGAGCTTGTACCCTGTGAATATAATTGAGTTGATAACATCGTTGAGACTCTAATGGGCAACGAAAGTTGTTGGGCTTGGTGAGGAGCGGATTCTGAGAAAGATGGTATTCGCTGATCCGACTGGTAGACGTCCGAAAGGTAGGCCGAAGGTCGATGGAAGTATTGCGTTGAGGCTGATCTTTGGGGTTTGGGCTTAAACGGTGAACATTCGAGGAGTCCGTGCAGGCAGAGTTTGGTCGTATCGGCATTGAACCTTCGGGTTCAATAAGCCTATTATTATTATTATTATAAATAATATAAATATAAACAAAGTCTGGATTAAGGTCAAAACCAAGAAAATCTTGAGAATTATGGGTGTTGCAATACTTTTGATGGGGTGTTTCTAACGATATTGTATTTATTATGTCTTTACTATGTATGTGATTACCGATGATCTATATCATAGTTTTCTTAATGACAAGATTTTTATTGTATAACCTATTTGAAACCTGTTTGGAATACATTTCATGGGGAGGCCCCATGTAAAATGACTTTCATTATGAGAATTTCGCAATATCCCTTTTTTTTCTCTTCCATCCATTTTCCTTTCAGCGTGGGGATGCTCCCAGCTATTGGTACCATCTATCTCTGTCCCTGACAAGGTTTTTTATCTCACCCAGAGTCTTTCCTTTACGCCTTTCTATTGCTTCCCCAAGCACTATCCCACTATTGATAATAATTTCAGCAATGAGAAAAATCATTCAAATGTACAAAGTCAGGATCAATTTTTAGTCTCTAAGTCCTTGGTGAATAGATGATGTCAAGAAGAAGGCCCATGAAAAGAAGAAAGCATGGAGAGGCTTTCTTAGTCAAAGAATGCCTATTGCAACACCAGAGGTATAAAAAGATAAGAAAAGAAGCCAAACTGAAAATCCATGAAGCAAAGAAAAAAAATCATGGGTAGATTTTGTCGAGGAAAAAAAAAAATAAATAAATAAAATTTGGGAAGAAAAGAGAAATATACAAAAGAGAATCTGAAGATCTTTTGAAGATAAAGTAATAAAGGGAATGAGAAAATAATGGTTATAAAAGCTGAAAGGAATCAAAGATTAAGGAGAAAGTATTATCTGGCGAGCTGATTAAATAATAATTAATGGAGGGAATATTTCAAGGAGCTGCTAAAAGGGAGAGGTGTCATGATTTCATCAGTGGGAAGAGTTGCAAGAAGCTATCTGCTAGACGGAACTCGGTTAGTTTGCAAGAATACATGAGTTATATCCTGAAATAATACGCTACATGGGCAGCAAAGGTGATGAAATGTTTCTGTATCTCCTGAACTTGATATGGCTTAAGAAGAAGATACCAAAGGACTAGGAGATTGCTGTGGTAGTGTCAATTTTCAAGGAAGGAGACAACAAGAAATGTCAAAACCACTGAGGTGTGTCCTTGCTTAGGGCGCCGAGCATGTTCTACGCAAGAATGCTGTATAAAAAGAACTGTTGACTGCCTGAGATGAGAGGAACAATATGGTCTCAGAAACTCGAGGATCAGGCAAAACCTGAGTTTTAAAATGAGGCAGGTCATAGATAAGTCCATTGAGAAAGGGAAAGAACTATCTGTGACCTTTGTAGATCTGGAGAAGGGTTTTGACAGAGTACACAATAAGGATATAAAGTAAGCCCTGTCTGAAAGATAAGATAAGATATGGGCATGATCCTAGCCATGAGGAGTCTCTATGTCAAGACGGGAAACATTGTAAGGACTAGCAATAGTTCCTTCAAAGAGTTTGAGACGGCCCAGGGAATAAGGAATGTTTCAGGCTGTTAGGAGAGGCTTACCCAATAGAAGAGAGGGAACAAAGAACACAAAATTATTGGTATTTAAGTCAACTTTTCTCTTTTTCCAAGTCCTTTGAGTCATGGACCTTCACATCAAAGCATAGGAGCCCGATGCAGACATTAGAGATCAGGGATCTGAGAATAGTTGAAGAGAAGACCAGGAAAGATAGGATCTGGAATATGACTATCAATTCAAACCTTGAGGCACAGTCACTGGAAAGCAATCTAGAGAAAAATAAATTGAGATTTGGGCATTTCCTTAAAATGAATGCTAGGATGAATACCTTATGATTACAAGGATGGACTATGAGACTCTAGTGGAGGGAAGAAGGCCTGGAAGGAGACCTTGGGCAACCTGGGGGGAAGGTGCAATAGAAGCATGGGCTTGATTAGAGGAGGAGAAGGCGGATTCAGGAGAGAGATATGTAGTCCAAGCTCTACAGAGGGCATCCTAACACTGTGCAGCAGTACGGAGGAATAGAGTATGATGATTATAAATTCAGTATATGATTAATTTATTTTTCTTGATTCTGTTTTAAACTTGATTGTTCTGTTCAAATCGTATGTTATTGTTCTGGCTTTCTGAATCTTTCTCCTATATTTATTTATTTTTTTCTTGTACATTATTTTAAAATCTTGGAAGTCTAAATTCATCAGGGACTATATTAAGTGCCAGACTGGTGCTGAATATTTGCTCATCTGCGCTCTGAGTTCAGTACACCTAACTCCCACTTCACAGAACATTACAGTTTTCAGTTATTCATGCAGATAATAAACAGTTGTTACCTTAGGGCTAGGGAGGACCCAAGGCTGAGGGTTATAGCCTAACCACCAATTATCTAGTGTATACAAGGCCTCTAGCACTCTGCCTGTCTGGAGTACAGTGATACAAGCACAAGGTGGAAATTCTGGAAATGAGTGAGGTAAGGAAGAAAGGCACAGTGGTGAAATGAAATTAGCAGAAATTGCTTCTTAATTTATGCTGCCCAACCTGGTTACTGGAAGTGATTTAAAAATTAAATATTTAAAAAGAAAGCAAGGAAACATAAAATGTAGCAATGGATTCATGCTTACTGCCTAAAAAAAGATCCTGAACAGATGGAAAGAACATTTTCAGAAACGATTATCTGAAAATCAAGAAACAGGTCATTGTCAAGAACACGAGCCCTCTATTCTTGCAGGTTTAAGAGATAATTGATGAAGGAGAAATAGATCAGGCAATCCATACTCTAATAATAGGGAAAGCACGAGGAAGAGATGGTATTGCTCTAGAATGTTTGAAATACCCCATCATATCCTAGGGTGCTGTAGTCCTTTCAGGATCTTGGCCTCCTCAGTGATACTCCTCCTCTGTGACCTGTCTTTGGCTGCCATTCTCTATCTGCCAACACCCAACAACCAAAGGTCCTCCTCTACATCCTGCAGCCAATGAAGTCTTCATCTGTGCTCTCTTCCACCAGTTTGTACCTCCATCATCATTTTTGGTGGTTTACCACATTCCATTCTTTTTACATGCCCCAATCATCATATCCTGGCAATCTTAATCATGGCTATAATATCTGTTATCTACAATATTTTATTGATACGTTGCAGTGTCCATACAGGACAACTGGGTGAAGGACAGTACTCTTATTTTGAGTGCTCTAGATAAATCCCGGTTTTGAAATATTTTCATTAGAGACCAGTAGCATCAATTGCCTTAATTTATTTTTTAATATCATTATCCTCAGTGATATTTGTGTCCAAATACTTGAACGACAGTACTCTCTTGAAACAATATGCAGCCCCCTCGATATGCCTGTTCCTTCTTTCTGCCTTCCTGGTCCTCATATATTTAGTTCTATAACTACTTTGCACTCCTCGAATGCTTCCAAGTAATGTTCAAAGATCTCAATTTCATCTGCTAACACTAGCTGTTGTGTCAGTCTGTTGTAGGTACCTCCTCTAGGCCTTGTCCTGAATGACCTCATGACCACTTTCATTACCATATTGAATAAAACTGGGGAAAGAGGAATGCCCTGTAAACACCTTTCTGAATATCAAATTATTTTGACAATTTTCCTTGAATTTTTAAAACTTCTTTGCTGTCCTTCAGGATAATTTTTAGACAGTGTTTGATTCAGTCACAAGAATAGAAATCTGAAATGCATTAGCTGATTGGAGTTTGCTTGAAGATTTGATTGAGACCATGAAATCAACTTACCAAGTAGCCACTGGAATGTTAAGGATAAATACACCTTTCCCAATTGTGAAAGCAGGCTGGTAGATGGTTCAAGCCCTCCCCTGTTTATAATTTTTTTGGATAAGATCTACAAGTGCCGGACTGCTTGGACTTCTGCTGGAAACTAGAATATTAGAACTGTCCTCATATAGAGCCTTTTATGTGCAGATGATATTGTCCTCATAGCTGATTCAAAGGTGAAACTACACCAAGCACTTTTAGAATGGGGATAGATAGACGCTGTAGTTTCAAACAAAATATCCAAGGAAAACCAGGCATACTACCAGGTCACTAATAGACTCCTTGGTTAATGTGAAATTGGTAAGAAGACCAATAAGCATGTATATGAGTCTGTATCCATGCATGTTCTTCACCTATGGTGGAGAAAACTAGACTATGTTAGACAGAAATACAGTCCCATAATAGCAATGGAAAAGAGGTTTCGACATAGATCGGTTGAGAAAAATAGGTACATTAGAAATGGAAGTATAAGAGAGCAGCTATGAGAGCAGAACTCAAAACTTCTTTGGAGAACAAACAACTCAAGTGGTTTAGACATGTCTGCTGCATGAATTAGGACATGGATCCTATTAAAATATTAAAGCTCGACTCACTATGAGGAGACCACAATAGCCCAGTAGAATTAGCTCATAAAAGGGGGTTGACTGGAAAAAGTTGAGGTAATTTTGATTTTTAGGTATGATTGTATCTCCTGTTTAAAAACTGAACTCTCTCAAGCCTTGTGCATTTTCCGTCATCTTTAAAAACGGCCTAAAAAAAAAGCACTTTTTTCAGTTTTTCAATATATACATATAGTTGTTTGCGTAACATGTATCCTCAATTCAATTAATGTGCCTCAAGCGACCATATTTTTGTATAATAAAAACATGGGAAGAAGAGAAGCCTAAGTATAGTAGAATCGACCACACTCCACACCATTTCTGTATTCCGAGTACACTGGTATAAGGATGGCGTAAAGAAAGAAAAGGTTGCCCTAGGCTGAACGACTAGGCGGGGAGATTGAACTGAAAAGACGAATATACCAAGATGTAAATATGTAGCCCATCTAAATCTAAATTGTAATCCATAACCTGTTTCATTGTTTCAAATACACCAATATTTAATCCCATCAGTTTTTTCACTCATTCATTTTAATGCAGTCCACTATTTCTAGCTATGAGTTTTGTGAATTTTTGGGGGGAAATTTTTTTAGAAAAAAATCCACTAATATTCAACAACTTAAAAAAATTCATGTATTTTAACAAAATACAATTAATTTGTTTGATGAATATTAGGCCGCTCTACAAAAGAAGTCGTGGATTTTCTAAAAATTTATTTAATTTCCAGATATTGCAAAGATACGGTAATCAATTAAAAGTTTTTATGGATTTATACATTTTTAACATCTAATATCAACACATAATAAATTATTTTTAATAAATGCGTTACCTACCATGCATATCCATGTTATTATCAATTCATTTCACCGCTTATTAGCAGTGTCGTCATAATTTTTTAAAGTATCATTTTTCAAAAATATCTGTTTTGAAAAATATCATAATATATTTCATCATTAAATCAAAAAAGGAAATCTATTTATTCAAAAAGAAAAGACATTTTTTTTATTAACTTACTTAACAGTTTTTGGCCGTCTTGTAGGTGTTCTCATGCGCGACTAACTTGGGGTGGGGATGCCAAAAGCTTTATATATTTATTCTGTCAATAGTACTTGCATAAAAAGTGTTCTGGTTGTCTACGTCTGATTGTTGGTTCACTGATTTTTCTAAATTTTTCGTTTTATATATATATATATATATATATATATATATATATATATATTTATTCAATGATCCTCCTGTTATTTATATTATCTTCCTTATGTAGGACCGATATATTATTAAAATCAAAATTGTGTTTATATTTATTGCAGTGTTGTGACAGACCTGTAGCCTATTTTGATTTTGTGCATTTAGAGTTACAGTTTTGTCTATGTTGTTGTATTCTCTTATGAAAACATTTCACAATAGAATTAATAGAGATATTAGAGAAACTAGAAACTTTTTCAAAAATCACCCGAATCTACATATAGTAAAATCTGATAAAACCAAAAAAATGGTTATAATTCTAAATCCGAATACACTGAAAAAATAAATGACCTATTGGATGAACGAAAAATTTACCGAGCTCTAAGGAAAGACCCCTCTAAAGAAATTGAAGATAAACTAATTACGTATGTAGAAAAACTAATAAAGTATAAATATATTGATAAAAAATATAAAGATAAGATCGTAAAAAGACGTTACACAATTCCACGAATACACGGTTTAAGTAAATTACATAAGCCAACAGAACCTCTCTGACCGATAGTAAACAATATTAATGGAATCACGGAAAAACTGGCAAAATTCTTGTTGATGTAATCGATTTCATAGATCATATGTCGAAAGATGTAATCGATTGTAACCTAACCTCGATATTGTTGTGAACATGTGCTTTTGTAAATATACTTAAAAATACAACTAATGTTATTGTGCTATGAAACTAATGTGTTGCATTTTATTAGTAGGATACGAATAACATAGAAACATGGTGTCAGGTTAACTGAACCTAAAAAATTGCTGTTTAACCGTTTAAGTAAACAGAAAAGTTCATAATGGCAAGTATTCCGGCACCTCCTACTTTAGATCTTTCGGACCCCGAGCAAGCCGGAGAAAATTGGTCTATATTCAAAAAACAATGGGGATATTATGAGATATTATTGGATGCCGGGAGCAAGAAGGATTTGTCTGGAAAAAAGGTACGTGCTGCATTATTTTTGTCATTATTAGGAACTGAAGGTTTAAAGCTACTGAGTAAACTAGGAGGTAGTGAATTGAATAAAGTTGAAGAAATAATTTGTCTGTTAGACAAACATTTTAAAACTACCCGTAACACTATATATGAAAGATTTGTGTTTAACTCGATGAATCAAAATATAGGTGAGTCCGTCAAGTCGTTCATAGACCGTTTGAAGCAGCAAACGAAGAAATGCGGATTTAAAGAGTTGGCTGGGAAAGATGAGTTAGAGATAGAAGAAGCATTGATACGGGACAGGTTGGTGGCAGGCCTTGGTGATCTGAGTCTGAGGAAACGATTACTTCTTAGGAGTGATCTGAGTCTATCGAAGGCCGTGGATAGTTGTGTTGCTGATGAATTGGCCACTCGATGCGCCGGTCAGCTCGCATCAACCAGTTCCACCTCCCAGACTACACCTGTCTACAGAGCCACCAAACAGATAGGCAAACGAAACCAGTCCAATAGAAAGTGTAAATACTGCGCTTCGATTCATGAACAAGGAGCCAAGCATTGCCCAGCTTATGGTAAAATCTGTAGTATTTGCAAATTAAAAAACCACTTTGCTAGAGACTGTCTACGCAGAAAGGTTAATCATATTTCTGAGAACGAATTGAGTGAGAGATCCGATGAAGAGAGCTCTGGCTCAGGTGAACCTGTATTCTGTCTGTCTTCAGAAGGGAAGAAACAGCTCTTTGCAGACCTCATGATAAAGGTAAAAGGACGATGGAAGAAACTCAAGACTCAACTCGACTCCGGAGCCAGCTGCAATGTTATTGGTCTCAGGACACTATGCGACCTCCTTGATACTTCAGACCCTAGACTAGAGGTAAGCCCATCAGAACTTAAGTTTTATGGAGGAGCCTCTGCTAAATCCTTGGGTTTGATTAATCTAATTACACAAGTAAAAGATCAAACTCATTCAATGCAGTTTGAAGTCATTGACACAAAAAATACAACGTTAATAGGAGCTCAAGATTGTCTCAAGTTAGGTTTTCTGATTCCTAGTGAACAGGTTTACAGAATTGGGAAAAATGAAAGTATATTGAATGAGTTCGAGGATGTGTTTGAGGGTCTAGGCTGTTTTCCAGGAAAATATGATCTACAAGTAGATAAGTCGGAACCTCCAGTAGTAGTTTCACCACGAAGAGTCCCAGTTGCCCTGACCAGTGAATTAAGAGAAGAGATTAAGAGGCTGGAAAAAATTGGGGTCATTGTAAAAGAAACTGAACCGACGGAGTGGGTTAGTAATATGGTTATTGTTAAAAAACCAAATAAACTTAGAATTTGTCTTGACCCGCACTATCTTAACAAGGTCACTAAAAGAAGCTTTTATCAATCGCCAACCATTGAGGAATTACTTCCACGGTTTGATAACGCAAAGGTTTTTAGCCTGTTGGATTTGAAGGACGGGTTTTGGCAGATAGAGTTGACAGGGCCTGCCAGCAAACTGACTACATTCTGGACACCGTGGGGGCGATATAGATGGACAAGGCTACCCTTCGGTATTGACACAGCACCTGAGGAATTTCAGCGCCGAGTACACGAAGCATTAGAAGGACTAGAGGACGTGGAAGCCATCGCAGATGACATAGTAGTAATAGGTAAAGGAAAAACTCTTGAAGAGGCGCGGATAGATCATGATAAGAAATTGCAAGCTCTTCTAACTCGGGCTAGGGAGCGAAATTTTAAATTCAATAAACAAAAATGTCGACTTCGGTTGTCCGAAATTAATTTCATGGGCCATCTAGTTAGTGAAAGGGGCCTGCGTCCGGATCCTGCGAAGATAGATGCTATTAAGAAAGTAAGCACGCCGAAAAACAAAGAAGAACTACAGCGATTTCTGGGATTTGTAAATTATCTAGGAAAATTTTTGCCTCATCTCACCGAGGTTGCTGGACCCCTAAGAGCGTTGCTAAAAGAAGATTCAGGTTGGATATGGGACGAGCTTCATGAAAACTCCTTTAGATCACTCGTTCAGCTAGCTATAAATGCCCCTACATTAAAATATTTTAGTAGTCAGGGAAAACCGGTTGTTTTACAATGTGATGCAAGCCAGTATGGACTCGGAGCTTGT
This sequence comes from Piezodorus guildinii, assembly GCA_023052935.1. NCBI lineage: Eukaryota > Metazoa > Arthropoda > Insecta > Hemiptera > Pentatomidae > Piezodorus > Piezodorus guildinii. Next base: position 9,543,498 of record CM041295.1, on the reverse strand, counting down.
CTTCTTCAAGACGAAAGACCTATCGCCTATGCATCAAAAGCAATGACGTCTACTGAAATAGCATATGCCCAAATAGAGAAGGAATGTCTTGCAATAGTCTTTGGGTTTAAACGATTCGAGCAATATTTACTCGGCAATACAGACGTTATAGTGGAGACGGACCACAAACCACTGGAATCTATCATGAAGAAGCCCCTCTGCCAGGCACCGAAGAGACTACAACGTATGATGCTGCAGCTGCAGAGGTTTTCATTCCGGGTTGTCTTTAAACCTGGTAAGAGTATTCCTGTGGCCGACTTCCTATCTAGAGCATCAGTGGATACGGCAGGAGCAGGGATAGATAAAGATCAGGGAATTATTGTATTCCAGGCGCAAATTTGCAATCAGCTGCATTACCTGAACCTTATCGATGACAGAATAAAGGAGGTGCAAGAGGAATCAACTAAGGATGAAGAGATGAAAAAACTCGTCGAGACAGTGATTAAAGGTTGGCCCCAAAGGAAGAACAACCTCGATAAAAATCTGGAAAAATATTGGGGATTCCGGGATGAACTTACGGTTGAAGATGGTGTCGTGTTAAAGGGAGATAGATTAGTCATTCCGAAAGGGCTGAGGGCCAGATTCATTAGGATCATTCATGGAAACACTCATCTGGGTGCCGAAAGCTGTATTCGTCGTGCAAGACACGTATTCTTCTGGCCTGGAATGGCGGATCACGTTAAGAGTGATATACAGAAATGTGAGATCTGCAAAAGATACGCTCCAGCTCAGACCAAGGAAACGCTCCTACCACATCCTACACCAGACAGACCATGGCAATACGTCGGGATAGATTTTTTCCAGTTCGGTAAAGATAACTATATAATTATCACCGACTATTACTCTTCCTTTTTTGAATTAAGAAGAGTTCATACAAGTGGATCTAAAGTCCTCATATCATTTTGTAAAGACGTTTTCGCAAGATATGGAATACCGGACAAGGTAGTTTGTGACAGTGGCACTCCACTCATTAGTAGAGAATTCCAGGATTTTGCCAAACAGTGGAAGTTTAAGACCAGTCCTTCTTCACCATATAACCATCAAGCTAATGGTAAAGCTGAGTCAGCTGTAAAAATAGCTAAAAACCTTCTTAAAAAGGTAAAAGAAGAAAAGAGTGACATAGAGTTAGCGTTGCTAGAATGGAGGAATATCCCTTTGCAAGGAATCAATGCAAGTCCAGCACAGCTTCTTTTCAGCAGAATGACAAAGACGCTCCTACCATCCACATTAAACAAATTGCAGCCGCAAGTACAATTTGATGTGTCTCGCCGACTTCAAGCAAAGAAGGAGGCCTACAAAAAGACATTTGATCGCGGAACTCAGGATCTGCCGAAACTCTCCTTGGGGCAAGAAGTATGGGTGAAGCTGAACCCTGACGACAGGAGGTGTCCCTGGAGTCGAGGCCAAGTGATCAGAGTCGAAGGGATGAGGACTTATCTTGTCCAAGTCGATGGACGTCTCTATAGGCGAAATCGACGGTTCATAAGAGTTTGAGAAGGGAGATGTTGATGTAATCGATTTCATAGATCATATGTCGAAAGATGTAATCGATTGTAACCTAACCTCGATATTGTTGTGAACATGTGCTTTTGTAAATATACTTAAAAATACAACTAATGTTATTGTGCTATGAAACTAATGTGTTGCATTTTATTAGTAGGATACGAATAACATAGAAACAATTCTTAAATCCAGCAATAAACCATTTAAATAACAATAATAACTATAATGCAAAAAACACAATCTAAGTAAAAGAAAAAATAATAAACTTAGGCAAGATAGAAGCTAACGAATGTTTGGTGAGCTATGATGTTGAATCTCTTTTTACTAACATTCCGCTAAATGAAGTATACAAAATACTGGATAGAAACTGGAATGATATTGAACTATATACATTGATAAAAAATAAGGGCAATATTTATAGAAGGGATAAAATTAGTATGTGAAAATGGATATTTCACTTTTAACAATATATTTTATAGAATGACTAACGGCCTACCAATGGGTGGGTGCCTTTCCAATTAATCTGAGTGGAATTTATCTAAATCAACTATTAAAAAATGCATTAAATAAAATAAATACAACGCTGAAATTGCTCGTGAAATATGTTGACGATATTCTAGCCATAGTAAATAAAAATGAAATAGATAGCCTGTTAAAAAAATTTAAACAAAAGAATTAGAACTTAATAATAAAATCCGATTTTTAGATATAGAGATAATTAGAGACAGCATTGGCAAATTGAGTACATTATGGTGCAAAAAATCTATAACGAGCAACAGACTATTAAATTGACATAGCAATCATTATATGGAACAAAAAATTAATACAGCAAATAATATGATCAATAGAGCAAAGATACTAACTGATGACACCCACATGGATAAGGTAAAATCAGAAATATATGGCATACTAAAACAAAATTGGTATCCGATGAAAATGGTTAAAAAAATTATGGTACAAAAAGAAAGTGATTAAAGACAATAGTACCAATGGACAAAATATTGACATAAAAAATTTACAGGGTAATAATAAAAAAAGTCAAGATATTATAATAGATGAAAAAAGTAATAAAAATGAACGAAATCTGATAACGAATTATTGTAAAATAGATAACAAAATGAAACCAAAGGAAAAAGATACCAAAATAAATGATCCAGAAAATAATGAAGAATTCAATAAATTTCACAACACATACCCTAAAAAATATTATTCAGTAACTTATATAAAAAATTTAACTAATAAAGCAGAAAAAAACGTTTAAAAAATATGATGTAACCAAAATTAAATTTGGGAAAAAAACGGTAAATAAAATTGAAAAAATTTATACTAAAACTAAGGAAGAGATACCAAAACAAAAGATGGTAAATGTCATATATAAAATAAATTGTGAAAATGAGTCATATTATGGACAAACGTCACAATGGCTTCATAAGAAAATACAACTACATAGACAAAACTGTAACTCGAAATGCGCAAAATCAAAATTGGCTAAAGGTCTGTCACAACACTGCAATAAATATAAACACAATTTTTATTTTAATAATATATATATTGGTCCTACATAAGGAAGATGATATAAATAAGAGGAGGATCATTGAACCAATATATATAAAACAAAAAATTTAGAAAAATCGGTGAACCAACAAACAGACGTAGACAACCTGAAAACTTTTTATGCAAGTACTATTGACAGAATAAATATATAAAGCTTTTGGCATCCTCACCCCAAGTTAGTCGCGCATATTATATTTTAATAACACAATAAAAATTTTAAGCTACAAACCCCACAGATTTTCTTCTTGATACCTACTTATCGTTGATGTAAATAATTAATCACTTCATCCAATAAGTATTGAAATGTCTAAATTGCCCTTTTTTTTTTTTTTTTTGAAGCACCTTCCTCCAAGTTTTGATTCCATAATGTTGAAATGTGGCATAAAATAAGTCACAAATGTGCTCTATAATGGCAGTTGAGTATATTCTCAATTCACGAACACTCGAAGTGCTGCCGATACACTTTTTCCCAGCACTCATTGACCTTTTTTTTCCCTAAATCTTCTACTTTTTACTTGCATTGTGCCTTTAGACCTATATCTCTAGTTCCTGATACGTAGGAATGCCCAATTCAATTTTGTGTCTGTAAGAGCTTTACCCGAGGGAATATTGTTGCTTATATAAGGAATAATGTCATCTACATAAAGGATCAATAAAATTAATTAATTTTTGATATGTTGACCAGATAGTTGATGTATGTTAAGCAAAACACAACAAGTTCTTTTGTTGATGTGGATATAGTATATTGAGATCAATTTTACCCCAAAATGTCTCAAATTAAAAGGTAATGAAAACAACTTTTCTTCATGTGATATACTGCAATATCACTTTCTTTTGGGATTGAACGAACCGAGATTGATCATTACCGTAATAACAATGATACCATTTCCATTATCTACCATAATAACAATGATACCATTTCCATTATCTACCATAATAACAATGATACCATTTCCATTATCTACCATAATAACAATGATACCATTTCCATTATCTACCATAATAACAATGATACCATTTCCATTATCTACCATAATAACAATGATACCATTTCCATTATCGTGCTGATAAAACTTATTTATAAAAACTTATCGTATTTGTATAGTCATTATTCTCATGGCTCTTCATGGAGGAGACTATAACAGACCTAAAAAGGGTATCTCTGTTTAGTTAATGTCTTTACAGACACTAAATTGAATTGGGCTTTCCTACCTATCAGGAACAAGTAGTATAGATCCATATCCATTTTTTGCTTAACATGTATCAACTACCTGGTCAATATATCAAAAATTGATTAATTTTAATGGTCCTTTATGCAGATAATATTATACCTTAGCTACGATATATTCCCTCAGGTAAAGCTCTTACAGACATAAAGTTGAATTGGGCATTCCTACTTATCAGGAACAAGGGATATTAGACAATATCATTCTAAAGCCACAATGGAAGTAAAATGTAGATGATTTAGAAAAGAAAAAAAAAAGTGTAACGGGTTGGGAAATGGACATCGATAGCACTTCGAGTGTTCGTTAATTGAGAATATACTCTACTTGTACTTTGTTAAAATATTTTTTGTTTTTTAGCTGTCGAATATTTGTGCATTTTTTTTCTCGATAATTTACCCTCCTTCCAAAATTCACAAAAGTCATATAAACTATATGTATATATTGCATATATAATAGAATAAAGATAACATTTCATTCAAACACACTAATTTGGACATAAATTGGAATTATAAGTTTTCTGCTCACATCATCTTTTGTTTCTTCGAAATTTTCTCTCATTTTTTCAGTATTTACAAATGTTTTGTATGTTTCTTATAGGTATTTTAATCTTCTACAAGATTGGTTTGTATGCATTACACTGTAAAATGCAATAAATAAAAGTTACCAGGGCTAAATTGCTGAGATAACGGTCTTTTTATGTTTTTTTGCCATTATATCAGATTTTGGTATTCTTTATCTCAAAAGCTGTCCGAATTACTTTAATTAGTTAAGCATTATATTTAATGGTCTTTAAAATTGCTAAGAGAATGTTTTTCATGAAAGACGCTGGAAGTGAGTTATTTAGGAAACACTGAAAGAAGTTCTTTGTTTTAACATTTTTTTCAAGATAGTGGAAAATGCACAAGGTCTGTGAGTATAAAAACTTGGGTATTCAAAGAGGGCATCAGTTCCAACAATCATACCCAAAAAACAAATTATCCCACCTTTTTCCAGCCAAAATCCTATTTCTACTGGGCTACAAGTGGGTCTCAGAGTTTCATTTCAGTTCATGCAGAAAACCTTCTGTAAACTTAAAACAGAAAACCTTAAACCAACCGGAGGTAAAAGATGCAAATCCCTCTACCAAATGAAGCAGTTAAGGAAAGAGTAGCTGTGGTAGATAAAGGCTTCTCAATGCTAGATTCTAGATATGGCATAGGAAGATTGAGAAGAAGTAAAAAAAAAAAAAAAAAAACTATAATAATTTTCTGGAAGGAATTAGTCCGGGTGGCGGTCATTAAATGAAACAACTAAATAGTTTCAACTATATATTGTTTGCCAACGTTTCGACCCCCTTTGTGGGTCATCATCAGGGCTAAAAAGATACAAAAGAATACAGTTTTAATGACATTACATACAATATTATATAACCTATTTAGCTAGAGAACGTCGGTATTAAAATATAACAGAAGAACTGTATATGGTAAAAAAAACTTAATTAAAATACAATTACTATAGTACAATAATGAAAGTGTTATACGAAAAAAAAAAAAAAAAAAAAAAATGTTCACTAAACAAAATTTACACAGGTATCAATAATTTACATGAAATATGAAACATAAAAATATGAAGTAGAGTGGAGATATGTACCGCATGGTGGGAGAATGGAAACTAGGTACTGTTTAGTAGATGGGGGGGTAGGTAGGATGGAAAATACGTAGGAAAAAAAGTAGAATGGAAAGTACGTACCGATTTATGGACAGGGTCTGACAACAATGATTAAAATTCTTAATACTACCATACAAAGAATCAATGAAATTTAACTTATGATTATAATAATGATACAGGATAAAAAAAATACTAATTTAATTCTTTAAATATCACCTATATAATAGTAAGAACAGTGATGGAAGATGTATGTGGAGAAAAACTGACTGTACCTCCCAACTTAATTATCCCTAATTCTGTTAAAGGTATCCAAAGATAACAGGGTGGAAAAAATAAAAAGTAAAATAATAATGGAACATTGTAAAATACACTAATTGACAAATCTTACAGGTTGATAAAAAAAGTTAAATAAACATAAATACACGTTGGAATAAATTGAATAGTGAAGTAATTTAGAAAATTTTAAATACATAAACAAAACAAAATAAATACATATATAGAATTATATGGATACCTAAAATAGATTTAAAAAAGATTAAAAAAAAATAAAATAAAAATAAATAAAAAAAATTAAATAAAAATAAAATAAATAAAAAATAAAATAAATAAAAACAAAACAACAAACAATAATAATGAAAATCAACCCAATATACATAGTGGGATAGACAGAGAAAATATGCTACTTAATAGAGTTTAATATGTGGCTATATGTGGAGGAAATGCATTGTTTATCGGTTTTGTGGTTAGCAGGATTGGATTGGAGGTGGATGTGGACGGATTCAGCGATTAGTCTTTTCTTATGGTTTGGAACATAATCTAAAATGGAGCAGTCGTCAAAGTTAAAGGAATGATTGAAATGTATGGAGTGTTTTGAGGCTAGAGGGTTTCGAGAGGATACGGAGAGTTTATGCTGCAATATTCTGGTTTTTAGGTAATATTTGGTTTCTCCTACTATCCTATGTATATCACAATCTGAACATGAAATTTTATACACAATATTGGAACGATATATAGGAGTGATCGGGTCTTTTGTATTGGCAAAAAGGTGAGAAAGCTTGTTCTGGGTCTTTAGTCCTAATTTAAGGAAGGTAAGGAAAATTTTAGGATTTTTTTTATATTTTCAGAAAGGTGCGGAAAGTAAGGTAGGGATCTATATCTCACTTTTCAGAACAAATTTTACAATCAGATCTCGGGACTTGCAATGGGTAACTGTCTCGCTCCTGACCTCTCTAATATCGTACTAAATGACTTACTCGACTATATAACCGCAACCTATAAAAATGAAATTATATTTATTAAAAAGTACGTGGACGACCTCTTCCTAATAATAAACCGAGACAAAATCCCCGATATCCTAAAATCGTTTAATTCTTATGATCCACGCCTCCATTTTACCGTAGAAAGAGAAAACAACTCGACAATCCCCATTTTAGACCTCCTTATCACTAGAAATACTGACGGTTCTATTCCAACTGACTGGTACACCAAATCCACCTATTCCGGTAGACTGCTCAACTTCTTTCAATATTTTTTTAATACGTTCGATATTATTAGGATGGTACTTAGGATCAGACAAGGATAGGAAACGGTGGACGAGATTCTTGGCAACATTTAATTTCTGATGGTATAGGTGTTGGGAGAAGAAGGGGATTGTCAAGTTGTATTCTCTTTCTATGGTAAAATGGAGGCGTGGATCATAAGAATTAAACGATTTTAGGATATCGGGGATTTTGTCTCGGTTTATTATTAGGAAGAGGTCGTCCACGTACTTTTTAATAAATATAATTTTATTTTTATAGGTTGCGGTTATATAGTCGAGTAAGTCATTTAGTAAGATATTAGAGAGGTCAGGAGAGAGACAGTTACCCATTGCAAGTCCCGAGATCTGATTGTAAAATTTGTTCTGAAAAGTGAGATATAGATCCCTACCTTACTTTCCGCACCTTTCTAAAAATATAAAAAAAATCCTAAAATTTTCCTTACCTTCCTTAAAACTAGGACTAATAAAGACCCAGAACAAGCTTTCTCACCTTTTTACCAATACAAAAGACCCGATCACTCCTATATATCGTTCCAATATTGTGTATAAAATTTCATGTTCAGATTGTGATGTATCCTATGTAGGAGAAACCAAAAATTACCTAAAAACCAGAATATCGCAGCATAAACTCTCCGTATCCTCTCGAAACCCTCTAGCCTCAAAACACTCCATACATTTCAATCATTCCTTTAACTTTGACGACTGCTCCATTTTAGATTATGTTCCAAACCATAAGAAAAGACTAATCGCTGAATCCGTCCACATCCACCTCCAATCCAATCCTGCTAACCACAAAACCGATAAACAATGCATTTCCTCCACATATAGCCACATATTAAACTCTATTAAGTAGCATATTTTCTCTGTCTATCCCACTATGTATATTGGGTTGATTTTCATTATTATTGTTTGTTGTTTTGTTTTTATTTATTTTATTTTTTATTTATTTTATTTTTATTTAATTTTTTTTATTTATTTTTATTTTTTTTTTTTTTAATCTTTTTTAAATCTATTTTAAGTATCCATATAATTCTATATATGTATTTATTTTGTTTTGTTTATGTATTTAAAATTTTCTAAATTACTTCACTATTCAATTTATTCCAACGTGTATTTATGTTTATTTAACTTTTTTTATCAACCTGTAAGATTTGTCAATTAGTGTATTTTACAATGTTCCATTATTATTTTACTTTTTATTTTTTCCACCCTGTTATCTTTGGATACCTTTAACAGAATTAGGGATAATTAAGTTGGGAGGTACAGTCAGTTTTTCTCCATATACATCTTCCATCACTGTTCTTACTATTATATAGGTGATATTTAAAGAATTAAATTAGTATTTTTTTTTTTTTTTTTTTTTTTTTTATCCTGTATCATTATTATAATCATAAGTTAAATTTCATTGATTCTTTGTATGGTAGTATTAAGAATTTTAATCATTGTTGTCAGACCCTGTCCATAAATCGGTACGTACTTTCCATTCTACTTTTTTTCCTACGTATTTTCCATCCTACCTACCCCCCCATCTACTAAACAGTACCTAGTTTCCATTCTCCCACCATGCGGTACGTATCTCCACTCTACTTCATATTTTTATGTTTCATATTTCATGTAAATTATTGATACCTGTGTAAATTTTGTTTAGTGAACATTTTTTTTTTTTTTTTTTTTTTTTTTTTTTTTTTTTTTTTTTTTTCGTATAACACTTTCATTATTGTACTATAGTAATTGTATTTTAATTAAGTTTTTTTACCATATACAGTTCTTCTGTTATATTTTAATACCGACGTTCTCTAGCTAAATAGGTTATATAATATTGTATGTAATGTCATTAAAACTGTATTCTTTTGTATCTTTTTAGCCCTGATGATGACCCCCAAAAGGGGGTCGAAACGTTGGCAAACAATATATAGTTGAAACTATTTAGTTGTTTCATTTAATGACCGCCACCCGGACTAATTCCTTCCAGTAATTCTCAACAGTCAACTAATTACATCCAGTTTAATAATTTTCCCTCGCGCGGATCTCATTACCGCGTATGGGGAGCGTCCCACGGGTGGCGGATGTGGGGATGGTCGGTGGAATTTCCTCGGAAGCTCCTCCCGGCTAAGTCCGATGGACTCGCTGACCAACAATGAGAGCGGCCCCCCAGGCTTGCTGGAGGGTGTGACGTAGGTTCGAACGCCCTACTTACATATTTTAGTTCACAAAATATCACCAAAAGTCATGGATTCCTCTGAGGTAAAACGCTCATTATCCGGAGGTAAACTAGTCCCCCGTTCGGGTCTCCGGGTGGGGACTGCTTCAGGGGAATCATGGCGCAAGATGAAAATTAGAGATCTAACAATAGGGACGTGGAACGTTAGAAGTTTAAATACGGCAGGTGGGTTAAAGTCGGTCGCGAATGAAGTTAAGGGGTACCATTTAGATATCGTTGCATTACAAGAGGTTCGCTGGCCAGGGGAGGGTTCGTTAACAGAAGGAAAGTATACTATTTGGTACGGGGGGAGCGTTAATTATTGTCTAGGTACCGGGTTTCTGATTAGGAATAGATTTCTTTCCGCATTACGGGACGTACAGTTCTTTAGTGAAAGAATATCGGTTGCTATATTTCAAGGGCGTTGGTTTAAAATCGCGTTTATAAACATTCATTCTCCCACCGAAGACAGTTATGATGAAGTAAAATGCGAATTTTATGATAAACTAGAGTCGGTTTACGATAAGTTACCGCGAAATTACATTAAGATAATACTAGGCGACGCGAACGCAAAGGTCGGAAGGGAAGAAGTATATCGTCCTACAATCGGTAAAGAAAGTTTGCACGAATATAGTAATGATAATGGGACCCGACTAATAAACTTTGCCATTTCGAAAAACCTAGTAATCAAAAGTACTACATTTAAACATAAGGATATTCATAAGTATACGTGGACATCGCCGGATGGACAAACACGGAATCAAATCGATCATGTTTTAATACAAAACAGATGGCAAAGTAGCATAATTAACGTGAGATCGTATCGGGGTGCAGAATGCGGTTCTGATCATGAATTAGTAATAGCGAAACTTCGACAAAAACTAAATACAAAAAAGAGAACACCGAACTATATTCGTCCCGAGAATTTTGATTTAGTTAAATTGAACAACCTCGAAATTAGAAAACAATTCGCGATAGAAGTAAAAAATCGGTTCGAAGCTTTGGAATCTTCAGACGAGGAACACGAAGATGTAAGCAAATTATGGGAAGGAATCAGGGATAATATTAAAGAGGTCGGTAATTTATGTCTTGGAAAAATCGAAAATAAAAAGAACAAACCTTGGTTCGACAGGGATTGTCAAAATATGTGCGAAAAAAGAAAAACCGCTAAACTGAATTCCTTAAATAATCCAAGCGATAATAATGTGGCTTATTTTCGGTTAGTAAAGAATGAAACTTCAAAACTATTAAAAAATAAGAAAAGAGAGTATCTTAAAGACAAAATAATAGAAATAGAAAAACACAGAAACGAAAATAACGTAAGAGAGATGTACAAAGGTATAAACAAATCGCGTAAAAGATTTGAACCTCTATTGAATGCGGTTAAAGATGCAAATAACAATATAATTGCGGATCCTTCTGAGATATTAAATAAATTTAAACAACACTTTGACGGCATCTTAAATACGGAAAATAATAATCAATCTCCTCTCTCTGAATATCGGAGCGCTGAACCATGGATAGACGCTCCGAGTAAAGAGGAAGTCGAAATGGCGATAGGAAAATTAAAACGTTATAAGGCCGCAGGAAATGATAATATCACGAGTGAATTAATCAAGGCGTGTGGAGAAGCGGGCGTTTCCAAAATACATTTTTTAGTTAAAAAGATCTGGGAAACTGAAAAAATGCCAGAAGAATGGAAAGAATCAATACTTATTCCGATTCACAAAAAAGGACCGAGGTCGGATTGGATCCAACTATCGTGGGATCTCTCTTCTCCCAGTAAGCTATAAAATATTCTCGTCAATTCTAACTAGTCGAATCACGGAATACGCTGAGGAAATTATCGGAGATTACCAATGTGGTTTTAGGCGGAATCGCTCGACTATTGACCAAATATTTTCCTTACGTCAAATATTAGAGAAAAAATTGGAATACAACGGTGTAGTCCATCAACTTTATATCGATTTTAAAAAGGCTTATGATTCAATAGACCGTCAGAAGCTATATAACATCATGATTGAACAGGGAATACCTAGAAAGTTAGTAAACCTAGTAGAGATGTGTTTGTCGGAAACATTCCATAAAGTTAGAATCGGTCATAATTACTCCGAGAGATTTGAGGTGCGATCGGGTTTGAAACAGGGTGACTCCCTTTCACCTGTGTTATTTAATATAGCTTTAGAATATGTCATAGAAAAGGTGATGTGTACCGAGAAAGGCTTAAATATGGGTGACAAGATTCCGGTTTTGGGGTATGCCGATGATCTGGTACTGCTAGGTGAAGACACGGAAACCATACAACTAAATACAAGTGTGTTAATAAAAACCGGTAAAGAAATAGGACTCGAATTAAATACCGATAAAACGAAGTATATGATTAGTAGCAGAAACGGTGTCGATCTTGGTGATATTGATGTATCAGGTCATACTTTTGAACACGTAGAGAAATTCAAGTATTTAGGTTCAATTATAACTAGAAAAAATGAAATCCAGGAAGAAATAAAGTCCCGATTAAAGGTGGGAAATGCGTGTTATTATTCAGTTGCTAAGTTACTTAGATCGCGGCTTCTATCTAAAAACTTAAAGATTAGAATTTATAAAACTATTATTCTTCCAACGGTTCTTTACGGATGTGAAACGTGGCCGCTTACTTTAAAGGATGAACAACGGCTTAAGGTTTTCGAGAATAAGGTACTGCGTAAAATATTTGGTCCGAAGAGAGATGAGGCCACTGGGGAGTTTAGAAGGTTGCACAACGCGGAATTGCGGAGTTTGTACCCTGTGAATATAATTGAGTTGATAGCATCGCGGAGACTCAAATGGGCGCGTAAAGTTGTTGGGCTTAGTGAGGAACGGATTCCAGGAAAGTTGGTATTCGCTGAACCGACTGGTAGGCGTCCGAAAGGTAGGCCGAAGCGGAGATGGGAGGATTGCGTTAAGGCTGATCTCGGGAGCTTGGGCTTGAATGGTGAGCATTGGACGATTCTGTGTAGGCGGAATTTGGTGGTATCGGCATCGAACCTTCGGGTTCGCTAAGCCTATTATTATTATTATTATTATTATTATTATTATATTATTAATAATTTTCAGTTTGGTGCATTACCTTCTTAGTTCTTCTTAGTCCTATACTTTTGTTTATTTTTGTGTTAACCATAATTTTTATGTTGGCATATTCTTTCTTTAATATACTGGCCACTTTTGCCAGTATATTAAAAGTAATATAAATTTATTATATAATATAAAAAAAAAAAAATATAAACACCTGAGCAATTTAGGCAGTTTACTAGATAAATAAACTACTTATAGTATATTTAAAACAACTATGTATTACATTGGGGTATTGAGGTAATTTTTTTAATGGTGGATTTTATCATTTTTTTAATGGATTATATGTATTAAAAATAGAGAATAAATAGGTTACATTACTATTTGACACCCTGAGTTCATCTGGTCTGATAAGCCACAAGCACGATTGTTTTATTGTTACGGATAATGAGTTGATGTAGTGAGTAAATACATTTAATTTTTTTCTACTACATATTGCAGTTTGTAATAAGAATTTGTTTTTCTAAAAGTTTGGTCTTATTTATATTTTCAATAACTCTATTGGTTGAAGAGTAATTTACTCTAATTTTACTTGTTTCTTATGTTTTTTTGGATTTTGATACTTTTTTTGTTTTTTTTTAGTAAACTGAAATTGATTGTTCCAGGTTACTGAAAAGTTTGAACTTTATGTGACATTGGATCCATTAATATCAAAAGCATCAAGCACTGATGCAGTGGATAAATTAATTAGATGGATACAGAAAGAAGAAGATAAGTTTTTTATTCCTCATGTGCCAAATTTTTAATTCCCAATGGTTAATAAAAATGATCTTATTATTCATTTGTTGATTATTATTTCATCATTCCTTTCTGTGGAAACCAAATTTTGAAACTTCAATAAATAAAATTTTACTTAAATAGGGCCAGTACTTTCTAATAATGTTATTGTTTGAAATTATTAATTTTCAACTTGTTCTTTTATTAAAAAAAAAAAGAAGAGTTTTTTTTTTTAGTTTGGTTATTCCTTCCTATTTCTACTTTTACTCACCTGTAATAATATTTTTTAAAAACCTTATTCTGGTAGTATGTCCCTTAAGAATAACAATGTTGTACACTACATATTAAATTAATTGTTATTTACAAATGTGCAAAATAAAATTAAACACACATACACTCATATATATATATATATATATAACTTATGTTCGTCAATGACAAACAAAAGACTAAAAAATAATTAATAGTAAAACAAGCAACACAAAATAAATTTTTAACTATCTCATTTTATTTAACATGTGATCTATATAATAAATGTTTCGAGTTTGCATTCAGTGGGCATGGAATATTAATATTAATATTAATGGAATATTAATATCGTTGTGATTGATACTTAAACTTATACACACACACACACACACACATATATATATGTGTACAAAAAATGTGGATAATAAAAAAAAGGAAAAAAAGAAAAGAAATCTCCTTAAAGGCTGAGGAAATTTAAAATAAACTAATTATTCCACAGCACTAAGATTTGGTCAGAACAGATAATTATATCTTGCATTTAAATTAGGATATTTGAGTTGCAAATTGAAATTTGTTGTGCGTCTATTTGGGATGCCAAAAGATGTCGGACAAGATGGGATTTGAATGAGAAAAGAGAAGAAGCATGGCAAATATAAGTAGGTAGGGAATTTCAGAGGGCTGCAGAGTGGATATAAAATGAATGATCAAAAGATTTAGATGGGTGGGAAGGTAAAGGTCAGGATCTAGTTTCAAGAGAGTGGACTGACGATTTAAATTGTTGGATACTGTGAATGTGTGGAGGGTGTTCTGTGCTTTACACATTTTAATAACCTCCATGAAAAAAAAGCTAGCGAGAAACTTGAAGAATACAAGATATACTGCTCTGAAAATAAACTAGTAAGAATAGAGCTGCCGACGAAAGATCACTTTATCAGATTTTCAAATGTGGAACGACAAAGCAAAGTACCGTTTGTTGTCTATGCTGACTTTGAATCGATATCAGTTCCTATAAACGAATCGTCAAAGAACACGACTAAATATCAGAAGCACGATCCGATATCATGTTGTGTATATGTTAAAGGATACGAGGGAGTAGACGTCTTAATACACAAACCCTACGTTTATAGGGGATCCAATGCCGCTTTTCACTTCATGGAGTATATTACAAACATAGCTGAAAGAATTCAAGAAATTTATAAGATGAACAAATCAATGCTGATCTCATAAGATGAAGAGAAAGATTGGATTGAAGCTAAAACCTGTTATATGTGTCGAAGTATGAAGTATTTACAAAAAATAATATAAAAGTTAGAGACCACTGCCACCTAACCGGAACGTATTTAGGAACGTCTTGTAATAATTGTGATTTAAGATGCGTCAATCCCTCGTTTGCACCCGTCATAATGCACAACTCGAGCAATTGTGACGCACATTTCATAGTGAAGGGACTGGGAAATGTTCCTGGGGACGTTGAGGTAATAACGAATAGTGAAGAAAAATACATATCCTTCACAAAACATGTGGTAAACTGAAATTGAGGTTAATAGATTCTTACAGATTTATGCCGCGAAGCTTAGATTACCTCTTTAAAATCTCTATCTGACAAATTGAAGGAAACATCAAAATATTATAGAATAGAATAGAATAGAAAAAAAACTTTCTTCTGGGACAATGTCCCTTAAGAATAACAATTATGAACAAAATGATAAATTATAACTGGCCAAAAACAATATATCACTACAATTAAATAACACAATAATGGAAAAAAAAGAAAAAGAAAAAAAAAAGGGTCATAGTACCATCTCTATTTACAAATTCAAGAAATAAATAAATAAGAATAAACATAAAATGTAACTTTTACATCTCATTAAAGTAAGTGCATTAAACTAAAATTCACCTTACATAAGTTGGCATAATAAAAATGAGCTTACATCTGTCTGAAGAAAAAGGAAGTATTGAAAGAAGAGGGATTTAAAAGATGATAGGGAAGGAGCATGACGGTTGTTTGAAGGGAGAGTATTCCATAAGGCAGTGGAACGGGCTAAAAAGGAGCAGTCATATTTTTTGGTTCTATGGAAAGGAGTGCGGTGGTCGGGGATCTTGTTTCCTGGTGATGGGTTGAGGATTTAAATACCAGAAGGCTGTAGACATAAAATGAATGGTGGGAGCTTATGATTTGATAAAGGAATGATCCAAGGAAATATTGTCTTTGAAAGGTTGGGGTTAACCACTTTAAGTCGTCGTAGAGGTGGGATACATGGGACCGTCTCGAGGTACCGAACACAAATCTTAAGCAGCATTCAGAATCCTTCTCAATCTGCCCTCGAGCACCTTCGAGAGGCCGCCACATGCCACACAACCATAGTCAAAGTGGGGAAAAATGAGTGATGAAGCTAGGAGTTTACGGATAGATTGTGGTAGGAGGTGACGGGATCGGTGGAATAATTTCAAGGTACTAATCGATCGACGGGAAATTTGGGGTTTCCAGGATAGGTTTTGGTCGATGATGATGCCGAGATTTTTAACAGAGGAACTAAAAACAATAGGATGATCATTAAGCAAAAGCAGAGGAAGGGTGGTGATAGATCGGAGGAGGGATTTGGAACCAATAAGGATGGCCTGAGTTTTTGTAGGATTAAGCCTCAAGTTATTCAGGTTTGCCCAGGCACTGATTCCATCTAGGTCTTCCTGAATACTGGCAAATGCTACAGATAACTCGGAGGGAGGGAAGGATAAATAGATTTGGAGGTCGTCAGCATATAGGTGGTAGGAACAGCAGTGGATTGAATTAGGAAGGTCATTGATGTAGGTATTGAACAGAAGGGGCGAAATACTCGAGCCTTGGGCAACGCCTGAGGGTAGGGCAAGGAAATAAGATAGGGGTTGATTAGGAATGACGACCGCTTGAGTGCGGTTGGAAAGAAAGGGTTGAAACCATCGAACACTACTGTTGGAAAAGGATAATGATTTTAATTTAGAGAAAAGGATCGAGTGGTTGAGGGAATAAAAGGCTTTGGTAAAATCTAAAAGTATAAGGACAGTTAATCTTTTTTCATCTATAGCGGTATAAATATCGTTAGTGATTTTGGTCAGAGCGGATTGCGTGGAGTAGCCAGGTCGGAAGCCAGATTGGTAAGGGTTAAGTTTGTTGGTTTCTTCTAGAAATTAGATACCTGGAATTGTACTATTCGTTCAAGGGGTTTAGAAAGGTTTGAAAGGATGGATATTGGTCGGTAGTCATTAGGAGCAGATGGGTTAGAGATTTTATTTATAGGATGAACTAAAGCTTGTTTCCAAGAAGATGGGAAAACAGAGTATTGGAGGGAAAAATTGTAGATGAAAAGAAGGACTGGCATTATTTCTGGAAGGCATAATTTTTATTTATTTTTCTTATAATGTCGTTTCTAAAGTAGTTAGGTCAACTCTTATTTCAATATTTATAATATTTCCTTACTAAATGTAAAAAATGATTCTGTCTAAATGAAATAGAGGCCAAACCTCTTCCTAAAAGATGTAAATCTTAAAAGCAATAAAATATTATTATTATTATTATAGCGTCCCATTTCATGGTTTCAAGGTCGGGTAGGATGTCTTCACGAGTGAGGGAATTAATGTTACGGAAAGTTATGGTTTTTGGAAAGATTTCTGGAGTATGGATATTATATGATATCCATGATATGATATCACGTTACAAACTCTACAACGCTATCAGAGAACAAAATGAGACTGTTAACGAGTGGATTGCCCGACTTCGAAATCTGGCGGGTAATTGTAAATTCGGCGATTACCTAGACAAAATGTTAGTCGATAGATTCGTGATAGGGATGCAAAAAAGCCCAGCTCGTGACCGTTTATTTGAAGAAGACGCTGAAAAACTTACGATCGCGGATGCTATCCGCATAGCTACCAATAAAGAAATTACGGAACAGCAGTACAGTCTTTTGAATGTTAAAAAAGAACCTGTAGGGTTTTGTAAAGGTGAATGCTTACAACATTCACACAACACAGTTACCGACTCGTTAGCTACAGAACTCAATAAACATAAAAATTTGGGTTATCGTAGTTCGTCTGGAACAGAGAGAAAAAGATGTTCTGTTTGCGGTTACACAAAAACTACTCTTGCAATGAATGTTTTCGGGTGGGTCACTTGGCAAAAATGTGTCCGAGATATATCAAGTTTAATTTGTCAGGAAGACCCCAGAACCCATATATTGATAGTAGGAATAAATCAAGTAAGGAAATAACGCATTTTGTGTCAGAAGATCTCAGTGAACAACTAGAGTTTTTATATCATATCGAGGCTACTGAAGATAAGGAATTAGGTTATCATGTTAACCTTAAGTTGAATCGAAATACTGAAATATCTTTTCAGATAGACACAGGATGTATGAGTACTATTGTACCACTTTCTGTGTATAAAGAAACCTGCACACATTTGCCATTAATGGCTACTGAAAAGACTTTCGTATCATATTTCAACGAAAGATCTCGACCACTGGGTTCTGTAAACGTTTCCGTTGAATATATGAATCAAGAATATCAAGATATGACGTTTTATGTGGTAAATTCTTCTGAACCTCCACTATTGGGATCGATTTTCGGACCAAAGCATGGTATACCAACCTGCGCAGCAAATAGGTTGCAGCGATGGGCACTAATTCTTTCTAATTACGTGCATGCTGTAGAATGGGTAAATTCTGAAAAAAATATCGCCGATTGGTTTTCTCGAGCACTACTTCCTGACTGTCCAAAATCAAATGAGCCTGAACATGTATAAACTACATTTTCGACGCTTGTAGTGACCTTCCGTTGAACTACAAGACAATTTTGGCAGCTACCAAGAAGGATAGCATCCTTATTATCACGTTAGATTATCACCTTTTTAAAGTTCAGATGGCCTGACAAAGTTGAACCTAAATTTGAGCAATATTTCCGGAAAAAGGACGAGTTTTTTGTGGAAAAAGATATCCTTTTATGGGGATATCGTGTTGTTGTGCCCACTACGTTGCGACAAAAGGTCCTGACGGAGCTTCACGCTTCTCATATGGGGATGGTAAAAGTAAAATCCCTTGCGATATCGTATGTGTGGTTGCCAAATTTGGATAAGGATGTCGAAGAGACGGTGCGATTTTTTCATGCCTGTAACGCTAAAAAGGACAACCCCCCAGAGGCAACTCTAGTACCTGGGGAATGGCCTTATATTACAGCTAATCCTTGGCAGCAACTTCATATAGATTATCTTGGGCCATCCATTGCAGAGACGATATTTCTTTGTCATCATTGATGGTCACACAAAGTGGATCGAAGCTTTTTCCACACATTCCATGACCACAGAAACCACAATGAAGCTCTTGAGACAGGTATTTGCTCGTTTCAGGTTGCCTGAAACCATTGTTGCTGACAATTATTCTGTGTTCGACAGTAAGACGTTTACGAATTTTCTTCAGCACAATGGTGTTGACCTCAAACATGGAGCTCCATATTCACCTAAGACAAATGGGGCAGCAGAGTACGCTCTATTGAACGCAGTTTGAAGGCAGTTCTTGTAGATTCTTCCACTTCAGATTTGGATTTGAATAGATTCCTGTTGGATTATCGTAACACGTCGCATATTACCACTGGAGTTTCCCCCGCCCAGGCGTTGTTGGGTTGTCAGCTAAGGATCAGACTTGACCTCCTACGACCTCCTGCTACGTCTAATAAGGTGCAAATGGCTCAGGGAAAACAAGTAAATGTGTATCTTGGGTCACCTACAGCTGCTGATCCTTATCAAAAGGGAAGATCTGTTTATGTTCGAAATTATAGGAAGTCAGGAGAAAAATGGATTCCAGCATCAGTGGTTAGGTGCTTGGGACCTCGAAGGCGTCGAGTTTTCGTCCCATCTTTAAATAGACATTGGACTAGGCATGTGGACCAGATTCATGGGTCGTCTACTTCACAAGAGTGGCTTCAAGGTTGATCGAGGAAAGGTGAATTAGGTTTAAGCGTTATGCAATTTTTTTTTTATTTTCCAATATTGTAATTTTTTTTCATATGTATATTTTGTCATTTTTTCATTTCATGATTTTGTAATATTTTTGTTCAATTATTGTAATTATTCCATATTTTTTTAAATTAGAGGGGGGAGAATGTAGTATATGTTATAGATTATAATGTATCGAGCAGAGGAGAACAGATGTTCTAATTGATTTATTACAGGTTAGGTAAAAATGTTTTGATATATTTATGGTTAAAAATAAAGACTTGAGTTTAAACATCTTTTCTGTTGCAATCATGATTAAATAAATTACAGTTATATAATTTATTTAGATGCTAATAACATTTATGGGCATGCGATGAGCATGTATTTACCGTATGGAGGATTCGAATGGGTTAAAAGTCCAGAACGTATAAATATATTCGAGCTTAAGGATGATGACCCTATCTGATACATTTTCGAGATTGACGTCAGTTATCCTCAATAACTTTCAATAATTTCCATGATGATTTACCATTCTTACCTGAAGCGATGATACCACCGAGCGCAATTTCTAACTCAATAAAATTAATAACACATTTTGGAAAAAGAAATCGCTATGCTTTACATTATAAAAATTTGATTCAAGCTCTACAGTATGGGCTAAAATTAAAAAAAATTCACCGTGTTCTTAAGTTTAACCAAGAACCGTGGCTAAGATCGTATATAGAACACGATACAGATCTAAGGAAAGAAGCAACCAACGATTTTGAAAACGATTTTTATAAGTTGCTTAATAATGCCGTTTTCGGTAAAACGATGGAAAATATCAGGAACCGCCAAAATATTCAACTAGTAACGGACAGTAAAAAGTTGATAAAACTTGTTGCTAAACCGAATTTCATTGACCGTACAATCTACAATGAGAATATAGTGGCTGTACATATGGGGAAATCGAAAGTCTTGTTTAATAAACCTATATACATAGGAATGTGTATTTTAGACTTATCCAAAACTGTTATATATCAATTTCATTATGAAATTATGATGAAAAAATATTCTGTAAAACCTGAAGATGATGGATATAGATTCCTTTATTTATAGAATTATAACAGATGGTGCCTATGTGGATATGAAGAAAATTAATCAATATTTTGGTTTCTCAGACTATCCTGAAACACATTTCTGTTATTCGAAAGAAAATAAAAAGAAGTTAGGAAATTTCAATGATGAGCTCAATTCTAGCATAATTTTAAAAAATGTGGGATTAAGAGCGATAATGTATGCTATTATGACGGAAAATGTTGTCAAAAAGCATGCTAAAGGCGTAAAAACAGCCTCATTAAAACAACATATTAGTTTTGAGATTATGAAAAGGTATTATTTAAAAATAAAATTATGCATACGCCAATGAGAGTGATACAATCTAAGATATATAATATTTTTAGTTCCGAAATTAATAAAATTTCCCTGTCACCTTTTGATAATAAAAGACACATACTAGAGGACGGGATCAATACTTAAGCCTAAGGTCATTATACATTAAATTAATTGAAATAATATAAAGCGTGGTTTGGTAATAATAAGAAACAAAAAGCTAATTTACAACTATTTCTGTTTTGTCTTTGACGTTTGGTGAAAAAAACAAAGGCAACAAATGATGGTTCATTGCCTGGCAATATATTAGTTCACTAATGAATTTGGAAGATGTCTTAAAAATAATTAAGCAATCTCAGCTAGGCAGCCATTGGATTTATCATAATGTCTCGAATGAGAAGTGTACAGAGTATCAAACAAAGGCTTTATCTGCACGGGTAAATAAAAATGTGTTCAAATCCATTTAGCATGAATGAATGGTCACTGACTATGTCTGAAGACACGCAAACCCTGAATGAAGGTCTCTGGCATGGTTTAAACACTTATAAACCTGAATGTGTGAGTGGATGTGAGGTGACTAGAATAACCCTGCAGAATTATTTCGATGCTTATATTTCTCTTTCAAATAGTAATAAAAAAAAAATGATGAAAGATATGTTGTTGTTTTTTTAATAGAAGATTTTAAATATTTGCCACATCGTGCTAACCATCCTAACAGCAAAGATTTTTCGCTTACGAAGTGGAAAATTAAATTTCAATACATTTAATAATGGTAAATTACCAAAGGGGAGGGGGGGGGAAGGAGATGATTTTATACGTGCTAAACAATTTAGTTTAATTCTTGATTGCGTTAGAAAACTATATTTTATTAATTCTGATTTTCATAAAATTTTATTTTTTTGTTTAATTTGTATACATTTTTATTGTAAAAATCACATTGTAGAATAAATAAATAAAATAAAAACTTCTTGGATGTACGTTTACCTTGACGTGGTAAAGAGGTTTAAGGCTTAACGCCGAACTAAAAAAGGTAAAAAACTTCGTTTACTAATAATGCTTTTAACTAAAATGAAAAACATGTTTACGATGTACTATATTATTTTATCTATCTATCTATCTATCGGCGCTATGGTCCTTGTAGGACCTTGGCCTCCTCAACGATCCTCCTCCATTCTGACCTGTCCTCTCGGCTGCCCCTCTCCATCCGCTGACACCCAACGACCGAAGGTCCTCCTCTACGCCCTGCAGCCAACGAAGTCTAGGTCTGCCCCTGCTCCTTCTTCCACCAGGGTGTCCCTCCATCATCATTTTTGGCAGTCTGCCACTTTCCATTCTCTGTACATGCCCCAGCCATCTTATTCTGGCACTCTTGATCTTGGCAACTACATTAGGTGTCTGATACAGATTTCTAATTTCGTCATTCGTCTTCATTCGCCAACGATCTCCTTCTTTTGTAGGACCAAAGATTTTTCTGAGAATTTTCCTTTCCCACATGTTTAGTAGTCTTTAATCATTGCGTGTTAATGTCCAGGACTCGCTTCCGTACATGACCACTGGCTGAAGGACAGTACAATATAGTCTTATCTTCAGTTCTTTGGATATATTCCTGTTCTGAAATATTTTCATAAGAGACCAATAGCATCTATTGCCAGCTGTTATCCTTGCTTTAATTTCGTCTCTAATCTTATTATTCTCAGTGATAACAGTGCCTAGATATTTAAACTGTGGCACTCTCTCGAACTAGCCCCCTCGATATACCTGTTTCCTCCTTCTTCCCTGCTGGTCCTCATGTATTTAGTTTTTTTCCGTATTTATGATCAGTCCTGTTCTCCTCGAGGCCACTTCGCACTCCTCGAAAGCTCCAAGTAAAGCACGGGTTGTTCTCCCGGTTATCACAAGATCATCTGCAAACGCTAGATGTTGCCTCAGTCTGTGATAAATACATCCTCCAGGCCTTGTCCTTATCGACCACTTCCAATAACAAATTGAATAGGACTGGAGAAAGAGGATCGCCCTGCTTAACACCTTTCTAAATTTCAAAAGAGTTTGACAACTCCTTGACTATTCTGCAGGGTGATCTTGATAAGCCTAAGCTTTAAAGGACATCCTAGGTGTTTTAGCTTTTCATACATTACGCTTCTATTTATGCTGTCGTATGCTTGCTTGTAATCAATGAACAGATGATGTTCAACATTCCATTCAAAGCATTTTTCTAACATCATCCTCATGCAAAAGATGTTGTCTATTGTAGATCTTCCAGGAATCCACACTGGTAATCGCCCAACACCTCTTCTGCTCTCTTGACAACCCGCTTCATTATCAAAGTTGACAGCACCTTGTAGACTACACTAAGTAATGCAATACCTCTATAATTCCCGCAATCAAATTTGTCTCCTTTTTTATGAATAGGCAACATAACAGCCACCTTCCAGTCACTGGGCATTTCCTTTTTCGTCCATATCATTAAAATAAATTCGTATATTTCTCTATAGAGTGCCTCCCCTCCAGCTTTGGTTGCTTCTGCTGGGATCTCATCAATTCCTGGCACTTTGTTATTTTTTAAGGATATAATTACTTCTTCTACTTCCTCCGGATCTGGAGGTTCCAGCTCTACGTCTTCTTCTACTGTTCCGAGATCACAAATTGTCTCTTCACAGTTTTCTTCTGGATTTAGCAGCTCTTTAAAGTATTCTTTCGATCTGTCGATCACTCTATTTTTGTCACCCAAGAGTAGACCTTTCTTGTCTTTACAAAAACATATCCTAGGTTGGAATCCTTTTCTCATGTTTTTTACTCTGCCATAGAGTGATCTGCTGTTTTTGTTTTCGAAATCCTGCAGCATTGTTTCTATATCTTCTATTTCCGTCTTCCTCTTTTTATATCTGCAGAGCTGCTTCACATTTTCTCTTGTCCGTTTGTATTCTTCGCTGGCCTGTCTTGTCCACCTTTGAAGCATCTTTTTATGAGCTTTTAACTTCTCTTGTACCGCCATTTCACACTCATGATCGAACCAACAGTTCTTTTTCATGCACACTTACCAGAGATATGTTAAAGAATTTTCCCTCCAATTTTATTGTGCATATTCTTTCATTGACAGCCTTGAATCCCAGAATAGCGTGTTTTATTTTCTTATTTATCATGAAGCCAGTCCCAAATACATTTTCTTCATGCCCACTATTGATGATGACATATTCCTTCAGCTCCATTATAGTAGGCTCTCTTCCACCTGATTTCTTGGAGAGCCACAACGTCGATTCTATATTTCATGATATATTTCCTATTAGTAGGAGACTACGTACATTCCACGTTCCTAATGTTAATTTCCTGTCCTTTCCGGGTCGTTTACCATTTATCTGTCCGAATCCGAGGCTTTTTTGAGGTTTTTCAGCTTAAACAAGTGGGGGTGCTGGCCCCACAACGTGCCCCTTTTTGTCGCCTTTTACGACTGGCAGGAGATACCCCAGGCTTATTCTGATTCGAGATATTATTTTACTAGAATATAATATTGTTTATACTTTAGAAAGAGATGCAGATGAGATAAGGAAGTTGTTTACCTTCGATGGCATTAACGTTATCATTGTTTATTTCTTTAATAGAATCCCGGATTATAGCGAAGTTGAACGGAGAGAGGTAGAAGACCGAAGGTGGCCGGGAGTAGCCGAACGGCCCCGAAGACGTAAAGGCTGTCATTAGTGCAATCGCAGAGCAGAATCGTTAATTATAAGTAAATAATGCTTAGAAATGGTACAAAATGGCCTGACAAGGTGAGAAAACAATTAAAAATGTTGAAATTATTATGTTCAAACAAAATAAATTTCCGTTCGAAGTAGGTAAAAGTTTTATAGAAATTCACAGTACAAAGTTGACGTTTAAATCGTAAATTGAGCTTATTTACGATTAAATTATTAGTGATCAACCATTCATGGCACATAATTCTAAGAAGCGCATTATCTATATTGATACTTAAGAGGTTAATCGTCCAAAGTTCAAAATCTTAAGGAACCATATATTGCTAATTAAATAGTAGAATTAAAGGGATCTAAGTTCAAAGATGTATAGGATTAAGAAGCCGATGTTTATATTAAAGCCATTAAGAAGGTTCAAAGTCCATGTTTACGTTTTAGCTTAAGGAACCTTATATGGCTATTTAAATAGTAGGATAAAAGGGGTCAAAGTTCAAAGCTGTATAGGATTATGAAGCACTATTACGATGTTTATATTGAACCTGTTCAGAGGGTTCAAAGTCCATGTTTACGTTTCACTTATCAGCATGCTTAAACATGACTCAAACCTGTTTGTACATGTTCATACCTGTTTAAATTATTGCAACTGTGGCGTCATAAAAACAAATGGTGGTTGAAAAAACTTACCCTTGAAAAAAAAAGAAGAAGTTATTTGGAAGATATCGTAAACAATTCCAAAGAGCTGCACTTTGGTGGACACATTACGAAGGCTGCTGCTTTCCGGCTTCTTTAGAAGTTGAGTGTGTGCTACAACTATGTGAAGAGAAAATAAAAGTAAATAAATAGATTTAGAAAATGTAAACATTGAGAAGGTTACGAAAAATGCAATCATTCGGAAAGTTTTAGGAAATGTAAATATTGGGAAGGTTGTATAACAGTTAGGAAGGTTTCAGATAATGTAAATATTGGGAAGGTTGTGTAACTGTTAGGAAGGTTTCAGATAATGTGAACAATTGGAAGATTATGTAATAGTGAGGGAGGTTTTGAAAAATGTAAACATTGGGAAGGTTATGTAACAATAAGAGATGTTTAAGAAAATTTAAACATTGGTAAGGTTATGTAACACTAAGGGAGGTTTCAGGTAATGCAAACAATAGGAAGTTTATGTTACAGTAAAGAAAGTTTCAAAAATGTAAACAATGGGAAGGTTATGTAACAGTGAGGGAGGTTTCAGATAACGTAAACAATGGGAAGGTTATGTAACAGTTGGGAGGTTTCAAAAATGTAAACAATGGGAAGGTTATGAAACAGTAAGAGAGGTTTGTTCGTTAATTATCAGGCCGATTTGCAAAAGAAATTCTTGGATATTTTTTTTAAAACACTTTATTTATTCCAGTATCGCGACGTTTCAGCCTCTAGGGCCATTTTCAAGCTTCTGTAATCAATTAAAATCTCATTGCATTTATATATTTCCAACAATTCAATTACAACAACATATAATAAATTATTTTTAATAATTATGTCACCTACCATGCATATCCATTTCAATTATCTTTTAATTTTACCGCTTTTCACCAGCGTCGTCATAATTTTTTTAAAATGTCATTTTTCAAAAAAAAAAACCTGTATTCAAAAATATCATATTATTTTTCATCATCCATTGAAAAAGTGAATCTATTTATTCAAAAAAGAAAATAAACATTTTTTCCAACTTACTTAACAGTTTTCAGCCGCCTTTTAGGTGTTCTCGTGCGCGACTGAACTTGGGGTGGGGATGCCAAAGGATTTATATATTTACTCTCTCGATAGTACTTGCATAAAAGGTGTTTAGGTTGTCAACGTCTGTTTGGTGGTTAACTGATTTTTCTAAATTTTTTGTTATGTAAATTGATTCTATGATTCTCCGTTTATTTATGTTTTCTTCCTTGTGTAGGACCGAGATATTATCAAAATCAAAAATATGTTTATGTTTATCGCAGTGTTGTGACAAACCTGTAGCCAATTTTGATTTTGTGCATTTCGAGTTACAGTTTTGTTTATGTTGCTGTACTCTCTTATGGAGCCACTGCGACGTTTGTCCATAATATGATTTATTTGCACAATTTTTACAATCTATTTTATATATGACAATGAGATTTTAATTGATTACAGAAGCTTGAAAATGGCCCTAGAGGCTGAAACGTCGCGATACTGGAATAAATAAAGTGTTTTAAAAAAAATATCCAAGAATTTCTTTTGCAAATCGGCCTGATAATTAACGAACAAATATTAGAACAAAAGAAAAATGACGACAATGATGAGAAAAAAAAAAAAAAAAAAAAGAAAGTAAGAGAGGTTTCTAAAATGTAAACAATGGGAAGGTTATTTAACAGTAAGGGAGGTTTCAGATAATGTAAACAATGGGAAGGTTATGTAACATTAAGGGAGGTTTCAAAAATGTAAACAATGGGAAGGTTATAAAACAGTTAGAAAGGTTTCATAAAAGCACACATTACAATTTGACCATCGGACCAAGCCGGGAGGACCTCTCAAATGGAGCGCTGTGATTGGTTGGTTAAGGAAGGAAGAGAGGGGAGGGTCACGTAATTATAAAGGGTCGTGGCTTGACGGTTTAGGTTAGGTCCATAGAGGTTACGAGACTAGAAATGGGCGTAGCGAGGTGCTTTAGGTTAGGTTGATGGTGGGAACCAGGGTGGTTAAGGTAAAGTCGTGGTCGAAATTCAAATGGAAACCTCCCGCCATGATTACGTCATAGGTCACGTGACTAAACACTGGCCCCACAAAATAGGGCGCCAGCTCGGCTCCAGAGCCCTGCGCCAGAACCGGCATCTTACATCTACTGGCATACAACTTTTATTCCAGAACAGAAATTATTTAACCGACAAAAGCGATTCCTGAGAAGCTAGGAGCTAGTAATGCCTCAAAAACCTTTTGGACTCTCACATTAGTTTCTCGAATTTAACTACCCATTTCCGGTCACATGTCCATATAATTTTTTTTTCTAGTTTTGTGGTATTTAATTCATTCCTGAAGTCTGGCCACTTATTCCTGAAACACGGTGTATAATATGCAAGACCCAGGTTCTATGAAATTGCTACGATTTGCGAAACTACGTACTCAGTGAATTAGTAAACTTTAAAAAAACATTATAAGTACTAATTTAACAACTGATAAGTAAATCAACAATCAGTTAGCGTGTGCAGTTACTGTGCCTGCGCAATGCCTTAGGGACTCGGTTACAAGCCTTCACAAATATTCATTAAAGTAATTTCTTAACTAAAGAATAATTTCAAAACAGCACCTCTCGGACCACTTCTTGGTAAATCGTCTACAATTTTGGAAAAAAAAAAAAAAAAATTATCTGACATGGAATGCTAGTTATAATTTTTTTTTCTCCAAAATCGACCTGGACAAATATTTCTGATATTTTCCTCTTCAGTGGGTTATAAAAATATACGGAACCTGGGTCAGTCCCCATGCTGTGTCAAGGTGTTATGGCGGTCGGTATGGAACCTTTGGGTTCGTTCTGTCTTTTATTGTTTAATTGTATATTCTTCAAAATTAATAGAACACGAGAGCTCTAAAGTCGTATTGAAAAAAAAAAAAAAAAATGATAAAAGTGTTTTCATCTGTCTAATAAAAACTTTATTCATATTAGAAATTTATATTAGTGTTTTTTCTGCTGAGCGGTGGAATTGTAGGGGATGGGGGTTTAGGGGCGCAAGTCCCCGGGCTCGGGAGATCAATGCTTGCTTCCACTTAGCTCCTCCCGGCTGTCTGGTAAGTCCTCTCTACTTAGCCTTATAATCCAGCTAGGGACTTCATTTTGCTGCTTTATTGCTATTTTAAACTGTGACAGTATGTAATATTATATTATTCCTTCCTTCCTTTCGGGACCCATCCATTTATAAATAATATTTGAATAGATTAAAGATTTTTCGAACACATTACTCCCCAAAGGAGTTGTGCCAAAAGACACCTTATGTAACTTCGACTTGAAACTGTAAATATAAAACTTCAACGTAAATTTTTATCCGATTGTAGAAATGCGATGTTAGTCTCGATGAAAATTTTTGTTAGATCTTTAGCAATTTAGTATAGAATATTGTTTTATTCGACGGAACTGAAAATATATTTGTGCAGGATCATGAAATATTTGAAACATAAAATAGGTGAAATTATCATTGCCTGGTATGTATGTGATAATAATCATAGTTATTTTCGTTTATTTATTCTAAATTCTTATTTCTTATGAACATATATCTAATGAAAAATCGAAAAAAGTCTTATTAAGTGTTGGTTATATTCATTATTTGTTTTTGAGTATCCTTATGTTTCACGGTTTAATCCAAACACTCCAGGAATCGCTTCCGTTGGAGTAATTTGAATTACTTGTAAATTATTAGTATAATTTAGAAGTTTACAATAAATTACAATTCACAGATAAGAAATGCTTTTTTTGTGTTAGTTGATTTGATATATTATTCCACAAGTTGCA
Organism: Piezodorus guildinii; assembly: GCA_023052935.1. Taxonomy (NCBI): domain Eukaryota; kingdom Metazoa; phylum Arthropoda; class Insecta; order Hemiptera; family Pentatomidae; genus Piezodorus; species Piezodorus guildinii. Next base: position 9,514,201 of record CM041295.1, on the reverse strand, counting down.
ATATTATATCCTCAGTCAGCGACGGTATTTCAGGCTCCATCATTTTGTTTGATTTTATCTTGTAGCAGACCAAACATTTTGCCTTGTGCCAAATATTTTACGTTGTGTAGTGATCAACTTGGCAGTATTCCTGATTTTTCAACTATTAATCAATACAAACTATTTGATATCTTATTGATACAGTAATATTAGGAAATAATAAACTTTAGTAGTGTCTATTATAGACAGCATAATCTTTTTGTTTTACATTTCAGTTACCTAAAAAGGATTTAGCTAATTGTTACTATTATTTACCTTAAAATATTGTTTTATATGATGTATAGTGGCTAACATAATAAAATAAGTAAGATAAATAGTTTTTATTTTACTATTCATTGCAATTGATTTTCCATTTTATGAATAGTTAGATTTTATAGAATCGGGTCGACTAGCAATGAATAATTATTGAAGAAATACTGAATATGAATCCTGACAGCATTCAAATTTTGGTCAAAGAATTATACACAAACCGTTTTAAAAATATTGTTAAACATCGAAGGCTTCCACTATTATTACAAATGTTTTATTGGATTTTCCTGAGGATGTCGCTTTGTCAGGTCCATAGAGGATCCACCCATCTTCAATTATTTCAAAAATAAAAAAGTTTGTAATGACTTTAGAAAACACTTTAAAACGCGAATATTACAGTACACAATTTTCCCGAAAAGGTTTTTAAAAAAATGAAATCAATAACAAGTTGAGAATTTGGAGTTGTATCGATACCATGTTATGTTTATATTAAAAAATAAAGAAAATACTTGTAGAGAATTCTTTTAAAAATGGACGAGAAAATTTATATTTTTCCTTCTCGACCCTAAGGATTTATTGCATGAATATCCTTGGATTCTTTCGCTACTAATGTTAGTGTCTTTGGGTTGCGTATCACATCCACTGGCCTTGTTGATTTATCTTTCTATTGCTGTTGCCCTGTCCTAAATTTAACGGGGAAATCCGTAATTATAGCTAAAATAATAATGATTGTAGAATATTTCAACCGATCTTCACCAAACTTTAAAACTTTTCAATTTTGTGGACAAGTTAGATGATATTATGCTTTATACTGTCCACCATGTTGAAATCAATGATGCAAATAATCTTTTTGATATTTTACATTTATAGATACTTACATAAATGATAAAAGCAAAATAAATGGAAGGTCACCTAGCGTTTCTAATAGTGCTTCTTTAAGTCGGCAAGAAAATCTTTGGCTTGAATTTTGTTAAGAGTTACCAAAATCTACAGTGGTGGTGAAATCTATTTTTTTGTTTTGCTCATCTATAGCGTGTTGTGTTATAATAGAAGAGAAAATCAACTTTTAGAAAATTGTTGATAAATTTAAGATTTTGTTTGATGTTTTATTCACAATTATTATTATTATTAAGACGCTGATTGCCAAAAGGTATACATTGCCTATATACAGGATGTCTCATAAATGGCTAGTCATATGGTGGAGCAGAGATGAGACCTAAAGAGGAAGGAAAAAGTTTATATGATCCACAGTCGGATTCTCAACAGTAGAGAGTAAAATCGCATTTTCAATGTTTTCCTGGTTTTTGACAGAAAAACTCTAATATATATATATATATATATATATATATATATTTGATATGCATGAAAAAATTTCAGAGAAGATTAAAATAAGTGGAAACCCACAATTAGGAAAATAAGTGTGGCATTAGAATATCCACAAAATTGAATCTTTATCTTTCTAAGAATATTCTCACATTTCAAGCAGCTATTATTACACTTCTATCGTTGAGTTGTCAATTTCCCGGTTCTAAAAAAAAACTTCTAGCTACTTTATACCATGCATTTTGTACATTTTTATGATTTTCAGAAAAACGGCTTTTGATTTTGATTAAACTTGCTATATCGACGTAAAATATAATGGGCTTTAATATTATGTAGGTTTCATTCTGATTGAAATAGTCTGACAGGGCCTTAATGCCATTTTTTAAAATTTTCTTTCTTCAAAGTACCTTTCATTTTATAAATTAAGAAGAATTACCTATATACCTATATCATCTTATTAGCATTGTCCCTCAAAGTCGCGAAATATACAAGCTGAACGAATTTTTTTTTTTATTGAAAAATAATTAGTTTAATTAGAATGTCTTTTATAATAATTTTGGCATGTCCTATCAACATTTTTGTTTTAGATATTCGTTGTCAAGTGTTGATTTTAACAAGCTAAAATATTTAAATATTAATTATCGTCTTTTTAGTTTTAAGATAATTGATGATTTGGATTTTTTTAGAGGAGAGGGGTGGTTATTGGGATTAATTAATGTGTTTTTGGGTGTTATAATTACGTTATTCGAGCAGTATTTTTTATCTCTCGCGTGCATTTTAACTCACATTTACTTTTAATGTCTTTATTGATGTAGGGACTAATTAATGTGCTTTAGAGTATTATGATTACGTTTTTTGAGCTGTATCTTATATCGCCCGTGCGTATTTCAACTCCCATTTACTTTTAATATTTTTTATTGTTATAGTGGTTGATAATTGTGTTTTAGGGTCTTGTGATTACGTATTTTTAGCTGTCTTTTTCATCGCTCGCATTTCAACTTGCATTTAAGTTTAATCTTTTGATTATTATAGATCTGTACTTGTGTTTTTGGAGGGTTATGGATACGTTTTTCAAGCTTTTTTTTTAATCACTCGGGCGGATTTGAACTCGGCTTTATTTTTTTATGTTTGATTGTTTTGTTTTTGTTCTTATTATAACGTTGCCGGATTTGACATCGATTGACATTTTTTTTTTTTTTTTTTTTTTTTTTTTTATAAAAGGAACGATTACTAGCTTTTCTGGCGTTCTGAGTACGTTTTTTCAACTGACTGTTTTGTAGAGCGAGCGCTTTTCAACTTGGTCTTACAATTATTTGATAATTTAATTGAGGAATCATTTATTCTATTTTAGGGGATTCTAATAACATTCTTTGAATCTTATTTGTTATCGCCTTTACTTATCTTAAGTGACTATTATTGTTTTATAAAACTTCGATAGAGGGATCGCTTATAGTGTGTTCGGGAATACCAATAGCGTGTATGACATTTTTTTATAGCTAGTGCGCATTTTAACTTAAATGAAAAGAGATCTCGAAGAATGCGTAATCGCGATGTATCGTCCTGTTCAAAATGTAACCAGAACCTACAAAAACACAATACAGGATTTTTAAATGAAATTATAAAATAATATCAACGATAAATCGAAATTCCCAAGGGCATAAAAGATTAAAGTTCGAAACACGTAATCAGTACTCCCCCCCACTAAAAAAAAAAAAATTTACATTGCACCCGTGCATTTTAACTCGCCATTACTTACAAAATAATTTGATGTGGGGATTGGCTCTTCTGTTTTCCGGGGTTTATAATTACGTTTTTTGGACTGATTTGCTTAAAATCAGTTTTGTGCTTCAACTTAGTGTTAATATTATTTTATAATTTGATAGTGTAGTCTCTCTCTTTTTTTTTTTCTAACAGTAACAAAATAAGTAAAGGCGATAACAAATAAGATTCGAAGAATGTTATCAGAGCCCCCGAAAATAGAATGAACGATTCCTCAATTAAATTATCAAATAATTGTAAGACTAAGTTGAAAAGCGCTCTATTAAAAATTTAGTTTAAAAAAAACGCTAGAAAAGCTTTAAATCGTTCCTTTTATATATATATATATATATATATATATATATATATATATATATATATATATATATATATATATATATATATATATATAAATTACAAGTAAAGACAGCGAAACGATGTTTGATCCAGCAACGTTATAATAAGAAAAAAAAAATCTATCAATTTATGAATAAAACATCAAAAATAAAGGCGAGTTGAAATCTGTGCAAGTGACTAAACAGCTCGAAAAACGTCATCATAGCCCCCCAAAAACACAAGTACGGATCCCTATACCAATAAAAAGATTAAAAGCGATAAAAAATACAGCTAAAAAAACGTAATCACAAGACCCTAAAACACAATTATTAACCACTATAACAATAAAAAATATTAAAAGTAAATGGGGGTTGAAATACGCACGGGCGATAAAAGATACAGCTCAAAAAACGTAATCATAATACTCGAAAAAAAAAAAAAAACATTTTAATGATACACCAACAACTTTAAATAAAATATAAAGCATTTTGGTTAGTTGTTTTTTTTCTTTTTTCAGTCTCAAATGTATTTGATGTGTATAATGTATCATTTTGAGCGAAAGGCTGCGTATCGTAAAACTCGTCTTCATCCATGGTATATTTAATATTTGGTCTATTATGCAGGTTTCGAATCCGCAATAAAGACAGGCTATCTTCTACACAGAATACATTGGAATTTATCAACCGAGCGAACGTTTTTCTGTAATTTTTAAGAATAATGTGACATATGTACTGCGAAATCTCGGCAATAATTTGTAGGTAGTCTTCGATGTATACCCAACTGAAGAAAATATAAGAAGTACAAAAAGCTCTAAAAGAGCTCGTCGATCCAGGCTACAGTCTCGTTAAGTTATTTTTAATGGTGAAATTTTACTACAGATGCCAAAGGAAAAGTTTCTATCGAATGAAAAGAACAAATCCAGATTTACATCACTGATTATAAATGATTTGGAGAGAGCATAAATGGTTGCCAAGGAAGGAACTGAAGATGGAGATCTTTTAATTGTGAAAACAGTCATTTCTTTGTGTTCTGAACATGATTTCGTATTTGTGATTGATAGGACATTGATATTTTAGTTTTGGTGACGGCTATAAGAGACAGATAATGTGTATTTCAACAAACCAGGAAGACGTGGCATAACAGATATATTATACTCCACCAGATCTTTTAAATATAAATATCTAGTAGAAAACATTTTATTTATCCATGCTACTGAAGAAAAATTCCTAGTGTCGGTTTATGGTGGTGATATGAACACTTCTATAGATGAGTTGCGGTATCTTCGATTTGTTAAAGCTACAGCAAGCACATTGGCACGTATACCTCCAACATGCGATGCAGTTGAATTTCATGTTTATCTAACTTATCTGCAAGTAGAAATGTGAAAGACCCTTTAAACTGGAGCTAGAAGAAGAATTTTAGGGGTCTAACATCAGTGACCATGATTAAAGAACCAGCTACATCGACATTACTGAATATGATATCCTGTGGATGCAAAGAGAAATGTGGTAAAAATGCAGCTGCAAAAAAGATGGACTTGTTCTATAGTCTGTCTTTATTGCGGATTCGAATCCTGCATAATAGACCAAATATTAAATATAACATGGATGAAGACGAGTTTTACGATACGCAGCCTTTCGCTCAAAATGATACATTATACACACCAAATACATTTGAGACTGAAAAAAGAAAAAAAACAACTAACCAAAATGCTTATATTTTATTTAAAGTTGTTGGTGTATCATTAAAATGTTTTTTGTTTTTTTTAATCAATTAAAACAAAAGTTATTGGGAAATTGTTCTTATTAGTTGCAAAAACGCTTTTATTTTCCTAGAATATACACAATAATGGTTTTAAGATAATATCACGTTTAGAAGATCTATTTTAAACGGAGTATTTTATTTTTTATTAACCGAGCACTTTCAGTAAAAATGTTATTATCAACATTTCTTGTTCGTATAATTAGAAGTAATTAAAAATGTTATACATCTAACTTTAAAAGAAATTTAATGCTCTAAAAGATTGTTTCTTATGTATTTTTTAATAAACTGCACACCTAAATAGTTATTGAAGCTAAACCGCCGACTTTTCTGACATTTTGTGTTTTTTTGACAATTTTGTCAATATTGACAACCACGTATCTCAGTAGGTGTTCCGAATTTTCCAACATGTTACATACCAAACATGTAGGCAATTTATTGTTCTTTAACATTGACATTGATTGACGACAAAGTTTGCTCTAAAATTCTAGAACAGATTTAGAAGGAAAAAACAGAAAAAAGTACTTTTTATTAGAGGTTTTTCCAAGATGGCGGAAAACGCACAAAGGTGAAAAGTGTGAAAACTTGGGTTTTTAATGAGGGGAGCAGTACGAACCATCGTGCCTAAAAATTAAATTTACCCCACCTTTTTTAGCCAAAATCCTATTTCTACTGGGCTATATACGAACCCTTGGTAACGTAGCTGCTGAGCGTGGTATCGAATAAATCCGAATAGCAAAAATAATTTAATATTCTGGCACTAAATTTTAAAAATAAAATATAATGAATCCCAGCTAATCCGTACCACCAGGCCTTGTTTCGAAATTGTCTGAAAAGTAAAGTATCGGTCATACTTATTATTATAGTCATTTATATGATTATTATAAAGGGCCCCTGGGAACAGTTAACAATCCCCAAGGGTTAAAAAACATAATTTATGATTAGAATCATCACAAAAACATAAAATTATGTAAACTTGATTTTTATTATTTTATTGAAATCGAAAAAGGTTGGATTAATCAAGAATATTTTTATTGCGTTTACACAGCTCAGAGACTCTTTATGATGGTATCTACTTATAGTAATAGTTTAAACACTAATAATAGTTCTCAATAATTGATCATCAATGTATCTATATGTAATTTATCATTAATAAAGAACAAGAATACTATGTTTTAATAATTATACTTTTACTCATGGAACTTAATATATATTTTCAGATTTGTGGCCGTTGAAGCTGAAGAGTTAGCATAATGAAGATAATAATTATCATTTCCGATGATGTAAATATATCATTGCGATTCAAATCTGACTCAAAAACAAAAACAAGGAAGTCAAAGAAAAAAGTAAAACTCCTGAAGAAAGAGAAAAGTAAAGATAAAATGAAAGAAAGGTTAGAATTTATGTTAGCACAGCCTCACATCTTATTATTTCTTTTATCCTACAGTACTACTATTAAATGGTTATTTGTAGCCACTTTTCAATTATATTGATGAGAATCTCTCCTACTTTAATTACTTTTATCTAGTTTTTAAATATTATAAAATGTACCTTAATAATTTAAAATAAATAATAATGATATTAAATGTGATTGCTATATTGCAGAATCGAATTTCTAGAAATTTTAGGTGGAATAGTCAGGAATCAGTAATTTTTTGAAAAGTTTTTAATTTTGCCAACGTTTCGTTCCAAGCATGTGAGCCATCATCAGGGCATTACTGAGCCATGTCCAAGCATAAAAAGCAATTTAGCCGACTAGCTTGGGCCGAAACGTTGGCAAAATTAAAAACTTTTCAAAAAATGACTGATTCCTGACTATTCCACCTATAATAGTTTCTACAGTCGACTATACATCCTCAATATGAATTTCTATAAAGGTATTGCCAGAATTTCAATTATTTTTTTTATAACTTAAAAAGGTCTAATATTATTTAAGTTTAATGTTTTCGTTATTTACATAAATAAATAACGTGGTGCCCTGAATAATAGTGCCCCTTCTCCATCGAGTGTTAGCAATATATAAAAATATGGTTACAATAAACTCCAAATCAAATTATTATCTTTCAAACAATGATCTAGAATGTTTAAAAAATGTATAGCATTTATGAAGGAAACCGGTTTCCATAATGGAAGGTGAAAACTAATATTTTTTTTTAATCACGACTAGAAAGTCAAAGCCTCTCCCCTCAGGTTCCTGGTAAACTTGTTGAAAACCCTCTTCAAGATTTTTTTTTTTTTTTTTTTTAAATACTTGGATTCTACGTGACTTGAAATCACAAACTTTAAGAAAGGGTGCGTCCGTATATACTTATGACGGTAGTGTATTTTATTTCTAAAGAGAGTTACTTTTTTCTTTCTCCTATACAGGAACAGAGAATGTATTTATTTTGTTTTTAAAAGTTTAAAAAAAATATTTTATGTGTGTAGTTTGGTTACAATACATGAATTGTGATTCTTTGTTTACTTAATTTTTTTATTCATTTTAAATTCTATAGACTCCACTAAATTTATATGTTTATAATGAAGGAGCCTGGATTAGCATCACTTGGATCTACTGCTCTTCCAGGTAAAGCTGAGCCATTTCCACTTGAGCCGTTTTAAGAGAAAACAGTAAAAATGTGCTAAATGCATAGCATAAAGTGCCACTTTTGATTCCTATATTTTTGTGAGAGTTGCTGTAGCAATTCCAGGCATCTAGCTTCCTTAAATACGAAATTGAAATTAAACGAAAATTTCAATTTCGTATTTAAGGAAGCTAGATGCCTGGAATTGCTACAGCAACTCTCACAAAAATATAGGAATCAAAAGTGGCACTTTATGCTATGCATTTAGCACATTTTTACTGTTTTCTCTTAAAACGGCTCAAGTGGAAATGGCTCAGCTTTACCTGGAAGAGCAGTAGATCCAAGTGATGCTAATCCAGGCTCCTTCATTATAAACATATAAATTTAGTGGAGTCTATAGAATTTAAAATGAATAAAAAAATTAAGTAAACAAAGAATCACAATTCATGTATTGTAACCAAACTACACACATAAAATATTTTTTTTAAACTTTTAAAAACAAAATAAATACATTCTCTGTTCCTGTATAGGAGAAAGAAAAAAGTAACTCTCTTTAGAAATAAAATACACTACCGTCATAAGTATTGCAACACCCATAATTCTCGAGATTTTCTTGGTTTTGACCTTAATCCAGACTTCCTTTATATTTATAGTAATATTATTTATTAAATGAGATATATTAGTGATTAGACATATCATTTTTATTCACTGTTTAACAACAAACGATGGAATTTGTTTCATTCATTTCAAATTTCCTTTCAGTCCATGTTTATCTTTGGTTTACCTTAAGTCTGTTTTTTTTTTATCTTAAGTCTAGTTGAAACAATTAATTTTATTCACAATGAATCGTTTAAGTCACGATGATTCGGTCAGAATCATCACTCTTTATGAAGAAGGCAAATCATTGCGTTACATTGCGAATCGCTTTGGGATTCACTATTCTACCGTTTCAAGGACTATAAAAAGGTACAGGGAGACTTTTAGTCATTCCAGACGACCAACGTCAGAGCGTCCCAGGGTTACTAACCCCATAAATGACCGCTTCATTAAAGTACAAGCACTTCGGAAGCGTAATTCTACTGCGTCTTCCATTAAAAACTTGATCGGAGATTATCAGTCTCGGAGTCAACGGTCATTAGAAGACAGAGAGTGGCCCTTAACAGCCTAGATGGCCGTGAAAGAGTTTGGAGAAGGCCTGGAGAACGGTACAGTCAGTGCTGCTCGTTAGAAACTGAGACTTTTGGAGAGGGTTCTATCATGTTCTGGGGTGACATATCTTGGGAATCACCCACCGAGTTAGTGCCAATCCAAGGAGGGGCTTTGAATGCTTTGAGGTATGTAGAAATGATTCTTCAAGATCATGTAGTGTCCATTTATGCCATCCATAGGCTCTGAATCATTTCTCATGCATGATAATGCTCGTCCTCACAAGGCAAGGTGTGTTTCTGAATACCTGAACTCCACAAATATTCACACCATTGATTGGTCTGCAAGACGTCCTGACCTAAACCCAAACGAGCACGTTTGGGATTATCTTAAAAGAAAGGTTCGGTCACGAGATTCACCTCCTACTACCCTTGAAATGCTAAAAACAGCTGTATTGGAGGAGTGGGACAATATACCCCAAGATTTTCTTCAAAATCTTTTTACAAGTATGCCAAGACAAGACAAGGAAGCAGTCATTCAAGCCAGAGAGGGCAATACGTCTTATAAGCTTTAAATTAAAAATTGAAATTGTAATTTAAAAGTTAAAATTGTAAAAAACGAAAATCTTAAAAAGTAACTTTTCTAATTTTTTTTTTTGTTGGAAGAAATGTTGTAATTTCTTTTAATAAAACTTGTTTATTTCCAGTTTAAAAATGTTTACTATAGACTTCAGAATCTTTCTTTAATATAAAAAGAAGAGCGTTTTTGTAAAATTCAAATATTTCTTAGTGTTGAAATACTTTTGACGGGGAGTTTAGATTTAGAAAATAAATAAAAGTGAAATGAGTCATATTCACGGTAAGTTAAAAGTTGAATGGGCTTGATTGAAGGTTTTATTCAGATTGAAACAGTGTAAGTGGACTTAAATGTCATATTTTCAAAATGTCTTCCTCTAAAATAAGTTCAATTATTTTAATTAGCCATAAATGGTTTTCTTTTTCATAATAAAATGGTGATATAGGTGTGTAATATTTCATTGGAAAGCTAAACATTTTAAAAATTATGTTTTCTAACACTGAAATTTGTAGAATGTATAGAATCAGTAATAGATAGGGACAAGAACCCCATAAACGTAAGTGATTCTTGAAGATAATATTGCCTATTGCTATGTTATTTATTCTAAAAAAAAATGTTTCATGTTTCGTGTTTACGGCATCATGTAAATAATTTATTGAATTGAATTTTAAATGCGATAACATTCTAATTTTTTCAGTGATGACCTCAGGACATACGAAGCCTTCAAAATTCATATCAGAGCATAAGGAGTCGGATAACTTGCCGAGAAATGTTCTCTCATTTCTTCAATTTTAATATTAAGGTTGTAAATTTTGTTCATAACAAAATCGTGCTTGGCTAAATTGTAAAGATATAAGAATATTCTCACTATTAATGTATTGTTTTATTTTAGATTGTAAATTAGAGCGAAGAAACTCATTGTAAGAATACTGTTTGGAAATGATATCCGTGTAATAATACCCAAACTCCATCTGCTTTCTCCAGTTGCACCACCTACAAAGTCTGTTGTAATATATTTTCTTTTCTATTGAAGTTATTAATGTGAATAGTATATCAGTGAAAATCCCCAGAACTGAAGCTAGGGAACAAGGCATTCTTTGTAAATATGAACATTTATTTAAAAGTGAAGGTTTGATAAACTTAAAGTCCTCCTATACTTTTAAGGAAAACACAGGAACATTCCGAACGATTTTCTCATGGACCAGGGAAGAAAGTTTTTTTTTTTTTTTTTTTTTTTTTTTTGCAGTTTCATTGAATGGAGATTATAGTTATAAAATTAAAATAGAACAAATTCAGAAAGGAATGGAGGTTTTGATAACAAATAATGATTGATCATTACGAATTCATCAAGTTCTATGTTACGTTATTTTTCCATGATCCTGTTAAAAAAATTGAATATGGAACAGGATTTTGTTTTCAGAGTATTTTATCAAATTATTAATAAACTTTGATTTTATGGTCAATATTACTCAACTTAATGACGAAGAGAAGCGACTACTACCTGATAAGTATATCCCCTGACACGGGTAAATGCACGATTTATTCCAAATATTATAATGAATTTATTTATAATTATATAATCATTTTTAAACGATTCTTACTTTTCCCTAAAGATTACGATGCGAGTTGAGGTGAATCTTGGTTGTGAGGAATCTCCTTTCTGGAAGTTGGGCATAACTTGAACATTGGAAATGGAAATGAATTGGTGAAGGAAGAAATGTTTACTAAGAAATGTTATGAGCCTTATTTATGGCTCTTAGTGAGTGTCCAGTGGTAACATACCTTTTGGATAAGTGGTAGAAATCTCAAGGTCAAAACCCTCAGGACTTTGAGTATATCTACTGACAAATTGATAACTGTTAAAATATTTTTAAAAACATTTGTCAAATAATGAAATGACATTAAAAATGTAACCAAACATTTAAGAAATTTTATTAATTTAATAATAAAAAAACTGTTATGTCTGCGCATGGAAATATTATAAAAATGAAATTATTTTTAATGGTTTGTTCATTAATAGTCCGACAGTCTTCTTTCGTTTCTCGAGGTAAAAAAAAAGATTGTTAAACTTGGTTCTTCATATACTTACAGGTATGAATAATTTCAGAATTAGTTGATTAAAAATGAATCTTATTTATGTAGAAATAACATTTTAATTAATACACTTTTTAGAGGATAAAAATTATGAATGCTTCTTGAATATCCTTTTGACTTTGTTTGATCTGTGTTATAGATGTGTTTAAGCATCCATTGTAGCTGGAGCTAATTTTATACATCCCATTCCACATATCAAATAATGTTTGGAAGCATTTGTAATATATCACTTGTGTGCACAGTTTTAGTCAATAGCAAAAACTGTTTATGATCGTATAATAACATCATATCAAATTGATAAGTTCGTATTTAATTTTTTTTAGAAATCTGAAAACTTAGAAGATATATATAAGAAAGAAGTTGAAAGGACAATGCAGCAACTTCAAGATAAATTACAGTTGAACATAATACAACAATCCCAACTTGTACAGACGCACGATAAAACAAATAATGTTGAAACGCTTCAACAAATGGTCGTCCATCAACAGCAAATCGTACAACAGATTCAGATGTCACAGAGGCAGTACGCTCTTCAGCCTGGTACGTCCCAACACGAATCAGGGAATGGTCAAGGAAAACAGACAAGTATGTTGTTGTTTTTTTCACTTATCATATTATTATATTGTGTGATAATATCTACTAAGATTTTATTTCAATTTTTTGAGCCTAAAGATACAATTGAAATCGGTGAAAATGAGTTGTCGAGCTTTTTGTATATTTACTTTTTTCAATATTCCTTGAACCAAACAAAAGTTATTTAAAAAAAGTATGGTTCTGTAGTTGGCATTATAATCAAATATATAAATATTATATACATTATTGTTTCTGGATGATCTCTTAACTGAAGATTAAATTATTTTATTCTTCCTTACTCTCTAAACTTCTAAACTCTTGACATTAATTTAACCGAATCTGGGGTTTTTAAAACTCAACCCTAGAGAGATTCACAACTATCTTATTCTTATTTTCTAATGTTTTCTATGTTTTCCAGCTGTGGCTGATGTTCCGCGAGAGCTTTAATAATAATCGATTCAGATACTATTTACAAGCAATACACTACATCACTTCTTTATCCTATACAACTACATTCCCGATTATAAATATGGATTTAGTTGCTATGCACTACCAATTTTATTATTGATTTGTTTTTTAATTAATACTTTTTTTATCAATGGCAGTGGGCCACAGTGAAAGTGAGGAAGGTTCCACAATTGGAAAAATAAGCAGTGAAGATGATAAACTTAGTAGCGACAAAGTCTCTGGCATTCCTGGTAAGTTTATTATGACAATGAATCGGTTAATGTCTATTGATTATTTATTTCATTATATATAATGTATAATAACTCAGTACATAAATCGTTTTTCGAAATGATCCAGAACATCGTTGTGAAAATCCGTACAGTTTAACTGTTTATAGAACTTAAATAGTGTTACCATTTTGAAGGTGATGCACCGAAATGAGGGTGATTCGCAACATTTCAAACAAACATTCACAAAAAAAAAAAAAAAAAATTATATATATATTAAAGGGTGACATTAGGGGTTCAGAATAAAATCTAATCCAATCAAAACTAATTAATATTACAATGAGAACTTTTCTATAAATTGTTTAAACGCTGTATAAATATGGGTCCATCCATTCGAAATCGTCTATTTTGAAGTGGTTTTGTAGCTCGACATTTTTTAACCTCGGCATTATTTGTTGAATTCGCAACGATAGGTAAACCTTTTTTCAGGCTTAACCGAGGACTCTTTGCCTTTATCTACAATTACAGCCCTAAATGTCTGGATTTATCTCAATTGTTGTGAGTTTTTAAAACGTTTTTCATTGATAAATATAAATATTATATATATATATATATATATATATATATATATATATATATATATATATATATAATATAATATAATATAAACTCTAGAGGATACTCTCATCATCATTATATATTGGTTCAGTTATATTCTGGTTCTGAAAAATCGTCAGAGTTGGCAATTACTACTATTTGTATCAATTGCCGACTCTGCTGAAATGTATATGTATTTTTCAGGATCGGTAGGCTCTAATAGAAGAGATTGTGTGAATGGGAGCTTACCTACATTGAAAGAAGAGTTAAATATCGACAACAAAAGTGAAAAGGTACAATTACTGTTTGGCCATGGAGTATGTAAATGGCCTGGGTGTGATACCCTCTGTGAAGATATGAAAACATTCTTAAAGTAAGTATTCTCAACTGCTTAAATATGTTTATACACCTTATGATTCAATAACAATTTTCTTTGATTATTTTCAGACATTTAAATAACGAACACACTTTGGACGATAGATCAACTGCTCAAGCTAGGGTGCAAATGCAAGTGGTATCACAATTAGAACTTCAATTACAGAAGGAACGAGATAGATTGCAAGCAATGATGATACACCTGCACATGTCAAAACAGCAGCCTGCACCGGATCCAGATACCAACACAGAGATTTCAAATGTAATACAATATCTTAATTTATTATTGATTAATCCACTAACACCTTGAATAGAAACTTAATAGTCCACTTGGCTCATCTTAGATTTCTTGATTCCAAATGGTTCCAACGAAAATTTCCAAATTGTGGGAGGGTTGCTCATAGACAGAGAATTAAATAGATAAAATAAGACATTAGAACAGAGCCTAAAGAACTTATAGCTTTTAGGAAATGTGATGAAAAGAAGATAACTGTGAACTGCAGGCAGAAAACTGTGAAAACCTCTTGAGTTCCCAATGATGAAACCACCATTCAATTTCTACGAAACCTCAGACAGTGATCCATACGAAGTTCCAAGGCCCACTTATTTTATAACTCTCTGATCCAAGTTCCTAATCCTATGTCCAAGCTCAAGATCTTTGGAAAACTCACAGTTATAAACCACAATTCTTATTACTATCCTTTTTCCGCCGAAGAACTAAATTCCCATTTTACCAGTCTTATTTATCACACTCCTGTAAATAATCCTTTCCCGGCATACATTTCTATAATTCATTTTGATCCTGAAAAGTTTTAGTTCCTACATATTACTCCTGATGATCTACTCACTTTTATCTTTAAATCCAGAGCTGATGACTATGGCTCTGATATTATACCAGTTAAACTCCTTAAATTTGGCCTCCTTGTCATTCTCTCAATCCATTCATACATCATTAATTTTTCACCACAAAATGCAATATTTCTTTCTGGTTGGAAAAAAATAGTTTACATCCTCTCAACGAAGTTTGTTCTCCATCTAACGTTTCGTTCTTCAAACCTGTTTTAATTCTTTGAAGCCTATCTAAATCATAAGAAAGATACGTTCAGTAACAGATCTCTGTAAACCTCTCCTATTCAATCAGGTTTTAGTTCTGGCTATTCCTGCTAATTCCTCTAAGTAAGAATTACCCAGGTTATCTATCTATCTATCTAACGGCGCCATGGTCCTTGTAGGACCTTGGTCTCCTCAGCGATCCTCCCTCCTGCACTGTGACCTTTCTCCGGCTGCCCTTCTCCATCCGCTGACACCCAACGACCGAAGGTCCTCCTATACATCCTGCAGCCAGGTTATATACCACAAAAAAATGACAATTCAAATTCTTTTCGATCTGTACCTTTTTATTGCGTCGAATTTACAAGCTTTTTATAGCGCCGGTCATGAGATTCTATTATCTAAACTACATAGTTTGTTCTTATCCAATAGTGCCATAAAATTGTTGCATTCCTTCTTTATCCCATCGGTCGCAAACAGTAGTCATCCGAGACAAATGCCTTTCATCTCCTCTCTTCCACAAGGTTCTTCCCTATCTTATCCCTATCGTATCTTAAACTCTTCTGTTTTATCCATCACTCATCTGATATCATCTATATGCAAATGATCTGAAAATTTCCCTCTCTCTCGATTCTACTAATCACATTGAGACATTTCTCGTGCTTGATGATATAAACAAAATTTGCCTATGAGCTAAAAAAACAAAACAAAGTCACGGTAAATGTTGGTAAAACTAAAACTATCCTAATTGGCACTAAACCACTCTTAAATTTATTTTATTTATTTTTTTAATTATTTATTTATTTTTTTACTATTTTATCTAATTATTATACGTCTAGTTTATTAGTTTTGATTTATTTATTTATTTATACTTAAAGAGAACTATAGGCGTTTATGACCCCTGGGTTTTACGCCTCAAAGCCCCAAACAACAACAACAACCACTCTTAAATTCCCTTCCTTACTTCCCGTTTCTGTTTCTCGGTTCCTATTCCTGTCCAAAACTATCTTTAAAACTTCAGATTTATCTTAAACCGAAACTTGTCTTGGAATAACCATGTTTCTGAAATATCTCGAAAACCCATTTTTATCCTTAACAGTACTGCATATTCCGTGAATGCTTTACCTTTAAAAACGCGTTTGCTACTATTTTCCTCTCTTATCTACCCCCAGTGAGTCCCTTCTTGGTGTTTAACACGTTGGGCCCGGCAGAAAACTTTCCGTGTTGCCTGTTCTGTGTTGCCCCTGAGGACCGGCACTAGAACTTTCGTTTTACTGGCGTCGGCCCGTTATACCTGTAGTGTTAAATTAAAAAAAAATAAAATTAGTCTCAATGAAATGGGATCAAATATGATTTTAATGAAATTTATTGAAACATTCTAAACAAAAATGCGGCTTATCGTTACACATATTACAATACGTAACAATCGTTGGTACCTTTTGACGAATCCCTTGAATCAACCCTTTACAAATACATTCCTCTTTACAATAATATAATAATTTCCGGTGTCCTTAATACCAACTTCCTTTCACATTCCAATGACAGACTTTACTTAGAAAATCTCTTCTTCTCCCTCCACTTATTCATAGTTCCCTTTGCTCCTACCCATCATACTCGCTGGACTGATACCTGGTTGGACGTTTACGTTATTGATACAGCAGAGAACCTTCTCTCCTCCTCCCAATTACCAGTTCCATTCTTGTCATCCCACGATTTAATCCAAATATCCTACAATATCCGAACTCCAGCAATTCTTCCTAAAACCATAACATTCCGTAACCTTGACGCTCTCTCCCGTGAAACCATTCTACCAGATCTTGAGTCCCTGAATTGGGAAGAAATTTACTCCTCCTCGTCCATTGACTGTATGGTAGATATCCTCACCTCAAATCTACTCAGGATCCTAGATAACCTGCACCTTTCGTCGCCGTCCTGCTCCATGGTTGTGTCAAGAAATAAAAGATCTTCAAAAGAAACGTGAAGCTGCCCGAAGACGCTATAGACGCACAAGACTAGAGGATGACTACCAAGCGTTCAGGGTACTGCGTAACTTGACACAATCAAGAGTCAGACAAGCGAAATCTAATTATTTCCACGAAGCCCTTTCCTCTATCCCCGATCCTAAGTCTAAATGGCAACTCCTTCGAAAACTCTCCCTCTGTAAATCCACTACCTCTTCAGACATTCCAGCCCCATCTGAAGAATTGAACTCCTACTTACTATCTTCGTCCTCTTAAAATTCATCATCACCATCTTCCCTGCATCTCTGAGTTCCATCCTTTAACTCTAAAAACTTCTTTTTCTCTGACATCTCACCAACTGACTTAATCACCTCAATTATGAAATCTCGCACAAACTCCATTGGCTTTAACGGAATCCCTGTTAAATTACTAAAAACTTTGTCTCCCAGAAATTTTACCAGCGCTCCTTTTCATCTACAATTTTTCCCTGCAAAATTCAGTATTTCCTACCTCTTGGAAAAAGCCATAATCCATCCCATTAACAAAATTCCAAATCCTGCAACTCCTAAAGACTTCCGCCCGATCTCCATCTTATCTAATCTCTCTAAACCTTTAGAAAGACTAATCCAATCCCAAATGTCAAAATTCCTCGAAGAATCCAAATCGATCAATCCTTCCCAATCCGGTTTCCGATCTGGTTTCTCCACTCAATCTGCTCTTACTAAAATCACACTAGACATATACACTGCAATGGACAACAAACAGCTGACAGTTCTAATTCTCCTTGACTTTTCTAAAGCGTTTGATTCTTTGAACCATTCTATCCTTTATTCCAAACTAAAATCTCTCATCTTTTCCTACAGCTCTATTCTCTGGTTCCAGACTTCAAATTCCCAACAAACCTTTATCTTCTTTTCTTACCGTTTCTTCAGGGGTTGCCCAGGGTTCAAGTGTTTCTCCTATCCTTTTTAATACCTTTATAAATGATCTTCCTAATTCAATCCTCCACTGCTCCTACCACCTATATGCCGATGACGTTCAGATTTACCTATCCTTTCCTCCCTATGAGTTATTAGCCGCGTTTACGAGTATTCAAGAAGACCTGGACAGGATCTGCTATTGGGCGAATCAGAACGAACTAAGGTTAAACGCCGGGAAAACTCAGGCAATCATTATTGGATCCAATTCCCTCCTCACATCTATTCCCTCTCTTCCTGCCTTATTTCTGAACGCCCATCCCATCACATTCAGTTCCTCGGTAAAAAATTTAGGCATCCATATTTAGCAAACCTTATCCTGGAAACCACACGTGGCCCAAATCTTCCGAAGGTCAATCAGTACTCTTAAACTATTCCATCGTTCCCGCCATGTTCTCCCTTATTCCACTCGCAAGCTCCTTGTATCCTCTCTAATTTTCCCTCAGTTTGATTAGGGATGTATGGTATATGATGGCCTCTCGATGATGCTAGAGAAACGATTAAAGTTAATTATGAACTGTTTTTTAAGATTTGTCTTTGGCACATCGAGGCGGTCTCATGTATCCCATCTTTATACCGAATAAAAATGGCTCTTTCCTCTTACCCGTAGGCAATATTTCCTTGGATCTTTCCTATACCAAACCATTAATTCACAACACCCTCCATATATCTACAATCTCCTACAGTTCAAACCCTCAATTCACCCACTAGAGACTAGATCCCGTTTTTCCAACCTTTACATCACTTCCCACAGAACAAAAAAAAATACGAATGCTCCTTTCTGGCCCGTTCTACTAGTTTCTGGAATTCCCTTCCATCAAACATCCGCCATGCTCCTTCCCTTTCTACATTTAAATTCCTTCTTTTCCAGCACCTTCTGACATCCCAAAATGACGCTGCCTGACATATATTTTAAATATGAAATATATGTTTATATAATTTTTTTCCTTTGGTTCAATCTTTACAGTATTTGTTTAGTTTTTTATATTGTTATTTTTGTTACTAGAATATTTCATTTCTTATATTTGTATTTTTTATTTATGTTTTAATTGTATTATCTTTCATTAATTCTTGGTCTAATATAGATCCTTTATTATTTCAGAGTTAATGTTATTTTAAGAATACTAAGTATTAGTACAATGTTACTAATAATTTTTGTTTTATTTAATTTTTTTTTTTTGTTTCTTTTTTAATTTGGATTCTGTTATCAACTCATATATTTCTCATTTTTTTCTAACATAAATTAGCTTCTGAAGATTGTTTTTATTTTATTTATTTTGTATTGTATACAAATTCATCAATTATTGTAAATAGTAGTTAATCATGTTCATCTTGTCTGTTGGCCAGACATATTGTATATTTAAACTGTACAAAGCTGTTATTCTAAAGGGACCCAGTCCCAGAATAAAAATTATTTTTTATCTATTTATCTATCTATCTATTTTTGGTAATATTTGTAGCTGTCTTACAGTCTGTATGTCTGACTGTCTTAGCCAGCATACAACATTGCATCGCTCACCGGCTGCCGGCCAAACGGAAAGGACAGCAATTTCGGCGCCGGGCTCAACGTGTTGAGGGTCTTTTTTTGACCGAAATTTTTATTATAATTTTAGTTAAACACATCTTAGGAATGGTTTCATAAGATTTTTTTTCGGAGCTCGCTGACATGACCATATTTTTGGCTATTTATTCCTCTCAACGACGGAAATGTTTCTATGGTTTTTACCTGTTCCAAACCTTAAAAAAAAATAAATAAATAAATAAAACCTTTCTATATAACCGAAATTCTCATTCTCCATTCATTGACACTAAACAACATTCATGAAAGCCAATCAATCAATATTACACTCCTTCACCTAGAAATGAATCCTTTCTCGTTCGTTTCTCATCATTTTGAGAAACGAAGGAGAAGGCTACCCATCTATATCCGCAAAATCACATCTCGGTCTTCATTCAAAACATCATCTCTTTCATTACCTGCTTGAATCCTACGTAGTACACGTACCTACGCAAAGGTGTATATAACATTGTTTTTACATTAAATATAATAGTAGCCAGGCGATGAGCTACTATTAGTTTCATTGTTTCTTTTCTAAGGGGACTTGGTCACAGATTTTTTTTTTTTCATTCCATTTCAACATTTCCAATAAAAAAAAAAATGATGGTTCTAGGTATTGAGAAATTCCAACGTAGCCAAGAGAAGTTCGTCTCCTGGATTCATTGGTGCCAATCCTCAATCTACTCCTGCTAGATCTCCCCTCAGGCCACCGACTCCAAGCTCAACGAAACGTAGAATATCCGACAAGTCTGCCTTGTCAATAACTGGAGGTAAGTTATCGACATTGTATAATATATTATGTACTTAAATATATCAATAAATATTACATTCCCCAATTCAAGAAAAAAACAAAAAACATACATCCCCTTTGCTGTAAATGCACAGAAGTATACGTACAACGTATTGGTACTTCTCGAACTGGATATATTATTGAATGAGGTTTATTTCTGTTGATGGAAATATTTTTGATTACTGTATATATTTCAAGTAAAATGTTATACATATTCCATATCATCACTTAGGGATATTATTACTTTGACTTAGTTATAAATAAAATATTGTCGGAGCAGATACTAGAGGAAGATTTCATTAGAAAAACTCAAATATATCTTAATATCAATTTCTAATATTGAAGAGTATAATTATTCTGAATAAAAGATTTGGAACTTTCTCTTATTTTTTACTTTCATTTATTTTCACATGAATAAATCATTAATAACGTTTAGATTAAATGTTTAGAGGTCACTTTTAGTCTACTTCATACTTGCTAGTAAAAAATAGTCCAAATATTTGAGCAATTCTATGTATGTGATAATGAAAGTAAATTGTAACCAAATAATGACCAAATTATTATAATGTACATAGTTGACGTAGAGAAGTAAACATATATGATATAATTGACCTTTATTTATTCAATATGGAAAATATTGTAAGTACTATTAAATACAAATAATTTAGAATATGATATGGATAATTATTAAAAACTATCATTTTTAAATAGATTATATTTTGTTGAAAATATTATTTTAATATAAAATTTTTGGTTTGGTTTTTAATTAGTTAATCTGAAGATGAGGCATTAAGAACCTAGAAACGTTATTAATGATTTATTAATGTAAAAATAAAAAAAGAAGAGAAAGTTTCAAATATTTTATTCAAATATATCTATTTGATGTCCACACTAAGGAAAATAAGTGGCCTCAAATGAAAGATGGAAAAATTTCCCAGAAGATTTAGAAATCCCTTCTGAAGAGGAAAGTAAGTGCCTAAGTAACGTCATGCAGAAAATTTAAATATTAATATTTCTAAGAATATTCGCCCATTTCAAGTTGCTGTTATTCTTCTATCGTTCAATGTCCCGGTTCTTACCTTCTTTATTTAATTAGCTTCAAAATAGTGCATAACAAGCCTCTACCTTTATTGGCTAATCAACGGTGCGAGGAAGCAAGGATTAAAAAAAAGGAAAAGTACAAAAAAGAAAATTTGAATTTTACATTTTCATCTTTGTGATTTTTAATTTTCCCGTCTTTTTAAAAAAAAAAAATTATTTACTTTCAAATACGTTTGTATGAAATATATAGTAAAGGAATGTAATGTGATCGTGACAATTTTCGAATTTAAGCTTTCACTGGAAATAAAACTTTTAAGGTCCCCTGTCCAATAATCTAAATAACCCAGTAGCGCCAAAAGGTCTTTTTGTGTGTGTGGGGTGGTAAGTCTAGCACGAATATGTCATATTTAAGACAAATATAAACTTGTTATAACGATGTAAAATTTAATGGGCTTCAATATCATTTAGGTTTAATTCTGATTGAAATAGTCTGACAGGGGCTAAATTTTATATATTTTATTCTAAAGTATCTTTAATTTTGTAGATTTCAAAAAATCAACCATATCATCTTATAAGCATTGATAAAAACGGCTAAATATAAATGTTGTACAGATCTGATAGCAAACTAAACAGCAGAGTGAAAATATACTTATTTCTTTTCTCAACACGAGAATGCTTATTATGATATAAAAAAAAAAAACTTATATAAAGAGTTGTGGAACGTAATGTAAAGTGACGTAGCACATAAACGTAGTTAATTGTTGGACATAAGAATTTCACATTGTTATATTAATTAATTACAAAAGCAAATAATATATAATATCAGGTCTGCAATGCTATAGGAGGAAAAAGAGAGGTTACAAACAAGATCTCGACATATACAAATCTGTCTTTTGCCAACTGTACTGCTCTGAGGGCCCATTTATACTGCAGTCCTTTCTTGAACAAGGTTCTATATAATTCTAGGATACTCCACTACTGCTTCAGCCTTCAAAACGCCTCCAGTATAAACGTCCCCTTAGAGAGTAGTTGGCCATACCACACCATCATTGAAAACCACCTTACAGAGGCGCCAGTTAAGGTCGTTTGGGCATGTGTGCAGAATGAACGAAAACCGAGAAATAAGAAAAATAATAGAGGCTTATTTAACTTGAAAAGACCTACAGGAAAGCCTGGGATGCAGTGCAATTACTACGTTGTCAGGGTAGGATAAAGGAAAGACTCTCGAGCAAATGGAGAGGATTGGCTCCGGTGGGTAGAGGCTCCTCTGTGCTGAAAGGCTTTTACAGGAAGGAAAATAAGTAGAAGAAGATATGATTTCATCTGAAACATACATTTCAAACGAAACTGGATATAATGTTTCTCAACTCCAGCTTTACTTAATAGTTCTTAAATTGATTTTAACAACGTAGGTGAAAATCGTTTGTTGCCTTCACCAGATTTTGTAAAATTCAAAATCCTTGATACTCAACTCATAGGGGGCCCGAAAGGTAAATTTCTGTATCATGGAACCTTTTATTTACCATTTTTTTTTAAATCCTGATGCTGATTCCGAAAATGAAAAAAATACACATAAAACACATAT
The DNA here is from genome assembly GCA_023052935.1 of Piezodorus guildinii. NCBI lineage: Eukaryota > Metazoa > Arthropoda > Insecta > Hemiptera > Pentatomidae > Piezodorus > Piezodorus guildinii. The sequence continues at coordinate 9,491,174 of CM041295.1, read as the reverse complement.
TAAACAAATATTTCACAATTTTCATTCGCCTTTCCGCTTATATCTTCATATCAACTGCCACCCATGAATAATCTTGATGAATTTTAATTATTTAAAGGTTTTCATACTGGCTGGAGACAGCCAATAATAAAAATGAGTGCTCGACCCTTTCTGGAAGCAGATATAAGATAAATAAGTATACAAGCTAATTAAACTCTGGAAAATATTCGCACCCATATATATCCTCATAGCCTACCACTAGTAATCGGAAAAAAACTTTTATATCATGAAAATCCATTAACCTATTCCAAAGATATAAGCTGAAAAGCGAATGGAGATTAGATATTATAAACTCCAATGATAGAGAATGTCTGAAAACAATTATTTATTAAAACCACATTAATTACATACTTTGCCTAATGGACCAACCAGGTTTTTATAAAATACCTCGATATTCTATAAAATGTCTATGAATATTTATATGTTGTTGATTGTTTTTATTATTGAAGAATTTTAGTAATATAAGCAAGTTAGTGATAAAGAATAAGATAATAGACAAATGTGATTGTCAGTCCTGGGGTGACAGGTCAAGGCAATCATTAATCATTAATACAACTTGCCTGTCTTGTTATGCATATTACGTATTTACTTAACCGAAACCTTTGTTTTAAAGTTTGATCAACCTTAACATAATATTTAGTTTTGTTAAATATGAGTGTATGAGTGACTCTTATCAAAGGGCCTAGCGGTATAAGCATGTGAAATCTGTCCCAGGCATGTCAGCACCAAATTTACGCTATTGATTCATGTCTATGAGAAACCACCTTTTGCAATGTTTGACCCCTTAATCACTATGGGAGGGAAGTTATAGAAGAGGAAATATATTCTTTTTTCTCCTGAACGGCTCAACCGATTCTCACGAGAAAAATATATTTTGGGATTTTCAAAAATAGTAACAATTTTTTGGTCAGGTTGGATTGGTTCATCTACAATTATTTTACTATTACACCATACAGCTATATACATGTATGTATTGTCTCGCATCAATATGAGCATAAATCATGAAAAAACTAAATGCATGAGAGTGGGTAGGAAGGAAACCACGGCAATAATGAGAATTCTGAAATTGAAGGGAAAAGTTTTGGAGCAGGTCTAGGATTTCAAGTACTTACGTGCATGTCTAAAAAAAAGTGGAAGTTTCAACGGGGCGGTATCTGGTAGGAGCGGCAGGGAGAATGTTCCACGCGGTTAAAAGAGGGTTCCCCAACAGAATAGAGGTCACTAAGAAAACAAAACTATCAGTTTACTATTTGACTTTCCTGCGTATTCCCTCCTACTCCTCTGAGTTGTGTACCCTCTCAAAGCATAGAAACGGGATCCAAACAATGGAATTGAGGTACCTAAGTTAGAGGGAAAACCAGGAGAAATAGGATTCGGAATACGACTATTAGGTCAAACCTTGTTGTACAACCGCTGGAAACCATCCTAGAGGAAAATAAACTGATATGGTTCGGCCACCTCCTTCAAATGGATCCGAGTAGGACTGCTAGGATGACCTACGAGATTCAAGTAGAAGGAAGAAGACCTAAAGGTAGAACACGGACCACCAAAGAAGAAGGAGTAAAAGAGGCGTTAAGGAAGCGTGGGCTGGATTGGAAGAGGAGAAGAGAACTGGTTGAGGAGAGGGATATGTGGTCCAATCTCTACAGAGGGCATCCGAACACTGCGCAGGTGGGAGAGAGGACAAGACTATGAGGATGATGAAATGAAAACAAAAAATTATCCAGGGATCAAGTTTCCTCAGAATAAAGAACAACGAACAAAAATAAATCCTTATGGTCTAGTTAGTTAAAGAAATTATTTATAACAAAAAATATATATAAAATATATAATATAATATATATATATATATATATATATATACACGGAGGATTGAGATGCGAGTAGGTAGTGGAAGAGTTGATGTTTGAAGCAGGAAAGAAAAATGGCTTTACGAATAGAGACGGGCAGCGAATTCCAGAAGGATGAGGAACGAACGAGAAACGATTTTTGAAAGGATGCAGTTTTATGTGATGGGATATAAATATTGATTGACTGGGTTCTAGTATTTAACGAATGGATATACGAGCGGAGGGTGAGGAGCTCAGTCATGTAGGAAGGTTTTATATTTTTTATGCTTGGAATTGGTAAGAAACAAGGAAATATTGTCGTCGCACAGATGATAAAGCCATTTTAAGATGGTATAATAGCCAGAAATATGGTCACGTCTACGGGCTCCGAAAATAAATCTTATAAAGCAGTTTATGAGTCGTTTTAATTTTATTTCTAGTTCACCAGTTAGTCCACCGTACACCAGGCAGCTGTAGTCAAAGTTTGGGAAGATAATAGAGGAAACAAGTAGCTGACGGGTTTTCAAAGGTAAGGATTCACGGAATCTATAGACCTGTTTGAGTATGGAAATGGATTTTCGGGATATTCCGGAAGTATGGTTATTCCAGGATAGGTTTTTGTTAAAGGTAACTCCGAGGTTTTTAACAGTTTTCTAGAACGGAACAGGGACTTTATTGAGAAAGAACAACGGGTAGTATGGAAGGGAGTTCAAGGTTGGTTTGGAGCCGATGAGGATTGCCCATTGACAGATTTGATTTATATCATAGTGTACTTTATGAGATGCTTCTATAAGATTAGAAGGGTCAAAAGAAAAGTATATTTACAGATTATCGGCGTAAAGATGGTATCGGAAGCGACGAATGGAATCTGGTAAATCATTTACATAAATCGAAAAAAGAGTAGATGAGGAAGATGGTTGGGGGTTCGGTCATAAATTAGAAACACATGTACTTGTTTTAAATGTTAACACACATTTCTAATTTATGACCGAACCCCCAACCATCTTCCTCATTTAATTTATCAAAGGTCAACAAAAACTCCATCATTATTGAAAAAAGAGTAGGTGAAAGGAAAGAACCTTGAGGAACACCACGTGACAGGAAGAGAGATGAAGGACATTTGCCAGAGATGACTACTGTCTGCGAACGATGTGATAAGAAGGAATGGAACCATTTCATGGTACTATTGGATAAGGACAAGTTACGGAATTTGGATAGTGTAATTTCATGATCAACACAATCAAAAGATTTGGTAAAATCGAATAGGGTTAGGATTGTTATTTTTTGTCCCTCAATGGAGGACTGTATGTCCTGTGTGATTCTTAATAAGGCGGATTGGGTGGAATATCCAGAGCGAAAACTTGATTGAAAAGGGTTTAGGAGAGTAGTTTGGTAAAATTGGCAGTTTCTATGATATCGGGCTGAACATTGTCAAAAGTCGATGAATTCCTCTGTTTAAGACACCAAATATGGACAAAGATATCTTGGTACCTGAAAGACCTACAGACGAGCATACGTGTAATACTCAAAGGTTTCGAAGTGTTGAAAATCTGTAACCTACATTTTTCAACTTTGTGTAAGGTGACCACAGCTATTTTTTTTCACACCATGTTAATTAAGTGAAAGAGAAATACAAACTAATTGGGATTGTTACCCTGACATGTAAATAAAAAAAAAATCTGATAGAAGTGAGGATTATCTAAATAATACCCAAGGATATAAACCAAGTTAAACTGTTGTAACAGTATTTATGGCAGAACTAAGTATATTCTTTACTTATATAAAACGTAACTACAAAGATTTGTTTTTCTTTTTTAATGTCGCTAGGATAAAAGCAAAACTATTTAAAAAGTTAATCTAAAATGCTATGATATCAGATTTGCATGGAATACTCAAGAGAGAGGGAGAGGGATAGGGAGAGAGAGCGGGAGAATGAGAGAAAGGGAGGAGAAAGAGAGAGAGAGTGATGAATTTGGTTGAAGATATGAATTTCTAAAAAATGCTATATCTAGTAATTTACTCAAAATATTTAGAAATTACAGAATTAAATGTATTTTAATAAAAAACACCGCTAAGCAATCCACAACCCAACAATACGTTAAACTGTTTAAAGGTCTGAAATAACGAATTCAATTCGCACTTTTTAACTGTTCGTTGACTACTTCATTGTGACCATTAAATATTGTTATATTATATCATAGATAGAGAATATATTTAGATTTCTTCATCATAATTATACTTTTTGTTTGGTTTAATAATTGTAAGATGTATTTTTGGCAATCCCAAAACAAAATAATTTCATTCTAAAATTTACAACGGCCGGTTTCAAGTGTCTCCAATAAATATTTTATAGTATATTAATATAAATGTTAAATTTGTTTTTAATTTCACGTAGCTTATTTGATTTATAGTGTCCTAAAATACTGCGTTGAGGAACACAAGCATACTGGTTAAAAGGGATGAATAGGAACTATTAGGATTTACTTTGAAGGACCTGTCAGTGAGATAATGAGGAAGTATGTTGGTGGAAGGAATTTACGGAGTTTGTAAAGCAATCCCGGGTGCCACACTCGGTCGAAGGCCTGTTCTACATCGAGGAAGGCTACCGTGCAGTACAATCCGCGCCACAATGAAGACGAGACAACGTCCACCACACGATGGCATTGTGGGATGTTCGGAAACCAAACTGATGACCTGGGATAATGTGATTGGAATCAAGGATGGGATATATGCGTTTAAGCAGTAGTTTTCACAGGATTTTACCCCATGATGCATATAAGAGAGATGGGGCGGTAGGAGAATGGGTATTCTAGAGGCTTTGTGGGTTTGAGGATCATTTTAATGATGGATAATTTCTAGGAAGCGGGAAAATATGTGGAGCGGAGAACGGCATTACTAAGTTATTAGGTCGTGTCCAGGGGCTTTGCGGGATGGTAACTCTGGATGATGTTTGATATTTCGGATGGATGGAACGCTTTAGGGGAAAGATTCATCTGGAGGGGAATATCCAGTTCTGCTTCAATAAATTTGGGGTGATGAGGATTAAGGATATCAGGATGAGGGTTATATATTTTAGAGAGATGTTCTGCGAACGTCCGGGATTTTTTGTCGTCTGTTCTTGTCCAGGATTTAGATTCATTTAAGAGAGGATGATTAAAATCTTCGAACTTCAGGAGCTTTTTAGTGGTCGTCTATTTTTTTTTTTTTTTTCACGCATTACTTCGTGAAGGAGAGTGGCTGTGTGCCGCCCCGTTGTTAGGCGCCTTACCCTATATTTCTAGGCACGCCTCTCCTTCTCTTCCATTCTCAATTTCTTGATGACGTCCGCAGCCAGACATTGGCCCGCCATCCAGTTCTCCTGAGAAAGTAGCATGAGGTTGACGATGTTGTCAGGTGTAGCTTCTGATCTGCATATTTCTTGAAATTCTTCCCTCTCTACTTGAAAACGAGGACAGCAGAAGAATACGTGTTCTACTGTCTCATCTATTGTTGGGCATCTTGGACATTCTGCTGTATTGGTGTAAACCGTAATTGGTAGGCTCTGAAGCAGCCATGTCCAGTGAGCATTTGGGTTAGGTAGTAGTCCACTTCCCCGTGGCTTCTATCCATCCAGGGTTGGATGCAAGGTACCAGCATATGGGTCCACCTTCCGCTCACTGCCAAATCCCAACGTCGCTGCCACTTTTGGACTGTCTGCTTCCTCTCTTCGGTTCTAGGAACGGGGACAACACTTTTATACGTACGTTGCCTTTCCTCCGACTGCAGTTCAATGGGTGGCATCCTGGCCACCACACATGCAGCTTCGTAGGATACTGTGCGAAATGCACTTATCACCCTCAGAGCGCTTAGGCGATAAACTGACACAATGGGTCTCCTGTAAGAAAGTGTGTCCAGGGCATTATTCCATATTGGGGCTGCGTATAAAAGAGTGGATGAGACGACGCTCGCCATTAATAGTCTCCGACTACTTCTAGGTCCGCCTACGTTGGGCATCAATCGGGCTAGAGCTGTGGTCACTCCTGCTGCTTTGATGCATACTTTCTGGATATGCTCCTTGAATTTTAGCCTTTCATCAAGTATAACCCCAAGATATCTCAGTGAGGGCTGGGACCGTATCTCTTGCCTGCCCACTCTCAGGATTATTTCTTCTCTCCTTTTACGGCTACTTATAAGAAGTAGAGTTATCGGTAGTAGTCATCTTAAGTAAAGTTTGAGTTTTGAATTTCCTGAGTTCTGATTTTAGTTTGTTGGTCAATTAGATATAATTATTTTTATCTGAAGGATATCTTGTCCTATGCCACTTCGATCTTGCTCTGTATTTTTCTCTTTATAAGATACGATTGTGCTGAGGCAGTGCAGTCTGTTGAGTAGTATTGATATTGAATGTGGATGAAGTGTTATCTTTTATGCTGTTAGTTATTGAGTCCGTCAGTATTCCTACAGCTTTATCAATGTCATGCCTTGTCTTTAGTGGAATTTTTAGGTCCTATGTATTCTCCAAGTCGCATCGGAATCCGTACCAGTCCACTCATCCTGTAATTAATGGTTAGGAACAAAGCTCAAATGTAAGGATAGGAGAACTGGACTGTGATCTGATGAATTTCCGTTCTAAATCGCGTTTTAAAAGCACTTGAGTGTGTATTAGATAAAATAAAATAGAAGATTTAAATAAAAATAAATTATGATAATACAAACATGTAAAAAAATTAATTTCGTAAAAAATGTAGTACTTTTTGGAAATCAACACCTCAATTCACGTAAATTAGGTTTTACTATTTTATAGTGAAGTATGATTTGAACTTTATCTTCTTTTTTTTTTGTAGGCCTTCCTTACATGCTGGAAAGGGCAGGGTTGGATGTTCAGCAAGGTAAATTTTGAAAAATTCAATAATTTCTTTGTTAAATGATTTTACTTCTGGGTTTTTTTCCTCACGAAATTTCAATAAATATTACTTCTGTTTCGAATTCTATTGATTCCTTTAACATTGTTAATATGTTGTAGAAATTGAGAGGAATAGAGAATTTTACAAAAACGCCGACGTCCGGCCACCGTTTACGTATGCATCTTTAATCAGACAGGTAAATAGTTTTTCCAGAGATACTAGAAGGCATTACATTGAAAATATATAACTTTTGAAGATTAATAAATGTGAGTGAATAAATCAGTGATATAAAAAGAAACATGAATAGCTTTATTAATGAAATTGAATTAATATAGTTATTCCCCATAATATATACATTTTTTTGTGATACAACCTTAAATAAAGTCAATAGAATAACAAAAAATATTAAATAGATTTTACTTTTTAAAAATATTGTATTTTCTCCAGTCCATCATTGAATCACCTGACAAACAATTGACGTTAAACGAAATCTACAATTGGTTTCAAAACACCTTCTGCTACTTCAGGAGAAATGCAGCTACCTGGAAGGTAAAACCCATTTCACTTTCTTTTTTGTCATAATCTCCATGATTATTATGTCGTGTAAATTTTACTATTTTTTTTTACAAAAAAAAAAAAAGAAGAAAAAAATGAGATGTTTGTCTTATAACATAAGTAATATTCCATAAGTTAATATATTCCATCATATCTTTTAACATATTACAAAATGATTAATAACCCAATCGTTAATTATATTTTATGCGGCGAAATCAGAAACACAATAGTTCTTCACATTTGCTTCGTCTTTATTTTTTAAACTAAAGATTTTTCAAATATTCATTATATAGTATATAATATATAAATATATAATTTATTTTTTTATTATTATATTTATTGTACATTTATTATTATTGAATACAGAATCAGATAACTACTTTTTCTACTTTCTGGTGAACATAAAAATAACAACATACACGTTAAATATAGAATATCATAAGTTTGATCTTTCCTATTTTTTGCTATAAAAAATATAATATCTGTTTTTGATAATATTGGAGGTGAATAAATAACCTGTAGAATACTTTTTATTTTTTGATATTTTGATTTTTCTTTGAATTGTAAATCTTGGACTATTAATTTTTTTTATCCACAGTGATCCAATAAAACATAATGGGATATAAACATCAGTGGGTAATTGACACAGTGAAACTTCTAATAATTAATGTAAAAATTGATATTAATATTAAATATTAAGGCGCTAAAATAATGTTAGCTAATTTTTTTTTTTATAACTTTTTTTCTTTATCCACACCTGTTTATACATACATATAACAATCAGTGGATTGTCTGTCAGATTTATTACAATAAAAAATGGCATGTCAGGCATGAGGAAGATGACAATACCCAGTGGTATCTCTTCCGTGGCATGTTTTAATTCAAAAGATTATAGAAGATCTCTCATCCATTACCTTTTCAGTCTTCTCCTGATGTTGTGGGGCATATTTGTTGTTGCCATTTGTTCTATGAGAGGGTTGTAATGTCCTAGTAATTTGTTGTGAAATCGAGAGTAGTGAGTTCGTATGTATTCGCTGACGGTAGGCATGTGTAAGTCTGTATGTTAAGTTGTGTTTGAAACATACCAAGGTGCTTGCGTAATTTGTCTAAGTATTTTTGACTGAAAAGTTTGAAGTCTTTGTATATGAGTCTTTTTTGCAGCTCCGATAATTTGAGAGGCGTATGACCATATTGGTTTTAGTAAGTATGTGTAGGTGGCAAGCTTCTGTCTTAATTTTAGTTTTGATTGTCGTCTGAGTAGTGTGTGCAGCAGTCTACTTCTTTGGTTTAGTGTCTTTCGTTTTTTCTTAATCTGCGGGTCCCAAGTCATTCTCCTGTCAAAAGTTAGTCCAAGGTAATTGAAACTGTCTGTTTGTAGTATTGGTATATTATCGATGTACACTGGTGGGCAGGTTTCAGCAGGTCTTGCTTTCCACAGCTTGCACCAATCCTGTACTTTGTAAGTGATGTTGTATAGTCAGTGAGGCTTGAGTATGATCTTCTTGTTTTGATAAGATTGCAGTGTCTGCGTATGTTGCCGTCAGGATGTTTGAACTGTCTAGTATGACGTGCGAGTATAATATATATAGCAGTGGTGCAAGTATTGAACCTTGGGGCACACCTGCCAGCACTGGTCTTATTGAAGAAGTTTCTGTACCCTGTCGGATGGAGAAAAATCTGTCAGAGAGAAATGATTGAATAATAAGAAAGTATGTGTGTGGTAGTATCTTTTTGAGTTTAAACAGGAGACCCTGGTGCCAGACTCTGTCAAATGCTTGAGCTACGTCCAGGAATACACCTGTTGCATATAATTTTTGCTCAAGCGCAGTTGAAATGAAAACAGTCCCTCTGTGTAGTTGATGTGTTGTGGAGTGGAATTTCCTAAATCCAAATGGATGATCGGGTATTATTTGATTATCACCTAGTATGTCTATTAATCTTTTGTATAATAATTTTTCAAATATTTTGGAGCAAATAGAAAGCAAACTCATTGGGCGGTAGGAAGAGGGGTCGTTTTTGTCCTTGTTTGGTTTATTAATCATGGAAATGTAAGAGTATTTCCATTGTATTGGAAATTTTGTAGTCCTAAGTATTGCATTATAAATAGTCGTGAGAAACACTAGAGCCTTTCTTGGCATTTGCTGGAGTGCTACAGCATTTACAAGGTCGTGGCCAGGAGCTTTCTTTTTTTGTAAGTCTTTAATGTGTTCTGCGACCTGTGATGGAGTGAAGGAAGGAGGAGGCAATGAGAGCTGTAGTGGAATGTCTAAGGTTTTGAGTACAAATTCGTCGTGTTCTTTATTAGTGTCGTCAGTATTTGGTGTGAAAACAGATGAAAGATGGTCAGCAAAGAGTTCAGATTTTTCTTCATCCGACACGGCCCAGGAACCGTCTTCTCTCCTTAAAGGAGCCGACACCGTGCGATGCTTCAAGACGTTTTTTGTGTGTCTCCATATCAGTTCCTAAATTAAGTACACTCTGTAGAAATCCCAGTCCATATTTTTCTGAGTGAGTGATGGTCTTTTATTTACTTCTGAGGGTTCATCATGAAGAATCAGGTGTACTAAGGAGTGATCAGAGCAAAGATCGAAGCCAGTTTTAACAGTGTGAGGTACAGTTCTAGGTCCTTTAGTTATAAAAAAGTCAAGTAAGTCAGGAGTTTTGTGTAGAGAATTTGGCCAGTATGTAGGGGTATTTGGGGAGATTGTGTCCAATGAAAGATTTTGGAGGAGACTTAACCGATTTCCTCCTCGTGTGGTGCAGAGCCAGGAACCCCAGTTGTAGTGTTTGGCGTTAAAATCGCCTCCAGCGATAAAGCATCTCCCTAATATTTAGTTTAATAAAGTCAGAAACCATTGTTGGTGTCAAAACGTACCTTGGCGGACAGTACACAGCTGCAAGAGTGATAGTGTGGTGCTGAGTGTAAAGTGTGATGCCTGTTGATTGTATTATCGGTGAGATGGGTAGTTCTACAGAGTTATGTTTAAGAACTGCTCTGATCAGTATAGCCGTTCCATCATGTGCTGTCTTGTCCGCGTGGTCTGTTCTGTACATAATGTAACCTGGAATGTAAAATTTTGAACGTGGTGTTAGGTGAGTTTCAGTTATTAGTGCTACGTCTGTCCTATTTTCATGCAAATATAAGTCAAGCTCAGTTCTATGTTGGTTAAGTCCGTTAGCGTTCTAAAGGAGTATTGACAAGGTACCCACTGTTAAGTTACTAGGGTCCATATGATGTGCACCACTCTTGTGAAATCTGTGATAAATGTTGGAGAATACTGAAAAGGGGGTGGATAAGATTATTAAGTTCTCTGATTATGTCTAACATTTGGGAAGAACTACTTACAGTTGGAGGAACCTGTTGGGTAATACATTTTCCCATACCTGACAGAATTGGTTGCTGTTGAGGTCCAGAGCTAAATCTCGGTTGTGCTGGCAGAGGGTGCTTCTGAGGTCCAGAGCAGGTTTTTGGTCGTGCTGGCAGAGGGTGCTTCTGAGGTCCAGAGCAGGTTTCTGGTTGTGCTGGCACATGATTTTGCGGAGTTGGAGGATACTGAAGAGGTAAAGAGTACTGAGGAGGCGGTGCATACTGAAGGGGCGAAGGTTGCTGCGGCGGTGGAGGGTAGTGGGATGGCTGACTGAGGGTCGGGAAGTCTTCTGAGCGAGGAGGCATCTGCGCTGGTTGAAGGTGTGTTGGTCGTTGGAACTATCTTCTGGCATTTATAAGGTCCCTTAAAGTTTGACAGCCCTTATAGTTTGCTGGGTGTTCTCCACCACAGTTAGCACACTTAGCTGGGGCGTCTCTCGGCTTGGTGCAGGTAGTGCTAACATGATTAAGACCACATCTAACACACCTCGGTGGATGGTTACAGTATGATCTTGTGTGACCGTACTGCTGGCACCTTAAGCACTCTGGGATGGTTCTCTTTTTTCGAGGTTCTTCAATTTTTATTCGAGAGTAATAAATATACTCGATTTCAAATATTTTTTATTTTATTTTAAACTTTTGATGGCCTGCTTCTTTTTCAAAAATGACACAAAATGTGAGTAGTTTTGAACAGCATCGATAAAAATAGGTGGTACCTTTTCATTTTTGTTTGTCGTTTGTTCAGAGAAATGTTTTGGTTCAGTAGTTTGTGAGAGTACTTCAAAGCTGTTGCTGGTAGTAATAACCTGACTTGGTCGTTTTTGATGTGGTGTGTTTTTATCACTATTGAGAGGCCTTTTTCTTCCTATCACTAGCTCCCATGCATTATTTTCTTCACATGTTAGAATGTCCATTTCACTAACCGAAAGCGCGGGCGCTGACGGCTCCCCCATCAATGGGGTGGAATTTTTGTTTATTAGCACTTCTACTAAAACGAAACGAGCCTAATAATTAGTAATTTAGTGATTGGAAACACTGCATTAAACTGTAAAACTAAGTTCAAAGAATATTAACAAAAATTTGTAACCTATATCTGTCTCATGTGATTTTCCGTAAGCTTGACAAATATAAGTTATTATAAACTCCCGGAAAAGTTAACAAACTTTTAGAAAAACGTTTTTGAACACTAAAACGCACTTGAACGCACTTTAGAACATGGTTTTATTCAAAATAAAGCGGCACTAGAAAGAGTAACCTCATTCCTGTTTGGCGTCCAAAATGGCATCCTGTTAGCTAAATAAAAGAAGAATATTTTATATTTATTGTAAGAAGTGAGGAAAATTCGTTTTGGAAACGATCGTTGCAAGGAGAAGTCTCTATGTTATTACTCTTAATGTTCTAAAACTTGAGATTCAAGTATAGCACCATGAATGTTATAGTCTTTTCTTACAGCTTGCTTTATCTCGGGTATTTCTGTGTGTGTATATATGTTAAGGAACACTAATATAACATGAGAAATGTGTGAAGGTTATTTGTTAGGATTTTTTTATTTTATTCCTCCCATTTTAATATTACTGCTTCAAAGTCACTGATATGGAATGGAAGAGTTCGGGGTTCAATAATTGGATCATTATTGTCCGATAGCACACATCGGTATACCTGGTGAAAATAGTGTTAAGATGGTTCGGGATATCAATGATATAAACTATTTAAAGAATGGGACCAATAATATTGCTTGAGGAAGATGGAAAAACTGAATAATAAGAGGAGAATAGAGACTATTGTGATTGAGTTTTAATGATTTGTCGATTAGCTAGGACTGTTGAATAGCTAAGTGGGAGGAGTTTATGGAATCTCGGCTACCTATCTCCCTCCTCTCCTTTTTGAAAGATGAAACATGAAAGTCTAGCACTGTATGAAATCCCTGGATATGGCTTGCAATTCGTGGAAGGGAAGGTTGGAGAGGGATATTCTATCCTGGATAATATAAAATATTGTATTCAGCTTATCCGACCAAGTTTCACTGTGTCAATGGCTACAAATATCGAGATTCAGGTTTCGAAACAGGTTATTTATTGATGAATAAATACAATCATGTGTTTATTATATTTTTTTTTGAATAATGATTTTAATCAGGAGAGGCAGAAATCATTGGAGTTATAAGCGTTGACAGTTTTCTCATGAATTATAGAATGCAGTCCGGCACAACCTATCACTTCACAAATGTTTCATGCGGGTGGAAAACATTAAAGGTGCCGTATGGACTGTTGACGAAGTGGAATTCCACAAAAGGAGACCCCAACGCTGTACCAGCGGGTATGTCAACAACGAAAAGGTTTAAACAGCTACACTATTACCTTCTTCCAAACATACCGATTGGGGGTCTAAAATATAAAACATCATTTCTTTTTTTTTGTCAATTGATTATAATATGTGTGGCTTAGCATGTTTTGGCATCAAAATCCTAAGTATACAAAATATATCACATACATACATCTATATATATATATACATAGTTACATACACAACCGAGAAAGGGATCGTCAAGCAGAAATCGCTGGGAAGCAGAAGCAGGTAAACCCCAATCGGAAATGTATTGTTAGACAGCGAATAGTGGCAGCATAGTTTTTCTCTTTTTTCTTTTTCTCTTTTTCACTTTCATTTCTTTTTGAAACTTTTACCCCTCTTCTCTGTTATGTTCGTGTCGGGAGTTTTTGTTCTACAAAACTTGTGTTCTCTGTGTACTTTATACAGAACGCTATCCGCACGAATCTCTCTCTTCACAAGTGTTTCGTCAGATACGAGGATGATTTTGGTTCGTTCTGGATGGTGGACGATGCAGAATTCGTCAAGAGGAGGCACTTATCACGGGGCCGGCCAAGGAAATACGACCCTGCCACCGCCCTCCCATCTCTGTAAGGCCACAACAGCCAATCACTTTCTCTCTCTTTCGCCTGCCACTCTGCTTGTCTTACTCTCAATATTATGGCTGCTATAAAGCTGTATTGGATGTGCCTTGCATATATGGCTCCTCTTCTCCAAATATTGGAGTAAACCACACACTGGCCAATGTTTCCTTTCCTCTCTATTTATTGCTAACCATTGAAAAATCGATCATCAAGATTTTGAGAAATTCATACGTCTCTTCTTTTATTAAGTACATATGTAAGGTGCATTGCGATTCCATTTAATACTCGCTAACACGCAATTGTTGTTCCATAAGAAAAATTATGATAATAATTATTATTCTCTTATTATACCAAGTTTATAATTAAACAACAAACATGGTTGTGTTTCACATAACAAAGAGTGGATTAAACGTTTCGAGTAAAAAAATATTATCAGGATATCATTACCGGAAGGATATTTAATGAAAAATGAGTTCTGTATCAATTACTGTCGTTTATATATAAAATATCTACCACTTATTAACACATGAAGGTCTAATGTAGAAAGATAGGTAGGCCGGGTACTGTGCAAAGAGCTCATGCTCAATTGGAGGCCCAGTGAGACCTTTATAATAAATAACAGTAAGTTCCTAATGAAGAAGAATATATATTTGATAAAGGTACTAGATATATTTGATAAAGGTACTAGATATATTTGATAAAGGTACTAGATATATTTGATAAAGGTACTAGATATATTTGATAAAGGTACTAGATATATTTGATAGAGATACTAGATATATTTGACAAAGAGACTAAATATATTTGATAAAGAATCCAGATTCGTTCCCTTCCCTCCCCAAATACAGTGAATGTCAAAAGTATTCGGAATTCGTATTTCTTTTCGTTTAATTAGTATATTTCACAACTATTAATTTATATAATTTGTTTTTACTCCTAAATCTTTAAAAGAGACTCCCATAAAGGAAAATCACTGACCAGATAACCGAAAAGTTTATTGTTTTTAAAAATATCCGATTAATAATGTAAAATTACAAGATGGTTCAGTGTCAAAAGTATTCGGGAATCGCAATATCCAGTTGTTTAATGGTTTCAAATTTCAATATTCTCACCAATCTTAGGCATAATTTTATGTTCTAAGCAATTCTTTTCTCTCATGTAATATATATCCAACCATTAAAAGATTTTTTTAAAAATAAGGCCCTAAAATAAAAACGCAACGATCGTACAACGCCCTCGAATAATTTTTAACACGTTCACACGTTAGCACTAATGAGAAATAGTTGAGATGTTGAAAAAAATTGATGAGAATATATGGATGGCTTTGTACAATGTAGATAATATAATAATAAAATATAAAAGCAAAAAAGTAAGCGTCCAAAAAATATTAAATGTTAAAACTGAAAGACTGATTATTCATCAAATATAAAAACAATACCTCAAATGAGTAATCCTTAGCTTATTTATAATTTTTTTAGAACTTCTGGATACACAATAAGTTTTTCAACTGTTCACTGCGTTCTAAAAAAAATTCACGAAAAGGAAAACATGGTACAAGAAGTACGGAAAACATCTATCAGCAGGCAAGGAAATAAGACAATAGGCTGAATGTTTGTAATATTTTTAAAAGAGAAGGTTGGTGAATTAAAATGTTTACAGATGACTCCCATACTAAAATACATGGTTCTTATTAAAAGATTATGGTTTAGAGGAAACCAAATAAAGAATTTAGTATGCCATAGTAAAACACCTTGAGCGGTCAGTGATAGTTACATGTGTTTTTCTTTGAAAAAGTTTGATAACATTGGATTCATAGACAGAATTATTGATATATTTGTGTATTTTTTATGTATGAAAAGCCAGAACTAAAAGTAGAAGAAAAATTAGGAATAAATCAAATTATTAACATGCGCGCGACCATGACTCTGGACATATATACGTTATCTATTCATATTTAGTTGCTGCAAAATTTTCAAAAAGTTCTCGAAATGCCTCTTCCATTATTTCTTTCAAATTTAATTAACTATTTTTGGGTCTTACTAAAAAGGAAAATCAGGAAATACCATATTCAAAATAAAAATGGCCTCAAGAAACAGTAAGTGCTTGAGTGGGATAATATTTCACACCAAACAATTAATTAATTAGTAAGATCAATTCCTAGGTGGCTAAAATCTATAATTATACAAACGTTTTTACCAACAGGATGTTTATTTATAATCACTGCACTAATATAACAGGTAAACTACGAATTTCCGAATACTTTTGACCCCATTAACATGCACTATTTTCAAAACGTTAAAAGTAAAATGATTATTGTCGTAATTTTTGGTTTTAGCTATTGTATACCTTCCTCCTAACATTATAAAATGGGTAACAACTCTTTAAAAACATACAAAATAAGTAAACAACAAGTGAATTACGGAATAATAGTGAATTCCGAATACTTTTGACACTCACTGTACGTTTCTTAGTTTTCATTGTAGTCTCAGGATACCCTAAAAGCGTTGGGGAATTGAATAATATAAAATGTCATTTAGAAGATGGATATTGTTTTGGATAGAATTAAAGAATAAATTGAGATAATTTAAATGAGAGGCTGAGCGCCCTCAGGTTTCAACATGTTTGCAAAATACCGAGATCCTCCTAATTATTAGCTTATTTCTTTTCTTTTAATAAGGTATATTTGATATTTTAGAATGTTTTGCAAATCGATGTTTCAAAATTGTCTATAGGTATAATCTTGTATTATATTTTCGAGGAAATATTTTACTACTATAACTTGATATACTCTAAATAAACTTTTGAGCCTTCGACTTTCAAAATTACAGATAAGTTTTTATAATACATATAAGTATCTGTAAGCTGGAAATAGTTTAAGCCATAAATAACCTTTTAAACGTGAAACAATTAAAAAAAAAAAAGTTTTAGAATTTGAATGTATTGATTATTTATTTTCCTTCACTTTCAATTAAAATATGCGATATCTGCGTCAAATAAATAGAAAAGTAAGGGTCTACTTTTCCATTCAATATTTTAGTCATCATTTTTTATGCTTTCGTATAGCAGAATCGAAAAAAAAAATATGGTAAACAAAGAAGCAAATACATTATTTGTCTGCAATAATATAGAATTACAACGAAGAGGTCGAAAAATAAGGCATTATATAAATCAGGTTATTGAATATGTCTAATTTTTCTTAAACACCATTAAATACAAAATATAATTCTTATGAAGCAATGGATCTTAAAATAGATATCGATAAAAAATAAATATATGGTACAGATACTATAAATACATATTTTTCCAATAGTAGGACCAATAATGGCTACAATAATGCAGATATAATGATCCAGAATGTTATGTAAAATCATCTTTGAAATCTAGAAAGGTATTCGACAATTACTCTATTGGAAATACCTTTGCCAGGTTATACGATCCTTTCCTACTGCAATTACGGCAAAAATATTCCCGATCAAATTGGAAGAAACATTCCGCCAGAGCTCCTCCATATCAAGCAAGCTACTACTACTACTTTAGCAAGGTGGGATTCCAAGCGGCGTAGATTGGCATCAGCTTATTAACGCGACAGCCTCTCAGACCACAGTCCCCATTATTTTATTTGAAAACAGATCTAAAAGTATAAAATATCTTTAAAAGCATATTCCCCCACCCTCCTTTGACATGGAACAAGTCAATAAATCATTGACCTATGGGACAACAAAAAAAAACCTATGGAAGTCATTTTGGGTTTTAGGATAGTCTAAAAAAGACCTTTTTTTCTAACTTCTAGCAGTCAATGATTGGAGAAGATTGAATGAATTAAACTTGTACTTCCTCCCTCCTTCTCTCCAAAAAGTCAAAGGCATGGCTATCAACCTTCATTGCTACGAAACTTGAATCCTTGTGAAGGGAGGATATTCTTAAATTTGTCTTGTAAATACGAAGGGATATAAATCTGATATTTTTTTAAAGTTGGATACAATAGGAATTTGATGGCTCATCTTACACTACTCTATTAGATTGTGATTTTAGAGCTTGATATCGGAATCGGGCAACGATTTCTGCTCCTTCATATCCTTGAGGGTTTCGCATGAATTCATCTCATGTCGATTCAGTCCGATCCGGTTCGGTTCAACATGATTATGTCCCAAGGGAGCATGTTGGTTAACAGAAAAGGATTCACTCTTCTATATCCTCCTTGAAGCTGTAAATAGGTATAATTTTTAATCAATTTGACAATCTTTCCATGCCACGATTTTGTTTGATGTTTAAAAAATGAACCTTAGTTTTCAGATCATTGAGTTGTTTTTTCCTATTTTAGTCGAAATTAAATTACTTTGAATAGAATAAATGTATAAGATTTCATTTCGACGAGAATTTCTGCCATAGTTCATTTTTATTAACTATCCGGCATTTAGTACTGTCACAAATCGGGATACTAATAGAGGGAAGAAACATTGGCTTTGTGTTGCTACTATTATTATAAGAGGCGATTTGTTGATATATCTTCAAAGAATCTTAATATACTAGAAAAGGAGAGACCACTTCAATGCCAGCGGACCTCATAAAGGGGAAACATTTGCAATACCCTAAGGTAGGTGGTTCATTTCTAAAGTTTGTCTTAGTTAGAATTTTGCTTAGAATTGTTGGATAGACAATAGGAAACACTGATAGAAATAATAAATTCGTATCTTTTCAGAATGGCCAATACGTATCTTTTACTATTGGTGCATATAATCGACGGAAAAATATATCGGTTTTGAAACTGAAAAATATTATGGTTGTCACTACTGGAATTATCATTCCTAAGGTTCAAATGAACAATGGATGTATTAGTTTATATCCATATTGATTCGTAATTATTTATCTATAAAATTGATGTTTTTTATTTATTTGGGAGTTTCCACTGCAGTGGGTTTCCTTACCCTAAAACTGGTTTGATGGCTTCTTTCTATAATGTCCTACCTAAGGTCCATTATTCCTATGACTCATCATGGACCCCACCACTTCGTCACCCCCAGTTCTTCTTTGGTCTTCCTCCTTTAATCAATTCCGTTAATTTTTCACAGCTAGACTTCTTTGGGTAATCTCCTATCCGGCATTCTTTTCAAATGTCCGGTTTCTTCTCCGGTGTCTTTTCAAATTCAAGGTTTTTTTTTGTTTCAATCTCTCCCAGAATGGTTTCATCCTTCCACTGAAGCATTTTAGCCGCCAATCATATTTCACCTATCTTGCCTTTTTTAACCTTACCTCCACGTACTAGTAGTCGGTTTTTGTACCGAGTCAATGTCTTGATATATTTTTAGGATTTGTTTTAATGCTACAGGCAAGGCAGATGATACAGCTTCCTCCAAAAGAATAATTATCATTAAAATTTAAAATCTTACTGGAGCTAATGTTTATAGGGCTTCAATAAGAATGGCTTATAAATACCAACGATGTGGCAGTTATCATTCAAGTTTAATTTTCTTAGCCATCCAACATCCTTTCGCCGATTAATATTAGATATATTCGTCCTGAAAAATGCCACCTTCCGATTTTTTAATCCATTCTCAACGCCTTCCACTTTGAATAATTTTAGGAGCGGTTATTCTACGGTAAAGAAATGTCAATTGAAAAATGTAATTATTTTTTACAAATATAAGAGTACAATATATCATAAAATCGGTATTATTTTATTTTCATATAATATTTATATCAAAACGAAAATCAGTCCCTAATGCATGTTAGCATGCAAATACTTGCTATTATTTTAAGTCATATAGGTTTTGTAACTGTATAGTTTTATGAATTGTGGCATTTGATAAAATGTTTTACTTCTTCTCCTTTTATTTATGATTAGCACATTATAAGTAAATGAAGTGAGATTAAAAAAACATTTGTTTTTTTATAATTTTATATTATGATTAGTAGGTTATGTCTATATAGAATGTTTTCCGATAAAAGGAAAGTACATTTTTGAGAATGCTATCATCCAGGTTTATTAGTTGCTTGACTTTGGCTGTTGAAGTAAACATTGAAATAATAAAATAAATTATTATAAAAGCAAGGCTTTTGCTATGCAATGTAATACTATTCAATTTCTTCTCCTATTAATATGGATCCAATACTACAAAGAGTCTATTATTCAATACCTTGTTTCAATGTGAGTAATCCAATGAAAGGTATGTATTTTATGTGATATAATGCTATTTTCATTTTCAAGATCTTATTTTTTTATTTTATTTTTTTTGTTGTATTCTAAATTGTTTTGGTAAGATATTCATGCAGCTGGAAAGACATAAATCCGGACAGTTTTTATATGTGTTTAATGATTTTTTTTTTTTTTTTTTTATAAATTTCCAGGGACAATACACAAGATGACAACTCCTCAAAATGTTCAAGACTATACAGTGACACAATTAACTCTACTCTCCAGGTAATTTCTCAATTTATTTTTACTTAAAAATCAACTGATTATTTTCTCATGTTTTTTGTTGACGTTTTCGAAAACGATTTAATTATTAATTTTATAGTAACAAAAAGTGTATTTCTCTATATCCCAGGATAATGAAACCACAAAATCATAAGAAGGGATTTTCAACATCGATATTATGAGCTGAAAAATAAATCCTTACAAAGAAACTTTTTTTTTTTTTTTTTTTAATTATGTCTTACCATTCCGGTAAGATTATCTTCCGCCATTATTATCCGCCTTACAAAGAAACCCTCTAATTATTAAACTTTTTCTAGTACCAAATTTAGGGATAGGTTAACAATATCAATAATTATTATGCTTGAAAATTGCCCGGAGAAGCTCTTAACAGTGTCATTCTTTAGCAGCCTTTTGAAACCACACCTATTTAAAAATCAATGGTAATTGCCCGCTGTTATTTATTCGAGCTTTTTATTTAGTAAGACAGTATAATAATAATCTGTGTTATATTAATCAAGACAAATTATTAATGTGAGTATACCATGTACTTCACATCTTCAATACAATACATTTATTCAAATAAATACTGTTCTTTACTATAGAATGAAAAGAGTTTAGTCAAATTGTTTACTTCAGAAAATCGTCTCTAAGAATTTGAATCGATCATTGTGAATTTCTGGAAATGGCAAATACTGATTAGTGAAAGCATAAAATAAGCTCATTTCTTAGAGTAATTTTGACTTCCTCATTCTTAATATATAGGTTGGATACGCTCTCTTTTGTACCAACCAAACAAAATCACTGGCATTAAAGGATGGAACTGTCAATAAAAACAGAAGAATTGAAGGAGATATTTTGCTGAGGAGATTCAAAGTATCTAAAAAATGAACTGAATGACTTGGATATTCATTAGACCATCTGAATTTAATATCACTTACTTCTCTTGGCCAATAGAAAAAAAAAAATCTGTTTTTCATTTTGGTATTGAAGAAATCTGTGTGACCAGTATTTCCTGAAGCTGATTTTCGTAATATAATTTAACTAACAACGACATGCTTGTTATAAGATGGATCTGTTTCAGGCGACAAGGACAGAAGGATCTCCTTATAAAACTCTGCTCAGTCATTCTATGCCTTCTGTACCCTCGTCTCAACCTAACATGGACGAAGAGCCTCCATCGCCGAAGAAAAAGAGGTAAAAATGAAAAACTTGACTAAGCTCCTAATTTTTACTTATACTTACCTATATATGAAATATATGCAACTATTAAGTTTTACCGAAATGAAATCGGCAACGGTATAGAAGCATGCGGCGACATCTATGGAGAATGAGGTATGAGAAGGAGTGCTTGTTTGAGAAGATTTCGGAAAATTTCTCCGATTTAAGTTTAGAGTTTGGTCTTATTTTTTACAATGTGTTAATGTTTTGAGGTCTTATATAAAAATACATATGTTTTCTTGAATGTATTTTCTTTAATATATATATTATTTATATTATATTATATATATATATATATATATATATATATATATAATATATCACAGGTAACTCTCTTCCGGAAGACCACTTGGCGCCTCCATATTGTCTCTCAATCAATTTATTTGTTTGTTTTTACCAATCTGCTGTTATACTTCCCATCCCCCCCTCCATAATCTGGTTTGACCGGCTTCAAAGAATGTAAAGATATCGGCTTCACAAACCAAGGCCACGGTTTTACCGCGATTTTTTTTCAACTGTTTCCCAAATGGGTTCATAAATCTTGTGAAGTATCTTCAATTCCCGTACTCCCATCTCAGCCAGTTCTCTTATTTTTACCGTTTTAACGTGTATTTCACTGTCATAGAGAGGAAGAAAGATGGTAGTGAGAATCGTTCTGGTAAACTGTAAATGTGAGAGCCCTTAGATTCCTGGCTTGGAGTCCTAGCTGCTTATTATTCCAGAAATCATACGAAAATCCTCTTTACCTTCATCAGGTATCTCGTCTTGCCTGAGATCATTTTTATTTGGCTGGGTTATCATCCTTGATACTAATGATGAAAGAAGGCCTCAAGATATTCTGGATCATAAATACTGGAATCTATCAATAGTTGGTTGATAAAGACTAATAATATAGTCAAGCGGCTTCTCTTTTTAAGCTTCTCTTTTTTTTAATTTTGTATCTTAAAGGGTCTCTGTTGTCCTTGAGTATTCTTTTGGTTGTAGATAACAATTAAATGATTAAGGAGGGGAGTCCGTTTGTACTTGGAGCGGTTAAGTATGTTGTGTTGTGGACCAAATATTGCGACCAATATTTACCAATGCTCTGGGATCTTCTGCTCCATCCATATTTAAATTTCATTTAACATAAAACCTCATATCTTACGAAACTTTGTTCCTGGGACTTTATGGGATTCCAATTCAACGACTGTTTCTTTTAATTAAAAGGAAATCTTCATCCTCTGTTGCCGGAGGTGCATCATAAATCTTCCGAGATCAATGAGGTATTGCGTAAACGCTAATTAAAGATATTTTTAATAATTGTCTGATTTAGATGGATGAAGTATGCTCTGTACAAGTAAGTAACCCTCTGTATTTGGGCAGCATAATGTTTATTTAATAAAGGATTTTTCTCTCTATTAAATGTTGCTCTATAGCGGTGCATTTTATAGTAAGGCTGTTTATGCCTTGGTCTTAGCATCTCTACCAATAGTAGCAAATGTAGCAGTACTTTTCGCATATTGATCGTCGTTTTCCTTTTCAAAAGTGACTGAATATCGATCATGGGTTTTACGTGTACAGTAGTATAAAGCGATAATAACAAAAAATGTTGGCATAAAAAAGATTATAGAATATCAGAAAATTCATGAGTGTTTATTGAACTATCAAATAAAACGTAGGACGTCAATATTTAGATACGTCCTTTACATTGCCTTTAGCTTGAAATATTTTCCTTCTTCTTAAGAGAAAATTGTATGGATTTCGAAATTGCAACTTTTAGACATACTAATGTAACTATTTCAGGCCAGTTGTGTAAATATAATAATTTGAGTTATTTTTTATTTTAGTTTTTAGTTTTTATACGGTTATAATGTCCTTTTAGAAATAACTACAATAGCAATAATGAACATTATAGTACATGAAAAATACAATGAGAATATATAATATATACAATATTTTATAGTACATAAAATATTTTGTAATATAGATTTACAATATTTTATAAATGTATATATAACAAAGTAATTAAATTATTTGAAAATCAACATAATATAGTAAAACAAAAAAATATAAAGTGCAAATAAAAAATGAAAAATATCAGTAAACAAAACGCATTTTTTTTTTTTTTTTCAATCATATAGTTATCATAACGTAAAGAAATCGTATTTCATGTTTATTCTAGTACATTAATGAATTTTATATAAAAAAAGATAGTTTTAGGTATTTTAAATGGAAAACATGAGACTAACATTTTATTTTTGTCATGAAAAAGAAATGGAATAGATTCATTCTAATTTAAGAAATTTATTGATTCAATCGTTTTTTTTTTTTTGTAAACGTTTAAAATAGAGTGCAGTTCTGCAAAAACAGGCGCATTAAAATCCAATATTATACATACATACATATATATATATATATATATATATATATATATATATATATATATATATATATATATATATATATATATATATATATATATATATATATATATATATATAACGTTAGATATATAACTTCTCTTTTAAAAATGTACAGTCACATTACAAAAAATATTTTTTTCAAGTTGCTATTTCTGATTTGCAATGGAGATGCCTCTTCATAATGCTCTTTACATTCCTCTTTGAAGTTGAACTCTTTCTACTTTCTTGAATGAGCCAGCCAACATTAACTTGTTAATGATATTTACAAATAATTATGAACGGTATCTATGAATTTCAGGTTGATACAGGATAGAATTCCGACGTGTGATGTTGGTTTGAAGGTAGAACCTGGAAGACACATGTACAGCGAGCAAGACATAGAAGCCAGTGAACCTCTCCAAGGAGATTATTCGGTGAAAGATGATAACCAAGGAATTATTGACAATCCAGTCCAAGACTTATCCATTAATGAACAGTTAACACAAAGTGATATTAATGAATCATAACATTAACATTTTGAATTACAAGAATTTTCATGTACATATGTGTCTCCCGAAATATACATACACATTGAAATCATTTATCATTATTATGAATTATTATAATTAATGTTTATACTTTTTATACTTTCAAAGTGAGGTACAAACTGTAGAATATATCAATTAAAATAAGAATATATGTACATAAATTATACCGAAACAAAACTCGTTTAGAGATTTTGCAAGGGTGTATTTGTAAAATAGTAGAAACAATTTCTATTTCGAAAATAGGATAAAAAAGTATGTAGATTTTAACTTTTTTACCTATGTAAAACTCTCAAATTTCATTTTGTACAGAAATATTTATAGATATATTCTTAAAATGGGTACGGGTATATAAAAGATTCTGTTGTTATGGGTTGTTTATTGTTTATACTTTTTTTTTTTAAGATGGAGTTGATGATTGCATTAAATGCTAAAATAAACATTTAAAGTAGAAAATAAAATGTGCTACTTTCAAGCACAATAATCAATAAATTATGTCTTGTCTGTTTGACTAGCCTAATATAATTACAATACAATCCTTTTGAAAACTATTTGTTTATTGAACCTGTGTTTTCGACATTATAAAAAAAATATTTGATATTGATTTGGGAAATTAAGTCCATTGTTACTGAATAAATGGATGGTATTTTAAATGTAAATTATTGCGGTGGTATTAATGAAAATCTGCCATTCGGAAGGTTATTTCAGCTTTTTTTATTGCTTATACGCAATTATTTAAAGTAACCAACAAAAAAAATTGGAGTGTTCAAAACAAAAAAGTTATAATGCGATTTGGTGTATGACTAAGTATAATAAATAGATTTATTTTATGAATTATGAATTGCATATATATTGACTCATAGTTATTCCTTATTATAGTATTGTACTGCAATATTCAGAAGGAAAAAAAAAAACTATTTTATCGTCACCACATTACCAATTGTCTATATTTGAGGGACTCTTTGTAATGCGGCAAAGTTTAAATAATATGTGTATACTTACGTATGTATTTCTCCCTCGTTTATCCTCATGAGCATGTAAGAGGTTGAGTTTTATGTAAAAACAAATCACAGAAGCGAAAAAATAGATGGATGTAACAAAGCATGCATTCTCAATCTTTAGGAGAAAGGCTAGACCGATCCGGAACAATTTACAGTGTGGATGGATATCCTCTAAGCCAGTCATTCACAATTTAAAAAACAAAAAAAATCGCAGAACGTGGAACTGCGGTACCCTCTTCTCCCAAAAGTGGGGTTTATTGGTTAGAAATAAACATTTAAAAAATGAAAGATGAAAAACAAAAATAAGGTATTAGGATCTAAGGTGTTGAGGTTGTTTTTGATTCCAAGCAGATATTTAATTTTTAAATTAATATGCGAGTAGACAAGATTTTGAAAAAAAGAACTTAGATTGTTTACCACCTCCCCTCCTCCTCTTTCGATTTGTAATCCACACTTGGCCCTTCCTGTAATGAAAATTATCCATATTTTGGTGAATAATATCAGTGTGGTCTCTAAGCCTTTAATGAGGTAGCATCGTCCTTTTCGGGTTAGCCAGAATAGTTATAATTAATTGGAAGGTGTACGTAGTGTGTAGGTGCAGTCTAACAATTAATTGAAGCACACGGCAGTATTTTTATTAGAGGAGTTTCCTGAGAACAGTAAGATATTATATTCTTAATTCTGTTAAAGCAATTAGATAGACAGGCACGTTATAGCTTGGAGTGGGGATAAGCACGCGCACTAACCACGCTAGCGAGATAAAAAGCAATCGAGAGACAGTACCTGGTCAGCCGTCAAGTAGGGTGTTCATGGATTTTTTCTATTTCCCATAATTCGCTTATCACTTCGTATTTTTTTAATTTTAATTTTATTTTCCATCTTATATTACAAAAATGGTTGTATGCCCAAAGCGTAAGCAAATCATAACTCGAGACGACAAAACTACACTTACTTGCAGTATAGAAACTTGCCGAGAAATTTTTCACAGTAAATGCCTCAAAATTGACGACCTAGATGTTGAAAAAACTAAAGCTTAAAAAAACAGTCCTAGCTGCGATAAAGCAATTAAGAGGTTCGCCAGTGGGGACAGAAGCACTAGCCCCTCCATGTCGGCCCTCCAGAGTGGAGGCAGTGAGGCCGACGTACTTCAAGTATTGTAGGATTTCGTTTCTGAAATTAGAGATCTTAATTCCTTACTCGTCGCCAACACCGAGGAGATAAAGGACATTAAAGAAACTCTTAGTAACCAAGCGACCATAAGCTTTGAGAACGCCGAGCGTCTAAAAACAGTTGAGGCGCACCTGGAGGCCCAAAATAAGAAAATTGATGGGCTAATTCAAGAAAACATCTTGCTTAAAACAAGAGTCTCTGAGGTTGAAATAAGGCTTAACAAATCGGAACAAAAAATTCTTACTAAGACCGTAGAGATTAGGGGCATACCGGTGAGGCCCGGTAAATGACCGATGGGCCTGGTGATGAGCGTTGGTGTCGGACTTAGGTCTTTGTCTCTAGTTGGAAGTGCAAGACGTCGACCATATTGAGAGGCTCAGGTCGAGGAAGGATGATGTGCCTGGGCCACTAATGGCCCGTTTTATGCGCTCGGCGGTGAGGGATGAGTTGGTACCATTCTACTCGCCACCTAGGATGGCAAGAAAACGATGCTCACAAAATATTCTTGGGTGTGGCGATGTTTCCCACCAACAGGCATCTCTACTGGCTAGCCTGTCAAATACGCATGGTCTAATGACGGTAAAGTGCAATGTCGGCGTACGGATGGCCAACCAGTCATATATCCATCGACTCGCCTTCAGACCCAGATGTTTTCAACTGACATTTGGGACCACTTTTCAACTCCCCGGCTATCGACCATTTGTTTTTTAACCTTTAATTCACGATCTTCATCACCCCATTATTTTTCTCTTTTTTTCTTTATTATTTCAGCTATTTCGATTTATTTTTTTCAACATTGAGCCAAGAAGTTTTTGTTTTTTATTTTTTTTGTTTTTTTTTATTCGCAAATATAAGACAACGTTCAATTATCTAACTCTGCCAGAGTAATAATCATTTTATTTATATTCGCTATTTATCCACTAACAGATAAGTAAAAACTTATTTGTTTGTAAAAACCTGTTTTTTTTTTATTTTGTTTGTCAAGAATTTTTGTTTCTAGTTCTGTTTCCGCAATTAATGTCAATGCACTTGTTATGTCTAATTAGGGTGTTTAACAAGACAATATATACATAACACTTTTTATTGATTAGACATAACAGCACTGCAGGTTTATTCACCTTCTCATCCTCACTCCCTTTTTCTCATAGCCCACCATCTCTGTTCACTACTTCCAACTTCCCTTTTCCATGACTAATGTGCTTTTAACCTGCCACGCCAACGTAAAGTCACTCCTAGCCCGTATTGATGAATTCCATGACTTCTTCCTCTATAACATTTATCACTTAATAGCTCTTTCTGAAATCTGGCTAAAATCTACAATACCGACATCCCAAGTTTTCCCTCCGAATTTTACATTGCTCCGTCATGACAGAGAAGACCGAACGGGGGCGGTGTGGGTCTCTTTGTTCATGATAGCCTCAAATCCAAACAACTCCTTCAATCACTCCAATTCGATTGCCCTCACTTGGAATACCTTTTCGCCGAAACATCCACAGCTTCCCATTCCCTACTATTTGGAGTCATATACTGCCCTCCCAGAGTACCCTTTGAGACAGTATTTGAATCCACCCTTTACAATCAAATCCCACCCTATAACAATATCATCATCACTGGGGATTTCAACACCAATTTTCTGTTGACTTCCTCAGACCATGCCTACTTAACCAACCTCCTCTTCTCTCTCGCTCTCTATATTGTCCCTTATAATCCCACTCACCACACCCAGTCCTCAGAATTCTGGCTCGACCTGTATGTCCTGGATTCTGCTGATAAATTCCTCGTCTCGTCTCAACATCCTGTTCCGTTCTTGTCCGCTCACGACCTTATTCAGATATCCTATAATCTTCCGATCACGCTATTTTCCCCAAGAACCATTTCTTTTCGTAACCTTAACACTCTTTCCTCTAAAATCTTGGCGTTTGATCTTGAAGTTATCCCATGGGACAACATATATTCGCTCAGGACCGTAGATTCCATGGACGAAACCCTTACCTGCCACCTCCATAATGCTCTAGATAACTATGCTCCTCTCATCACGAAGAAAATCCGACACCCTCCAGCTCCTTGGTTAACGCCAGCAATTAGGTAAAGCATGAGGCACAGGGATGCTACAAGATGACGATTCTGGCGCTCCCGCCTTCCTAGGGATTACTCCACCTTCATCTCAAACATCTCAGAAACAGTACCCAATCCATGATACGCCAAGCTAAATCCCAATATTTTCTGCAATCCTTATCTGGCGCTTCCGACTCCAAAGCCAAATGGACAATCCTGCGTAAACCATCCCTAGGAAAACACACCCATAACCAAGCTATTCCTATTTCTGCTGATGATGTTAATACCTACTTTGCTTCCTGCTCCTCTCATTTCTCATATCAGACGCCGATGCCCACACCCATGTACCGTTTCAATCCGAATCCATTCTTTTTCAAATACCACCCCTGAGGACCTCTTCATTCTATTCGTAAATCCTAAACCAATGACTACGGACCTGACAATTTTTTTTTTCTTTTTTCGGTTGGCACGACAGGCCTTGGAGGCCCTTGGCCGCGCGGTAGGGTTTATATTCCACACCGCGATACTCGATGACATTTTATAGCCTAGGGTCATCACTCCCTACGCCTATTTTTGTGGGTGGCTATCAATTAGCTGGCGGGTCCCAAATACCCTCCAGGGACTGGGATTCGAACTCACAACTTCAGCGTGGCAGGCTAGCGCGCTAACCACTCAGCCACGGGCTCCCATGACAATACCCAAGTTAAACTAATCAAAGCCTTGCTTCCTTTCATCCTTCCAATATTATATCATATTTATAACTTTTCTTTAGACAGTGCAACCTTCCCAACTGGAAAACCGCTCTTGTCCGTCCACTAAAGAAAAATTCAAATCCGGTATCCCCCAATGTCTCCCCTTCCTACCTCGAGCAAAATAACCTTTTGAACCCCTTCTAGTCTGGTTTCCGGCTCGGCTATTCTACTCACTCTGCTCTCTCCCAAATTTCTCAAGATCTCCACAAGGTCATAGATCAGCATTAAATAACAATCCTAGTTTTACTTAATTTCTCCAAAGCCTTCGATTCTGTCGACCATAATATCCTCCTAACTAAACTCCATTGGTAAAAGAGCAACAAACTCCTTCTAACTGATGAAAAACAAAAGCCATTCTGATAGCATCACCTGCTCTCCTTAAATCCATTCCCAGCCCCCCCCCCCCCAACCTTTTCCTAAACAATACTCCTATCTCTTTTCATTCATCTGTCAAGAACTTAGGTATTATTATTGATCAAACTCTCTCTTGGAAACCATATTATCCAGTAATGAGAACATAGAACTGACTACAAGAAAGCTCAGCATTTTGAATACTTCGATTCTATCATTTAATCGGATGGTTCCTGTGATATTAAAAATAAAAATAAAAAAAAGCATGTGAAATGCAGAACAGACAATATCAATGTCGAGGATGTATGGTAAACTGTTGAAACTATTTCTACCTATGAAAATATCAATGCTCAACTAAATATTAAAGATGGAACAAGAATATCATTCCTAAAACAAAATATGAAAATAATATTATATTATTGGGTATTATGTGATATGGACCGAAAACTTATACCGTATAAAGCAATCTTCAGAATAAATTCTTGGCTACAGATATGGAATACTGGTGACGTGGGGCAGGAATTTTCAGAATGGAAAAGTCGAAAATGCAACAATTAAAAAAAAGATAATAAAGAACAATTAAAAAAAATAATAAAGAACAATAAAACAAATATAATAATAAAGAAGTAAGAAAAAACATTCCGGAAGAAAAAGCGATAAAAGTGGTATGTACAATTGAAAATAACTCCCTAAGGTGAACCGTCAAGAGAGGGACGTATATTCATGAAAAAGAGATAAATAAGAAAGTGAGCTGATGTGGAGGACTCCTTCCTGGCACATGGTCTACCAGAGCAAGAGCTCTTAGATGCGAAAGAACACTTATTTATTTTATTATAAATAAGGAAAAAAAAATAATACCGATAACTTTGGTTATTAATATCCTATGTTCAGCCAACATCATAATAGAACAAAGATAATTTTTAAATGAACCGAATTTAACTAGAAATAAATCGTAGTTTTTGGAGTTGGGAGCAACTGAAGCGAGTAGCATTACACTGGAAATTAATTTTTTCTTCACAAGAAATCTGATTAGAGAATATAGTCCAGTTTTTCATACTGAATATAGATATGTTGCCAGAATTTTTCCATCAAGCACAGTTTTTTTTTGGGAGAGCTAATTTTTAAAATCTGATTTTAGCGGGGGGGTTTTACCTGTCATAGGAACCTTTACCTCATATGTAGCGATTTTATCCATGCTGTATTTGAGAAAATTTTATTTTTAATATTATGCTGAAGCACCATAAAACACGGCTGTGCAGGTTCATTTATGTTTGGACATGCTCAGACCTGTTCATCTAGCATTGTGATATGTCAGTATTGAGCTAACTTTGAGTTTATTCAGCAGTCAAATATTTCCTCCCTTTCTTTTCGTAATTGTATTGTGTATATAGTGTTTTAGTGCTTTGTTTCTTCATCATGCCAAGAAAGTGTGTAAGTCATGTAGTCAGTTTCTGCTATATTTGTGGTGAGATGACCTTTAACTCTCAGAGTCGAAATTTGACCCCAATCGCAATGAAAACCTCCATTGTAAGTTAGGAGTAATAAAAAAGTTCGTAAAAGCTTTGGATGAACGCCCTGGATTCTTGTACATGAAATCTAAATGCCCTAAAGTCAGTGATACTAAACTGAAAGAAGGAATTTTTATAGGGCCACAAATCCGGTCGTTAATGTGTGATGAGCATTTCCAAAAATTCTTAAATCCACTGCAGAAAACAGCCTTGACAGTCTTTAAAAAGTTTATGTTTCAATTTTCGTGGTTTATTGCAAATGAATATGATTTTATTTCTAAAATATTAGTTATTAACACTGGTTAAAAATATTATTATTATAAGGAAAAAGAGGGTCGGAGAGGGGACTAGCGAGTCGGTGTTTCTATTATCTTTTATGTTCCATGTTTTTAATTAAGTTCCATCCAGGTATATATCCAGTCCACCTATCCAGGCATAGGTCTATAGTTTTTAGGCCTAGCAAGCATCAAACTCCAAATAGGCTCCCCTCGGAGCTTGTCAAAGGATATTTTAAATTAATACCAACGAATACAGTGTAATTTGTTTTACATATCACAATTTATCTTTCTTGTATTCGATCTTTCATACAATATTCCATTTCGAAAGTATATTGTGCATACTTACTCATGTAAGAAACATGAATAAATGATTCATCATTCATTCCCTGTCTTTAAAATACTTGGACCAAGTAAATATTATAGTGTAGAAGAAAAATGAATATTGCGAGAAATCAACATTTCTTGCAGTATTGATTCCTTTTTTCTGTCAAATTCTTGTTTGTGTCACATCATAGCTCCTTCTCCTACAAAAGTATAACATAAATATATATTATATATAAATATATATTATATATAAATATATTTTTATTGAATCGATCATCCAAGTATCAACTAATGTTTACAGTAATAATCTATATCTAAATTTTATAAAAATGATAATAGGCATTTTGTTTGGATTGTACCACTACCCAAAAAGGGCCTTGGATTCAGTATTTAGTAATGAACTTGTTTCCAAGTGGACGGCTAAGCAAGGAACTCATTAGGCCGAGACCATTCTCCATTGCCAGATTTTTTCTTTATCTCTGACACGACCTAATGAATATTATTCTTCTACAACCGGAATTGACTATTAGCACAGAGCTCTAACTACAGTGCTATCCCCCAAATAATAGATACTTGACAGGCACAGCAAATCCCATTTTCTAGGGAGGAGAGGGGGCTTCCGACAAGTTCAGATATTAAATACATTGAAGCTATCAAATCCAAAAAATGTGTTCAAGAGCTAGGTCATTTATCCTTCAGCTGAAATTATGAGCGATAAAAACGAAACATTTTAACAACGATTAGGTATTCACACCTGAGTGAGATAAAAGAATATATATATATATATATATATATATATATATATATATATACACACATTTATTATTATTTTATTTTTTTGAGCGCGAAAAGGCCTTAAAGACCACGCAAATATCATGTTCAGGTTTTCTTCCTTGTTTTGCAGACTTCATGAGCTCTGCGTGCTTCGACCATGCATAATCCCTTTTGGGGCGATCTTTGAATACCTTTATATTGTTCAGTGACCTTCTATAGGTTTGTCTATCTTAATTCCTTCATTCCTACTGAATCCATGTCGAATGAATATATATATATATATATATATATATATATATATATATATATATATATATATATATATATATTTATATATTTATTTATATAATTTAATGTTTTTATTGCTCAACAGGCCGTAGATCCTAAACCGCATTAGTCGGGAAGGAGCTTAGCCACCCTCTACAAGGGCGAGAAATGAGGAAAGTTAAATATGAATGTTTTATGTGATGTCAAGTAGGCGATAGTGAATTATCATACACTTTCAAAGTATTATAATAAATATATAATCACCGTATTTTCTATGAAAATTTATAATTTACTTATTTTAAATAATGTTATAAATAATGTTTAATTTCTTAAAATGGCGTTTCTAAATATTTAAAAAACCTGTTTTAATAATGTGTACAGTAGAATTGTTTTTTTTAAATATTACTTTTATTTCTTAAGCTAATTGTAATGATGTTATAGTTGTTTTTTTAAAGTATTATTTGATGTTCTTATCCCACTATATGAAAAAAAATATTACGCCTTCCATCTCGCTACTTTCGTGAACCGCCATCACTTTGCTATCACATTCGCTTTTACGTATTTACATCTCCCTTTTCTCTCAGCGTTTAGCCCTTAATGGCTCTTGATTAGGACAGTTAAACATGTATTTGCCCCAATTACCAACATGCACAACAAAATTGGTCTAGAACTAAACTTTGCTGACCAAGTACTGAACCGAAGACCTTCATGGGTTATAGTTGGCTTATAGCAAGTTTGGCTCAACATGGATTTGAATTTTCCATCTTAAATAATTGCTTATGAGTTTAGATTTTTTTTTATTTACGTGGTAATAATAAATGAAAAAGTTTACCATGGTAAATTGAAAACTTGTTTTTTTGAGGCGTAAACCAAAAATCCAAACAGACATGAAAGTATTATGATGATCACTAGTACTAAAAAAGCACCAAATCCAAAGTTTCTATTCCTGTCATTCTCTTCTAAGGATTCTGAAAATCATCGAATATTATTAAACAATCTA
This sequence comes from Piezodorus guildinii, assembly GCA_023052935.1. Classification (NCBI taxonomy): domain Eukaryota; kingdom Metazoa; phylum Arthropoda; class Insecta; order Hemiptera; family Pentatomidae; genus Piezodorus; species Piezodorus guildinii. Next base: position 9,457,553 of record CM041295.1, on the reverse strand, counting down.
ATTTCATTATGAATTATTTTTTTCACTTATTAAATCTGAATATATTGATTTATAGATGCCCCAACTTGCGCCCATAAAGAATATATATGTAATTCAATGAGAGTTTGGCCGTCTACTGGGTCTACTACTAGATCGTCTCTTTTTCCAAGTGGTGTATTAATAGTTAAACGCGATAAATAAAAGTGATTTTTGACACAGTGCTATATATTTTATCAATTAGTACGTTTACAAAGTTTGATTAAGATAGGGCAAGAATTGAAGGAGTTACTAAGAAATAAATAAGTACTTTACAGTCTGGCTTTAACCTTTCATGTGTCCACATCGTTCTCCGCTCGCTTCGAATTCAATCTGTTCTTACCTTTCGTCAGTTACCACTATCTGCTATAGTAAGTAGTTATTAATCTTATAGTTACTCTTATAACTAAGTGGTAAGACATATAGTCAAGAAACACTATCAGTTTAGGAATTTATTTCCGAGATAGAATTATTAATAGAAGTATAGCATTAGGACAGGCAGTGCGTTGGTGAAGATTATACCTTATCAGTCCCCACTTCTCCTGGAGCTCCCCACCACAGCCCCACCACCGTCTTTACGTTTATACCTCTCATTCACGTAGAATACTTCGTAATGGCCGTATGCCCAGTGTGCAATACGTCGATCGCCAGAGACGAAAAATCGGGCATCACGTGCTGCCAATGTAAAATTTTATTTCACTTGAAATGCATCAATATCACGGACCAATCACAAATAAATAAAAAAACATATAAATGCATTTCTTGTGAAAATAAAAAACATTGTGTACCCATTAGTAAAAATATGGAGGAAAACATAACTGCAATTTTGGTCGAAATCTCAAAAATAACTGATGACGTCAAGGAAATAAAAAATATGATGAATGGTCAAGGAGACATAATATTCGAAAATGCAGAGAGATTGAAATCTATGGAGGAACGAAATAGAAAACAAGATGAACTTATCGAAAGGCTCCTCACCGAAAACAAAAATTTAAAATCTCAAATAAAAACAATGGAAGCGAGAATTAATCAAGTGGAACAAGCCCAGCTTTCACACTCGATTGAAATAAGAGGTGTTCCGTTGAGGACGGGGGAATCAACGGAATGTGTGGTCTGTTCTGTCGGGGCTGCCCTGGACGTCAAGCTCAAAGCTGAGGACTTTGACCTCGTGGAGAGAAAAAGGCCGAAAGGAGAGGACCCTCGTCCGCCTTCGATTGTCGTGCGATTTGTTCGCCAGGCGGTCCGGGACGAGATGATCCGCCTCCGGAAGGTGAAAAGGGACTTCACCACGAGGCATCTCAACAGGGACAGCGACGACAGGATTTACATCAGCGAGGAGATGACTGCGGGCAACAGGCGTTTATACTGGCTGGCTAGGCAGAAGAAGGCCGCCGGCAAAGTGAAGTACGTCTGGTTCGCCCGAGGTCGCGTCCGTTGTCGACGAGAAGATGGTTCACCCGTAATGATCATCAACCAACCCGATGATCTGGAGGGCTTCCAATGACAGTTATGTTTTCGTTATTACGCTTTAGAATATTTTATTTATTTCATTGTTTTCTTTTCTCCAAATTTGTTTATTATTTTTTTTATCTCAAAAGAATACTTTTATTTTTATTTTTCTCTGAAGGCTCTTTTGTATATTTTTATTATAATCAACTAAGTTATATTAATTTTCACTTATATTTCTATTATGTCTTTAGCGTCTTCCTCTCATACTCTGTTTTTTGTTTTTTTTCATCTCCTTTCCTAAATGGCTAATGTTTTAAACCTCCTGTCATGTTAACGCCCAGTCCCTACCTGCCCACTTCGACGAATTCCTTCACTATTTCTCCCATAACTTTTATCACATTATCGCAGTCTCCGAAACATGGCTAAAACCCAATATTCCTTCCTCTTCCGTCTCCCTTCCTGACTATTCCTTTATCCGCCATGACCGGATTGGCCGGACTGGCGGTGGTGTAGGACTTTATGTCCACAATAGCCTTAAATCCTGTGTCCTAGATCTGTCATCCCAATCCGATTCTTCCCATATTGAATTCCTTTTCGTTGAAATATCCTGTAACACACAATCTCTCCTTTATGCAGTGGTGTATCGCCCTTCTCTGGTCCCATTTGACCCGTCCTTTGAATCAATCCTCTACACATTTGTCCCTCTATTTAATAATATCATAATCTGTGGTGATTTTAACACCAACTTCCTCTCCGACTCCAAAGAAAAACACTACCTGGATAACCTCTTCTACTCTCTCAACCTATTCATCGTTCCATATGCTCCTACTCACCACACTCATCACTCCGACACTTGGTTGGACCTCCATATTATCGATTCAGCTCATAACCTTCTTTCCGCTTCACAACTGCCTGTTCCATTCCTATCATCTCACAACCTTATCCAATTATCATATAATTTCCAAACCTCAGCATTCCTTCCTAAAACCTTTACTTTCCGAAACTTAAATTTCCTTACCCGTGATATTATTGCACCAAATATTGAAACCCTAAATTGGGATTCACTTTATACCTGTTCTTCCATCGATTCAATGGTCTACATTCTCACCTCTAATCTTCTAAGTATCCTCGACATCCATGCTCCGCTCAAAACCCGCACCTTCCGTCGCCGCCCCGCTCCTTGGATGAGTCCAGAAATAAAAGACTTACAAAAGAGCCGTGAGGCAGCCCGTAGACGCTTTAGACGTACTAGACTGACAGATGACTATCAAGCGTACAGGGCACTCCGCAATCTGACTCAGGCGACAATCAGACAAGCGAAAACTAACAACTTTCATGCAGCCTTCTCTTCCACTCTCGATTCCAAGTCAAAATGGCAGCTCCTCCGTAAACTCTCACTCTGCAAATCCTCTTCCTCACTGGCCTTTCAAGTCTCACCCGATGAATTAAACTCCTACTTTTCATCTCCCACCTCTGACAATTCTTCACCGTCTTCTTCCAACTTCTCTTCAATCCCATCATTCAACCCACATAATTTTTATTTTTCCGACATTTCACCAACTGACCTTCTCTCCTCTCTACTGAAATCTCATACCAATTCCATAGGATTTGATGGAATTCCTGTAAAACTGTTAAAATTATGCCTTCCTGAAATCCTACCAATTCTTTTATTTATATATAACTTTTCCCTCCAAAATTCCGTATTTCCCACTACTTGGAAAAAAGCAATAGTCCATCCTATTAGTAAAACTTCCAACCCTACTTCCCCTAAAGACTATCGCCCTATTTCCATCCTCTCGAACCTCTCTAAGCCTTTAGAAAGAATAGTTCAGACACAATTATCAAATTTCCTTGAAAATTCTAAACTTCTTGATCCTTTCCAATCTGGCTTCCGACCCGGCTTTTCCACACAATCCGCTCTCCTCAAAATCACTAATGACATACACACTGCTATGGACGAAACGAAACTGACCGTGCTAATACTACTGGACTTCTCGAAAGCATTTGACTCCCTAGACCACTCCATCCTTTTCTCCAAACTAAAGTCTCTATCCTTTTCAAACAGCACTATCAGGTGGTTTCAATCATTTCTTTCTGATAGAACCCAAGCTGTCACTATTCCTAACCATCCTCTATCCTCCTTTCGAGCCCTCTCGGCAGGTGTGGCCCAAGGCTCAAGCATCTCTCCTCTTCTTTTCAATTGTTATATCAATGACCTTCCCAATTCTATCCATCACTGTTCCCACCATCTATACGCTGACGATTTCCAGATATATTTATCCTTCCCTCCCTCCGAATCACTAGTAGCATTTGCAAATATTCAAGAAGACCTTGATAGAATCTGTGCCTGGGCAAACCTTAATAAACTGATGTTAAACCCTGTGAAAACCCAGGCCATTCTAATTGGTTCCAATTCCCTCCTCAGATCCTATACCACATTTCCAAGTCTCACCCTTAATGATCACCCTATTACCTTCACCTCCTCAGTCAAAAACCTGGGTATTACTATTGACCAAACCCTTTCCTGGAAACCCCATATTGCCCAAATTTCCCGAAGAACAATAAGTACCCTCAAATATTTCCATCGTTCCCGCCATCTTCTTCCACTATCCATCCGTAACCTCCTTATATCCGCACTTATTTTCCCCCACTTTGACTATTGCTGCTTAGTATATGGTGGCCTCCCGACGGGGCTTGAGGACAGACTAAAACGAATTATGAACATATTATTAAGATTTGTCCTCAGTACTCCGAAGAGGTCTCATGTAACCCATTTTTACGGCGAGTTGAAGTGGCTCCTTCCCCCAATCCGCAGACAATATTTCCTAGGAGCATACCTTTACCAAATCATTAACTCCCAACACCCTCCATACATTTACAGTCTCCTCCAATTTAAATCTTCAGTCCATTCACTTGAAACAAGATCCCGCCATTCCGACCTTTACTTTCCTACCCATAGAACTAAAACATTTGATCGTTCCTTCCTTGTCCGCTCCTCTACTTTCTGGAATTCTCTACCTACTCATATCCGCCATGCTGCTTCTCTCTCCTCATTCAAATCCCAACTTTTCCAATACCTTTTATTATCCCAAAAAGACGCTTAAAAACTGTGATATTTATATTACTTACATCACACTTTGAAAGTGATATTTGTTCATAGTATATATTTAAACGATGTTATCTATTCATTTATATTTAAGTTTGTTCAACACAATATTTTCCAGGAATTCTTTTTACTTTATGTTATCATTGTATATATATTTTTTTCTTTTTCTTGTATATATGTGTGTATATGCGTGAGTAATATACACACATAAATTAACCCATAAATGTAATTAGTAGAAATTATGTTCCTTCGGTCTGTTGGCCAGACATGCTGTATAATTAAACTGTACAAAGCTGTTATTCTTAGGGGACCCAGTCCCAGAATAAAAATTATTTTCTATTTCTATTTCTATTTCTATTTCTATTCTACTTCCCAGTGAGTCGCCAATCTCTTATCTCATAAAATTAACAGGCTATACCCCGTCACCCCCACCGCTGTGCACCTCACTTCACGGTCAGTGTTAATCTCAATCAGCTGTATTTATTATAAACAACTACAGAAACCATTCAGCTATTTTCACAATGACAGTCACTAACGAAGACTTGATGAAAGTAATTAATAAAAATAATGAAGAGTCGAAAAGTTCGTTGAAGAAAATAAAAGTAATATTGGACTCATTAGTGTCAGACATTTCTGACCTTAAGAGAAAAAACTTCGAACAAGATAGAAAAATTACTTCATTAGAAAACGAAATAAGGTTTCTAAAGAGAGGAGGGAGGAAAAATAACATAATCTTTTTTAATGTGCCTTATTCGGAAAACGAAAATGTGTCATCAAAAGTGACTAATGCCTGCCAAGTAGTTGATGTGGAACTTCAAAAATATTCGATAAATAATTGTTTTCGAATTGGAAAAGGGCGAGAACCAAGACCTATTCTAGTATCCCTCATTAATAACAATATTAAACAGGCAATAATGAAAAGGAGAGGTGCTTTAGCAAGAAACGATTACAGGCTAAGTCACGACAAGTCACCTGAAGATAGGGAAGGGGGCAGGCGAATTTTCGCTTGTATGAATAAGGTAAAACGTATAGATAAAAATGCGTTTTATAGAAGAGGCATCTTCAAAATTAGAGGCAATCTATATCGCCTAAAGGAGGTAGAAAATATGCTGGATACGTCTCTAATGGTTGATCAAGAAGGTGATAATTCCAATCAATCACTGAAAAAAAAAAAAAGACGAACGAAAAATTAAGAAAATTTGAGTTTCGGCCAACCTTCAGATAATGACTCCTGACCTGAAAATCTGTCTCAAAGGCTTAGTAAGAAATGATAACGGCATGTTTCCTGATCCTTTGGTTTGTGACACTTCTGTACGATCTTCTAGAAAAAAACGTAGGAAAACAAATACGGTAAATATATCAACTTCTACCCTAAATAATCTTGAATTGTCCTTTTGGAATATCTCAGGATATAACACACTATTTAAATTAGACTCTCATACTACCACTTTACTTAATGATATCGATATATTTTGTTTATGTGAAACGTGGCTACTGACTGATAATGTTATTTTACCTCATTATTTGGAAAACTACAATGTGTATACATCAAATGCATTGAAGGTGAAATCTAGAGGAAGAGGAAGCGGAGGACTAGCCATTTTAGTAAAAAAAGAATCTAAGGTTAACGTTATTAGGGTTTATTCAGATCATCGTTGGTTATTTGTTGTTGTGGAATTGAATGAGGAAGTCATGATCATAGGAGTTTCTTATTGGAGCCCGTCATTACATTGTAAAACCATAACCGATATGTTTAAAGAGGAGTTAAATGACTTACTTTCTGTCTATAGTCACAACAAGTTTATAATTTTTGGGGATTTTAACTCTAGAATCGTTAATTTCAATTCATTAGATGAAAGCATTTTTTATGATTCCAATCTGTTGCCACTCGAAACTCAAATGATAATGTTATTAACTCAAGGGGTAGACTATTAGTATCTATGATGGAGGATTTATGCTGTGTGATGGGCGCTCGGTTAGTGATAATCCAGCTAATTTTACCTTTATTAATAAACAGGGGGCGAGTGTAATCGATTTGGCATGGATCAATGAAGCAACATTATTGTCTGTTACTGACATCACTGTCATTTCATTTCCAGAAATTTCTGACCACTGCCTTATTTTACTGCACACCAATATCTCATCCAGTAAGAACAGAACCCCTCTTCCGCAATGTTACATCAAACTGAGCAGCGATACATATACTCTATTAAACCAACCTTAAGTAATTTGGAATTATTTGTTAACAACCTAATCTCACCTCCGGAAAGTGATGAAACAAGTAACATAAATGAAAGGAATTCAATCTTATTAGAAGCTCTTAAAAAGGCTGCTTTCGAAGCAAATATTATTAATAAAGTTCCAATCAGGAAAAAAATTATAGATTGCAATAAATGGTTTGATCTAGAGTGCCTCAAGCAAAAAGGAATGCAAGAAAACTGTTTAAGCTGTCGAAAAGAGATTTATTCCAACCCACCAGCAGATCAGTGTATGAAGAAGCAAAGAAGAAATATAAAGCTCTAATTTCATTGAAGAAAAAAATATATGAAGATGGTTTTAAAGAAAAAATTAGGAATGTTAAGAATCCAGGAGAATTTTGCAAAGTCCTGAGAGATGATCAGATTGGCTTAGACGGATGGGTGGACTACTTTTTCAAGGAGTTTCATCAAAGGATATTGGATGATACAATTTTCTGTGGAGTCCTTAATCCATTACTAGATTCTAAAATATCAATGGATGAACTACTACATGCAATTAACTCAGGTAAAAATCATTAACTCCTGGTCCTGATAACATACCTCTAGAGTGCTACAAGGTCCTCCCTCGTCCTTGGTTAACATACATACATGGGCTATTTAAAAAATTCAAAGAGCAAACTGTTTGAGAAAATGGCTAATCATTTATATTCCAGGGATATAGAAGCTATTAAAAATTCCTCTTACAGTAAAATGTATCTCCATATAACCAACTTCCAACTCGAAGAAGAATATTTAAATCTTAGATGCAATATGAACAAAATAAGGTTAATCGCTCAACTAAGACTGGCAGGCGAGAAATCACAGAGGATTATCGTGAATGGATTATATTATAAATTTGAACCCAACATGACTTGCCCTCTATGTAATACCGATGGTTATGATAATATTTAACATTTTCTAATATCGTGTCCAGTTTTAAATCTAGTCATAAGATTCTATTTATTTATGTATGTTATGGAAAATTTTAATTTAGAAGACTTATTAACAATTACCAACTATAAGAAGTTGAACGATTTATTTTTGTTTTCAATAGAAGCTTTAAAGATAAGAAGTTTTGTTACGAACAACTAGTAAAAAATGTATAGGCATTTTTTATGTTGTGGCGGATGCTACACACGCTCGCTCACAGATAGCGCTAGCGGCGTCCATATGACTTACTGGCAAATATAAGAAGACGCTATATCCTATAAAATTGTATATTGTTACTAATTAATGTCATTTTAAATATTTATACCTATATAACTGTTTTATGAGAATAAATAAAGCACTCAAGGTAATTTGACCTAGGGCCAAGACCCTAGTCTGCTAGCAAAGATCTCACTGTCAATTATCGACATGGATGACTAATATCCCCAAGAGCTGGTTCGGCTCTTCAGCCCCAACGAAATGGTCCCTCCCCATTTTACTATGTAAAATAAAGGCACAAAGCCACCTACTTCCTCAAGCGCATACCGCGCACAGTGTAAATATATTTTTATATAGAATTTTAAAATGCCTAAGGGCAAAACAAAGATCTTTGTAATCCTAGTTGTATATATTTATATATAATACTATATATGCATGTAGATGTAATCCTAGTTTTAATAAATAAATTTGGAGGGTGAGAAAAAAAAAAAAAAAAAAAAAAACGGCTCTTCAGATCACCCAAGTGGTATCTCCCTAGGTCAGATTAACTCTGCCTTTGTATCATAAAGTAGTCTATCTTTACTACACTTCCTTCTTGTACCTTCTCTCCTTCTAACCTTCGTTACTGTCATGCTACTACCACGCAGGGTGAATCTTCTCCTAACCCACACTACTGGCGTGCTTCTACCACACAGAGTGTAATCCGTCCTAACCAGTCCTCTCTGCTAATTCATTAAATGACATCTTTGTTAAACTCTCTTCCATGCATGAATACGCAATTGTCGAGGCCTTCTGATACCCTTTCTTGTCTATTATAACAACCATACCTCGACAATGTCATTACTTCTTGTTTCTATAAATTTGTTATCAAGATATGTATTTTTTAAAACTGTTTTTGTTCGATTTTCTTGAGTTTATTATTATTTTAAAGTTATTTGTTTATTATTTAATCAAGATTTGTATTCTTAGTTATATTGTTAATTGTTATTTATTTTTTCTTATAATGTCGTTTCTTAAGTAAATGAGAGTTAACATGCACGCGAACGATAAAAAATACAGCTCGAAAAACCTAATAACATAACAATAATACTAAACAACATAACAAAAACCTAATAACAATAACAATAATACTCAAAACACATTAATTAATCCCCATATCAACCCCTCCCCTCTAAAATATCAAAATCAATAATTATCTTAAAACTAAATAGACGATAAATAATTTTTTTAAATATTAGTCTGTAAAAAAAGCACTTGATATCAAATATCTAAAGAACAAAAAATATTTCGACAGGATATGCCAAAATTATTATAAAAGTCATAATTTTAATTATACTAATTATTTTTCAATAAATAATTAAATAAAATGGAATATTTGAGGCTAGAAGTGAAGAAATGGGTTACAATTGCACTGGAAAAGGTTACATTTGAAATGGAATAGGTGACATTTAAAATGGAAATGGTTACATTTGCTTTGGAATGGGTTATATTTGAAATGGAAAGGGTTACATTTGAAATGGAAAAGGTTTCATTTGAAATGGAAAAAGTTACATTTGGTTTGGAAAAGGTTACAATGGACTTGGAAATGCTATAGTTATGTGAAATTTAAAAAAATTCACGATCGCAATACTAACCCGTGCTATATATTTCTTATATAGGTAAGTGAAAGTAAAAATATATTGCATAAAACCATAAAATCATTATTTTAATTAGTGGTTTTCTTATAACGATTCAATTTAATGAGGACCTTCACTCGTCTAAAAATTAATATTAATTTTTATTTGGATCACAGGAAAACTTTACCAGCTTTTACCTAGAACTGTTGTGAAGATAATTGGCCAAGAAGGTAAGGAAGATCCTGCTGCGTTAACAGTATAACTTACACAAACGTAAGATGAGTTCTCTTGAAGAATTGACACATTAAATATAACGACCCTGTCCGGATGATAAGGCTGAAAATAAAATGAACAAAGCAACTTTAAAAATCACAAACGCACATAGATATAGAATATATATAATTCATAATGGTTAATTTTAATAATGCGAGAAGGGTAAACTTTGGGAACCTTTAAGTCCCTATGCTAGAATTGTCATAGACGCTGGTCTTCATCCAGCACCAGGAGGACCGATTGAAAGCTCCGTGAAGCTATGGTGTGGATCTATATGATGAACTAATGCTCAGACAAATAGTTTGTACGTATTTAAGTGCCAACACCTACGCAAGGTGGCCCTGCTTTCAACCAGACACGACGGATCTAGACTGGGGTGTCGATAAGCGTCTCTGGTGTGCGGTAACAGTATTAGCATAGAGCCGAAGACAGAGTCAACTGTGTACATGACCATGCATCATCAGGCGAAGCCGAAAAAGGCTGAGTGAGTGATGTACTGCGAAGGGGTAAATGGGTGTCTATGCCGCTGTAAAGGCAATCTACGTTGGGTTTCCTATTCGCAGTACAAATAGGAACTTGTCCCAAGTGCCTTCACCTAAGGGTCAATCACCCACCCAAATTATAAAACATTAAAAGACGATCAAATAGCCTTAAAAAAGAGCCCATTGATAACGAACACATTTGCTATAAAGGATGAATTTTTTGACACAATAGAATGTTGGATAGGTGAGCCATAACACATCATAATTGTTATATCCAATATCCACCTCATTATTAGAAAAAAATCCAGACTTGAGGTTTACGCTCAGACCTCAGATTATAGGTTTAGGTAGCTTAGCATAGATCTAGGGCGGAAGAGCCAGCGACAAATCCTTACCATCATCGGCTGCCTACTGATCATGTCCATGTAATACGTTTGCTAATACTGCGTTATGGCGATATTAAAGACACTTAACAACTTCACTATTCGTCTCTATATACAGTAAATAAAAACTTCTTAATGTAGGTTTATTATGATGTTTATTGCTCCTATACATCTAAAAATAGTTTTAGATTTAAGTTTTTAATACATAAATCGAAATGGTTTTTTCATAAAAAAAAAAAAAAAAAGTTAGGATCATGTTAAAGAGGACTATTTTAATCTAGCGCATACGCAGAACTGTCATTTATGTTTGATGAATATGCTCATATCTTATTCTTTTAGAACCACGATTCGTTGTTAATGTACATCAAATTGGTTCGCCCATGCTTTGAGCGCTACCTCAACTTCAGGCACTATGAAGATGAGTTCGTTGTGTTTGGGTGGCAATATAAATAAAACAAATAAGTAGATGTGAAAAAAAAGGAGAAAAACAATAAAGACTAATTAACCTAAACGTTGTGTGTAAACTGGTTTATTGATAAGAACTGACACTGAAAAAACAGGATAATAAATAAATTAAAAATTGACCCTTTGAATAAATAGGACCATACGAAGGCAACGCCCTACAGGCTAATGCTACATATACTCTTTTGCCAACATAGACTAAAACAAAAACAATTAAATGGACGTTTATAGTCCGCTGATGAAAGGAATAACCGTTCAGTCGTTTCAAAGATTTCTACCCCGCATTGCTCTCATTGGTTTATTTATTTAATAATGCGAAAATATTACTCACTCTTGTCTGTGTAATGATGTTAGGTCCAAAACAAACCGCTAAAAATATACTGTCTGGACAGTCGCAAACCTGAACCCATCGAAGAATAGCCCATTTGCCACTAACACGCACAGCATTTCCTTGCTGCAGTGGATCTGCAACTGAATATCAAGGGTTGAGAGCAACTTAGAGAGATCACCAAATCATCCATTGAACTAATATTGAAAAATGACATCTTATAATGCCAAAATATGTTTGTTTCATCAACATTGCATTTTTTTTTTTTTTTTTTTTTTTTTTTTTAATATAACATAAGTAAAAAAACCGTTTATGAAATGGTGCAACGTCAAAAGAACAAGTTGCTGACTGTCGTCAAAAGGTTATTGAGACTAAGTAAAAAGTCTCCTTTCTAGAAAATTAACTAAAAAAAACAGCAGTTTTTAATGTCGCTTAAGATCGTAATTGGATCAGTAATATTTGATGCCTTTCTAAAAATCTACAGTGAACAATTTAGATGATGAAAGTGTGTCTGAAAGAAAAAATATCAACTTAAACTTGACTTTTATTAACAGGCCTATGTCATTTTATTGTTTTTGCATTAGATTTTACTCAGATAAATAATATATTTTAAATGATTAAACTAACAAATATCATGATATCTCTAATATACAAGTACCCTGAAATCTTGTTCTAGGTGTTAGGATCTTGATCAGTGGATCACTAGGATAGCCATACATTGATTGTGCATTACATCATTACATCACATCTTTAATATGATGGTAAAAACATTATTGAGACAACATATATATCACACTCAAATATGCACTCCTTAACTTCCTTTTATTATACACTTATTTTCTTTCACAATTTGTTACATAGTTTTTCTACGTTTCCGGGTTCTTTCTCCATTATCAAGACTTAAAAACACTTTTAAACACACCATTCATTATTTTACTTTTATAGCTTACTGCTATTCGTCAACTTAGATGTTTATTGGCTGATTCTCAGCCAAATAATGAGTGGTTTGTTTAAAAGTGTTTTAAAAAAAGTCTTGATAATGGGGAAAGAACCCCGAAACGTAAAAAAAAACTATGTTACAAATTGTGAAAGAAAATAAATGTATAATAAATGGAAGTTAAGGAGTGCATATTTGAATGTGAAATATTAGGTAAAACTTAAAATTATAACAGAAAAGAAACATATATATCACATAAATAAAAAATTATATGAGCCAGGCGTATAGAATATTTTAAAAACTTTAAAAGGTAAATGATGATTTTCCAAATCAATTCAAACTGATAATATGAAAAACCTAATAAATCCGATCTTCAAAATGCTTACACATTAACACGATTCTGGAGACCAAATGTTAGTGTCTTGAGGCTGGGCATGAATGGAATGGTCCACAAAACTATATCTAAACTTAATTTAAGCATTCACTTCCATCACACCAAATGAAGCATGGCACGTTCTTTTAATAGTTAATCAATTAAGGTTCAACAGTTGGTATAGAAAGTATATAGGTATGTTTGAACAAAAAATCTCATAAAACTGCTAATGCAAACCCAAGTGGTTGTAGGTTTTGTTGGTGGTTTGAATATAAACAACAAGTCTTAATAATCTTTTACAGAAAGTTTTATTCTGGGACCTTCTGTCCCCTAAGAATAACAGTTAAGTACAAAAACTGAGCCTTGTGTCTGGCATAAAAATATAATCATTACAAAAACAAACTCAAGGTTATACTTATATTATTTATATAAGTAGTTTGTTTTGTTTATTTATTTAACATCACTTTATGCTACAGTGGCTAATCGGACGATGCTACAGTGGGAGTCCTAAATATTGCCTATCCAGGTTTAATAAGGATAGGGATCTTTAACGAGTAGCTGGAACAGGCATCGAACAGGCTCGGGACCACCTTTTAACGTCCCCTCCGAAGGACGGCATAACCAAGGATTTTTCACTCCCATTAAAAAATCCAAGGACCACCTGCGGTTTTGAATCCGTGGCCTTTGGCATTGGCATGGAAGGCTGTTATGCTAGCCAACCTGCCACAGGTGAACCCCTATAAAAGTAGTAAATACGATTAATTGTACGAGATACAACAACTACTTACATTATTTATAAAGTAATGAATACAACGATAATATTGTATATATATTTATATACTATTAAACATATGTGTATGTAGGGATATTTTAATTGTATATCTCAATATCATAAAATCATAGAAGAAAAAAAATGTTTTTGTCTACATATTTGTAGCGGTCCTCATTTTAGAGTGAAATATGACTATTCTTCTTACTTTTGTATACATTTATTCGAAAGATTGATTGCTGAGGAGATGAAAGAATAATTTGTTTTTAAATTAGGTTAATGAAGATGCTTTGAGAATAGAGGCAGGTATGGAATTCCAAAGTGAGGTGGCACGCAAAGTAAAGGATTTCTTAAAGGATGATGTTCGATGAGAACTCCGCCCGTGAGGATTTAGCAATGTACCGGGAACCCACGACCTTTCCCAAGCCAGGGTAAAGGAGGAGGGGTCGAGGAGTAACAACTAGTTAACAAACCTTTGTCCAGCTGGCCCGGCTGGTAGTACCTTGTGAGGGCTTCTGTCTAGGGTTACAGGATCGAGTGGTAGGCACTCAGAGCCGTGGTGAAGGCAGGCCTACTAGGGAATCCGAACCACGAACTCAAACCTGCTAGTGTTGGGCAGCGGCAGCGTTAGTATCTCAATGAGGCTAAAGGTGGTATATTCGCTGGCTAGGCTTACTGAGAATTCGTACATTCAAGGAATTGAATACATACTGTGAGGGTTGACGCAGCTCTAAAGTCGTGGTGGTGAAGGCAATGCTATAGGCTGAGGACCTTGAGCTAAAATCTCCCTCTCCTCCAGGTAAATGGTTGGGCGAAGGGCTAACTACCCGTCCTCGGAAAAACGTATACTGTTTCGAGACCTCAAAAAGACTGTCTTTAAGGAAACGACCAAGGATTCGTCATATGGACCTTTCATTTGCTCAATGGAACATTTTATCTTTACATAGACTGGGTTCGCTTCGGCAACTCATACAGCAGCTGGACCTTTATAAAATAGACCTGGTCGCTCTACAGGAGGTGAGGTGGAAAGAAAGGAGTCCTAGAGAAACGGCCCCACACCATCCACTACAGCTGCCACGATCAGCAGCATATTTCTGGCACTGGGTTTGTGGTCAGAGGAGCAGCCAGAGATCTTGTTATGGGCCTTACCCCAGTAAACCAGCGAATTTGCGTCGTTAGATTGAGGGATAAATTTTACAATTACACCGTCCTGAGTTGGTATGCTTTTACTGAGGTAGCCCCAGAGGATGAGAAAGAAGAAATCTACGATCAGTTAGACAGGACTCTTGACAGCTGTCCGATGAGTAATATTAAGATCATCATGGGGGACTTCAACTCCAAAATCGGCAAGGAGAAAATTTTAAGGCCGACCATAGAAAAATAAAGCCTCCACGACGAGACAAAGGAAAATGGACGTATGCTCATTAACTTTTACGCATCGAAGGACTTACTTGTGGGAAGCACCCTATTCCCTGGGAAAAAGGATTCACAAAGTTACATGGCGCTCTCCAGATAGTAAGACGGTGATAAGGAATTTACTAACCTTACTAATTAATTATATCATTATCATTTAAAACACATGTTAAGTATTAATGTCGATTAAAGCCTTTAGAAATCAAGGTTATTCTTATTTACACAAAAATTTAATCGACATTAATGGCCTTTATCTGTTGATAAAATGGATGCATATTTAAAACCGGAGAGATTTGACATAGAACATACTTCTTCTAACTGTGCTTCAAAATAGATCCATTGGAAGAAGACATTCGAAAGCAAAGGACGAAGAAAAGTTAAGTCCCTTCTACAATCACGTGAGTCTCACTATTTTTGAATTAATTAAGGATTATTTGTCATACCAGGAAGCTATTACTCTCCTAGATTCTCTTTACAAAAAAAAAAAAAAACGAAATTTTTTCTAGGCATAGGTTAATGACTCGATTTCAAAATCAGAAGAATCAATAAACCAGTTCCTTCAGGGTTTACACACCCTCAGCGCTGAATGTAATTTTCGAGACGTAAAAGCCAATTTGCGATGCATTTATTAATGGCCTTTCTTTAGAGACCATTAGGCAAAGGTTATTAGAGAATCGGAATTTAACTTTAGATAAAGCTTTTTCAAAAGCCCGTGCTTTGGAGTCTGCCCAAGTCTTTTCCGAATCGTATAAACCGATACCTTCTCAACTTGCATCTACATCCTCATAGCAAACTCCAGATCAATGTTCATCCACTCAATGTGAATCAATAACCAAAGCTTCAAGTAACTCACAAAAATGTTTTTTTGGTTTCTCTAGACATCCTCGACCTTCTTGTCTCGCTCGAGAATCTATTTGTAAAAACTGTAACAAAACGGTGTCATTTTGCCAGGATTCTTAGATCAAAATCGAAAACCTCAGCTTCCACCCAGAACCAGGACGATACTTTAGATGAATTTAGCTAGGCTATGACTGTGGCAGTTCGTTCTCTTCTAAATCCATGAGAAATGTCAGCTGCATCGCCTGCTAGTTTGGTAAGATATATAATTCCTTTAAAAACTGATGGATTTTCGGCAGATAATTTAATAGATACTGAAAGCACAGAGAGCTTCATTAGCGTAAATTAGTATCTAAACATAACCTCAAACTATATCCTACCGAATCTGATGTTTCCATGGCTTCATCAAATTTGACTGTGCCCATCAAGGCATACTGCAGAGTAAACTGCCAGGCGCTAAACAATGTTTATTCCAACGTCCGACTAAGTGTTCTAAAGGACTGCGGTGATGATGTGATAATGGGTCACGATATTCTTAATCAGCATTCTAGTTTATCAGTATCCTTTGGTGGAAGTAGGCCTCCTTTTAGTGTCAGTAGTCTTGCATGTTCCAAGGTAGGACCAGCCTCACGCTGGGCTATCCGTGAAAGAATAGTACTTCCAAGTGACAACTCAAAATTGAGGGTGGTTCTATTGAAATAAATAAGTGGACTGTATAGATTTAAAATAAATAAAAATAATGAAAGCAAACGACGAATCACAATACATTTAATACACTGAAATACATATAAACAAGATAAGAAACAAATTAATCTAATAAATTTATATGAGAAAAAAATAACCTAATTATAATTAAACAGCTGTAAGAAAATGTAGGAAACAAAATAAACCTAATTAAAATATTGTTAAAATAGAAGAAACAAACTTAACTTAATTAATGCTTAAAGATGTAAAAAAAAATAGTTATCAAATTAAACAGTTTCTTGAATAAGAATTAAGAAATTAAATGTTTCCATTAATGGATAAAGATAGGTTATATTCACGTAAAGATGTCCAGTTGAGTGTTGAAGAAAACGACCGCAGGGCGGCTTGAACGAAGTCGTCTTGAGTATTGAAGAAAATTACCGCAGGGCGGCTTGGGCGAAGTTCTCTTGTGTGTTGAAAATGAACGCAAGTTCGGAAATGAGCGGCTCTTCCAAGTTCCAAGGGGAACGATGAGAAGATATAGAAATTCGTTTCCAAACGTTCAAACGTTGAGAGGAATCTTGGGTCTATATACGGCACATCTTCACCGCTCAGACGCTAGCTTAAGACTCGACTGGCTACGAGGCAGTAAAAAAACAATTGAAAACGATCGTCTTCTTTTTCTTTCTCTTCTACTCAAAACTTTTAATTATATTTATTATAACTATTTTAAAAACAGATAAAAAATAAAGATTAATACAAAAATGATCTATTGATAAATATCAAGAATTTATACAGTTTAAATTATACAGTTTTCCTTTTTTTTTTTTCATCAGACCATAACATATGGCGTGAACACTCACTGTTTGAATATTTAGCTCCAAACTGCAAACCTATAGCTATAAAATCAAGAGTTCACACTGATGCAGATGAAAAGTTTTTCGACTCCACATTAATGAACTGCTAAGAGAAGGTGTAATCGATGAAAGTAACTCTCCATGGAGGGCACAGGTCTTAGTTGTAAGAGGGTCGCATACAAAACGGATGGTTGTCGATTATTCTCTGACAATTAATAAATACACTTTACTCGATACTTTCCCTATACCTCCGGTTTCATTTCAATCTAGCTATACAATCGCTTTCAGTATAGCTAAGTAAAACGTACATAGCACTATCGATTTAAAAAGCGTATATTACCAAGTACCGATTCGAAGAGAAGCAGTTGGCAAACTGTGGCACTTCAAAAGGATTCCAATACGGATGACTAATGGTGTTGCATCGTTTCAAAGAAAAATGAACGAAATTAAAACAAAAGAAGTTCTAGATGGTGTCATCATATATCTGGACGATATAACAGTCAGTAGGAGAGATCAGAACGAACATGACCTCAACTTGATAAATGATTGATTTTCCATTCCCAAAGAAGAAGGCATCGTTGCAGCGCGCACTTGGAATGTTTTCATGTTATTCAAAATGGGTTCCAAGATTCACACACAAAATTAGTAGGCTTGTGAGTTGTAAGAAATTTCCCCTTGATTCTCTCCTTGTCAAAAATGTCAAAGATATCTGATCATGCAATCTTAAATCAGTCGAAGAGGACGTGCCATTCTGTGTAGTCAGATGTTTCAGATGTCGCTATTGCAGCAATCCTAACACAGAACCAATGACCAGTCGCTTTCTTCTCCAGAACATTGTCTAAGACTGAGCGAAATCATTCGGCTGTAGAAAAAGAAGCATACGCAATCATCGAAGCCCTTCGGGAGTGGATATTGGTTGGTAGGCAGAAAATTTTAATTGGTCACCGATCAAAAATCGATTTCTTAGCTATTTGATACTAGGCATCCGGGAAAAGTTAAAAATGAGAAATTCACTCGATGGCGTTTAGAATCGGCCCCATACAACTACGATATCATTTATCGTCCAGGAAAACAAAATCTAGCAGCTGGTGCATTTTCAAGATTTTGCAGTACTGCACGTTCTATAACTAAGCTGAAATCTCTTCACGAATCATTGTGTCACCCAGGGATAGCTCGCATGTCTCATTTCTTGAAAATTCGAAATCTCCCGTATTCCATAGAAGAAATTAGAAAAGTAACGTCGGCTTGTAAAACCTGCGCATTAATAAAACCTCGGTTTTAAAAAACGAAAGGTACTCTCATCAAAGCAACAACCCCGTTTGAAAGGCTGAGCATAGATTTTAAGGGACTTCTGCCATCTGATAATAGGTACAAATACCTTCTTACAGTAATTGACGAGTATTCAAGATACCCTTTTGTCATCCCCTGTCAGGATTTATCATCAAACTGTGGCTATCCGGTTATATTCATTCAGATCGAGGCACTTCCTTCATATCTAAAGAATTCGAGATGTATCTACATTTCAAAGGGATAGCTACGAGCCGTACAACTCATATAACCCTTGTGGAAAGGGCCAAGTGGAGAAGTACAACGGAATTATATGGAAAACGGTATCTCTAGTTCTTCAATCGAGTTCTGCACGTGCGCATGAGTATAGTGGTCATCTTTCAAATCGGCTCTTGGATTTCTTGCTTTTTCAGTTGGATATTACTTCAGAACAGTCTAAAACATCAACAGGCTTCAGGATAACAACAAGAGTAAATACTGGAGCAAACAACGGTAAGTTGGGTTACACTTTACACTGTAAAGTGAGTCACCTCTTCATATCAGCTGATTGCCAATAGCTAGGCAAGGCTGGTCTTGCTTAACTTTTCTTAAGTTTTTTTTTTCCCCCACATCTGGTTATTATTTAATTATTTTCTTTACATGAAATGCGATATTATCATCAAGTAATGTCCTCCAAAGCTTCAACTAAAAGATCTAGATCTAGTGGTTCAATCCCGTCTCCTACGAAACAAAGACCCCGCCGTGATACTAATAGATTACAAGCAACCACTTCAGGTACTAATTCAGAATCTGAACCACAACTTGGCACATCGTCACAAGGGATGACTGACGAATCACCGTTTTTCATCCCAAATCCTTTTCAGATTTTACATAATGAAAAAGAAAACATGGAATCTGCTCCAATACCTAGTGAACCACGGCCTCCTCCAACACTTGTCAAAAATATTAAAAATTTCCAGTTGTTGTGTGCACAATTAAACAAAATTACCGACTCTACCAGCTACTACTGTATGAGTAGAATTAATGACACCAAAATATCTCCTACTACTGCCGAGACATATAAAAAATAGTGAAATATCAAACTGATACCAAAGCGGATTTCCATACCTATCAGCTACGCCAAGAGATAGCTTTAAAAGTTTTAATCAGAAACTTACACCCCTCGACACCAGCCGAAGCTATTAAAGATGAACTAACGGAGATAGGCTATAAAGTGCGGCAAGTCACTAATGTCCTAAAGGATAAAATTCCACTACCTCTCTTTTTCGTGGACTTGGAACCATCAGAAGAAGTTGAACAAATCTATGACCTCAATAGATTGTACTATACAAGTGTAAGAGTTGAAAAACCTTACATTAAGAAAGATATAGTTTAGTGCCATAATTGTCAAGCATATGGTCATACTAAAAGTTATTGTCATCACATACCAGGTAGCGTGAAATGTGGTGAACACCACAAGTCTATGGAATGTACAAAACCAAAAACAACACCCGCTGCATGTGCCTATGCGCCCATTGCCTCAAAGACCACCCGACCAACTATAAAGGATGCCAAATCTATAAGAAACTAAGGACCAAGTTTCAAAACCCCAAGTACTGGATGAAACAGCAAGACAAGCAAGAACCAGAAGAGAACCCTCAAAACTTATTGATGCCAATGTATCATTAACTCACTTACTTGGAGGAGGGAATCAAAGTACTGAAGCCGTGGCCCTGACGGAACTAATAAATTTACCTCAATCCATTCCACCTCTTCCTCAAAATGTAACTAATCCCAAAAATCCTAATCAACCACAAATCTCTCATATCCCTCCTTCAAATGCCACAGACCTTACCAGTTTGATGACACCCTTTATCTCCGAAATCAAATCCCTTGTTATGCCCCTAATATCACTCCTTACGAATCTCGTATCAAATCGTATTCCTGCCTTAAAAAATCCATAAATCACCTCACTTAATTCCTTATCCATTCTCCTTTGGAATGCGAATGGTGTTAGAACTCACACTGACGAACTTATAGCCGTACTGCAAGACAAAAACGATGATGTTGCACTCATTCCTGAAATTAGACTAACCACTAAACAGTACTTTAAAATACCAGGATACACGACATACAGGACAGACCATCCTGACGGCAAAGCCCATGCCGGTACTGCTGTCATTGTCCGCCGATCCCTCACACATCACTTACACCCACTTCCCGCCCACGATTACGAACAAACAACTTCCATTGTAATCAAAACCTTTTCCTTACCGCTTATCACGCATCAGCATACTGCTCTCCTAAACATCCCATTTCCTCTGCCCAATTTGGATCCTTCCTCAACTCCTTGGGAAATCACTTCATTTTGGGTGCAGACTTAAACGCCAAGAGCCAACAATGGGGTTCCAGAACCACCAATTCTCGTGGACGGACATTGCAGTCTGCACTCAACTCCCAACGCTTTCATCTCCTACCTCCCGATTCTCCTACCTACTAGCTAACAGATCCTAAACGTAATCCTGATATCCTCGACTTCTTCATCCACAGCGGATTAGGCTCTCTGAACTTTTCCATAGCTCGCCTTGACGAACTATCCTCTGATCATAGTTCATTGATCCTAAATATATCAATAACACCTATTCCTAAACCTGTCCCACCGTCATTCATTAGAGACCCTGTTAACTGGAACCTCTTTCACGAAATCCTCACCAATGATATTGACCTCAGAGTGATTCTCATAACCCCAAATGACCTTGACGACGCAGTATATTCCTTTACAACCGCTATTCAACAAGCTGCCTGGACTGCCTCCTCTCCCAAGCACTCCCAAATAATTCCTTACAAAAGCCATTTACCACAACACCTGACAGACCTCATCAACTGCAAACGCCGTGAACATTATGGCAACGCACCAGCCACCCAGAAGATCGCTGCTCCTATAACTTTTTTTGTAGAAAATTAAAGCGGGAGTTGGCGATCTTCCGTTCCCAATCCTACAATACCTACCTCTCCTCTCTCTCGACTCGTGACAATCCCCTATGGAATGTCACGAAGAGAATTCTAAAATCCCACACCATTTCCCATCCTCTCCGGCGCTGTGATAGTTTCTGGGCTGCTTCTGACAAGGATGAAGCCGAGGAATTTGCACAGCACCTTTCCAAAGTTTTTACTCCTCATCCTGAGCTCAATCCAACCCATACTGCAGCAGTTGAAGAGTTCCTTACGTCACCAATACCACTCTCCTTACCACCTAAAGCATTTAATCCCTCTGAGGTCAGATATCTTCTTAAAAAGTTTCCTCTCCGTAAATCCCCTAGATACGATCTCCTTACTCTTCAAATCTTAAGACAATTTCCACCTAAAGCCATTACATTCCTTACATATCTCTATAACTGTATCCTACGCACTACCTATTTTCCTCTCTTATGGAAACATTCAACTATCATCCTTATTCTAAAATCAGGCAAACCTTCTAACAACACGTCATCTTACAGACATATTTGCCTACTTTCGATCCTCTCAAAAATTTTCGAAAAGCTTCTACTAAAACGAATCCTAGCCAAATTTCAAAATTTTCCTTCACATCAGTTCGGATTTCGTCCTCAATATTTCGCGGTTCAGCAAGGACTCCGAGTTGTGGACCACATTTCCTCCGCCCTTGAGTGCAAGGAGTAGTTCGGGTGCCTTTCTGGACATAGCTCAAGCTTTTGACCGGGTGTGGCACCCGGGATTGCTCTTTAAGCTCAAAACCCATTTACCCCAATCCTTATACCTAGTCCTCCGATCCTATCTATCAAACCGATCCTTCCGAGTTCGCTTTGGTTCAGAATTTTCCAAACATTATATTGTTGAGGCTGGTGTTCCTCAAGGCAGCGTCTTAGGACCCGTCCTCTACATCCTCTACACCGCCGATATCCCTACCGATCCCGATACCTTCCTGGCAACATTTGCTGATGATACCGCCATTTCGTCATCCAATTCCGATCATGAAGCAGCATCGCTTAATTTACAAAAGCACCTTTCTCTTGTCGAAGACTGGTGTAATGCTTGGTGTATTAATGTGAACGAAAACAAGTGCTCACACGTCACATTCACCCTTCGACGCAAATCCTGTCCAACGGTTTATTTCAATCCCATACCGCTTCCTTCCTCTGACACAGTCCGATATCTTGGATTTTTACTAGACAAAAGACTGACGTGGAACCCACACACAAGACTTAAAAGAAAAGAACTCAACCGCAGATTCGGTCAGTTATATAGACTAATAAATAGAAAATCTCATCTTACAGTTGACAACAAATTACTAATATACAAGAAGTACTGAAACCTATATGGACCTACGGACTTGAACTGTGGGTGACAGCTAAACATTCTAACATCAAACGCATCCAATCCAAAGTCCTTCGAACAATAGTTAATGCTCCTTATTACGTTACCAACTGTACCCTACACCACGACCTTAAAATTCCGTTTATTTTAGACCTGGTACCATCCAAATTTCCCAAATTTCATCAGAACCTTAGTCATCATCCTAACCCTCTAGCAGAATCCCTACCCAGTACCACCCATCCCTACAATCCTCCTCGAAGATTGAAACGACAGTGGCCGCGAAACGTATTGTAAACATTTAAATTGGAGTTCTGATACTGGTCAGATCCTCCACTCATGTAATGTATATTTGTGGCTACTGCGCCCTAGTTCGGCCTCCACTGAGTCATACCAGTGACGTGGCTGAGAGCGAGGCGCTAGGATCTTTTGGCTTCCGCTTTTTCCTCCACCAGTGGAGGGAAAAGCCCAGTCTGGGGTCCCTATAGCAGTTGTATATATTGTATATAGTTATGTTTGTTTGTATGATGTTTATTTATTTGCTAACTTTTTATTTATCTCAATTATAGGTTGATGTTCTTATTTGTTTTGTTTTTATATTATATTTTATTTAATTTGACTTTATCATTGTATACTGTATTATTGTGTGAATGGGATCTTATATCACTATTACTAATGTTCATATAGAAATAAATTGTAATATATCTCAATAAAAAAATAAAAATAGAAATAGCTCTTTAATCGAAAAACCTGCCGACTACACAATGACAAACAGTTACCTGAAGCTTTACAATCGATTCGGTCATTCTCTGCACCACTACCAACGCTACTTCACACGAGAGAATGTTCTTTCATAAGCGAAAAGGCACATATGGGGTAGCTCTATCCTCCTTGTTAAGTACCCCTAGTAAAATATTAATGCGAAACTTCGTTCGGAGTAGCAAATATGATCCCTTCGTTCAAGAAGTCAAAATCTTGGAGTCCAATCCTAATTACGCACAAGTACGATTGCCAGACGGGAAGGAGACAACGCTTAATCTGCGGCAACTCGCACCTGCTGGAGGTTTGGAACCCTATGCAGAAGACCTACTGGAACCAGAAGACCGCCAGAGGACGATCCTCGGTCAGCACAAGCTGTCAGTGAAGAAGAAGCCCCGACCGGAGCACTGCCTCAACCAGCTGATCCCCTAGACCAAACAGCAGAGAGATCTGGAGAGGACCAGCCACTGACCTGAGAGGGAAATCCTCATAATTGAAAGGAAGATCCTAAGAAATATATTTGGGCCAGTTAGGATCGGGGAAAGCTGGAGGCGGAGGACAAATTTGAAAATATACCAGATCTATGGCAAAGCCCTTGGCTTAGATGGGAGGACACCTTTGTCAGGAATGCCCTTTGCCTACAACTGGCGAGCGGCTGCACTAGACAAAACCACCTGGCGAAGACGTATTGAGTAGGACCCGGACCACATCGGTCAGTAGCGGCACGTATGTATGTATTTATGAATGATGTTCGATGAGAAGGAAAATATAATGGGCTGGGATCTTGTGTTAAACGAAAGTACCGATGAAGAAGGGATGAGTAGGTCAAGAATGTAGGGTGGATTTTGGGTATTGAAAGTGCGGTATAGGAATACTCTCAGAAAATATAGTCGGTGAGAAACTGGACTGAGCCACTTCAACTCGGCATACCTGTCAGAGACGCTAGAGTGTCTGGGGACTCCGAAGATGAATCTAATGAAATATTTCACAATCCTTTCTAATTTTATCTCAAGTCCGCTAGACAATCCACCGAACACAAGGCAGCCATAGTCCATAGCCATAGTGGGGAAGAAGAGGGAGGAAACAAGGTGCCGACGAACTTTGAAAGGCAGAAGCGATGATATAGAAAACATGGTTAGTCCATGAAAGGATTTGGTCGAAGATGACACCAAGATTTCTAACGGTATTATGGAAATGGATAGGTAGCCCATTAAGGTATAATAAGGGCTAATAAGGAAGGAAACTAACGAGATGTTTGGAACCTATGATTATGGCTTTAGTTTTACCAACATTCAATCTTAGATCATTCTTTAATGTCCATGCGTTAATATTATCTATGTCTTCTTGTATCTGACGGATAGCCTCAAACATCTCGCTGGCATAGATGGGAAGCTAAATCTGAAGATCATCGACATATAAATGATATTGTTAATGATGGATAGAGTCAAGTTATTTATATATAAAGAAAACAGGGTTGGTGAGAGCGAAGATCCTAGTGGAACTCCACGGGTTAGTAAGAGCGAAGAAGAAGTAAGTTTATTGGGGATAACAACCGTTTGGGCACCATGAGATAGGAACCACTTTAAAACACTGTTTGACACAGATAGATTTTCGAGTTTTGAAAGTAGGATATTGTGATTCACCAGGTCGAACGCTTTGGAAAAGTCGAAGAGTACAAGGATTTTGATTTTCCGTTTATCTGTGGAAGATTGGATTTCTTGAGTAATATTCAACAAGGCGGATTGTGTTGAGAAATGCTTTCGGAAACCTGATTGGAGGGGATTGATATGTGACTTTTGCTTTAGGAAGTTATTAAGCTGTGAATGGACTATACTTTCTGATGACTTTTAGAGGTTGGAGAGAATGGAAATTAGTCGGAAATCAGAAACTATGGTGAGAAGGCTTTGCTAAGTTTTTTGATACAACTATATTGATCAATCAAGCTATATTGATACAAACACAATTCACGTGGGTGGCCGGATCTTAGATAACCATACTTGCTAGGTTACCCGCAAGTGTGTTTCCTGTCCCTACATCTACTCCCTCCTTAGCGGTCAGATTGGCTAAAGACCTGGACATAGCGACGAGGAAAATGCACCTGGCGCCCTAATCTTGTAGTAGTAGATTGTTTTACTTCTAGTGCGACTGTTCGGCTGGAGTAAGCGATGTTCTTGTTGGTGTAGCAGGTGGCTGTTAGTTAGTTGTTGAATCTTAAAGTAAATAAGCCAGTTTGAGCCTGCCTGCTGAGATACTAATTGGTTTGCCTTTTATATCCACCAACAAAACATTTTTTTTTTTTTTTTTTTTTTTTTATTCATTGAGCAATATTACAATCTGTCCAATTCAGGACATTTTTAATAGTGATAACGTACAACATTCATACTACATTTACACGATATATACAAAACTATAAATTTATATAATAATAATAATAAAATATACATATATACAAAATAAAATCAATAAAAATATATACAATAGTCACTCATACCTATATACAATTCACAAGCATACAGCACGTGAGTGGAGAATCTAGCCAATGCTAGAACTCCAATATACATGTTATAAGAGGTCACGAGGCCACTGCCGTTTCAACCTTCTAGGTGGGTTGTATGGATGGGTGGGGCTGGATAGGGATTGAGCTAGAGGATTAGGATGATGAATGAGATTCTGGTGGAATTTGGAAAATTTGGATGAAATCAGGTCTGAAATAAAAGGAACATTAAGGTCGTGGTGCAAGGTATAGTTGGAAACATAATAAGGAGCATTTACTATTGTACGGAGGACTTTAGATTGAAAGGATTGAATGCGTTTGATGTTAGTACGTTTAGCTGTCCCCCACAGTTCAAGTCCGTAGGTCCAGATGGGCTTCAGTATTGTCCTGTAGATTAATAATTTGTTGTCAACTGTAAGTTCAGATTTTCTGTTGAGTAGTCGGTATAACTGTCCGAATCGTCGGTTGAGTTCTTGTCTTTTAAGTCTTGTATGTGGGTTCCAAGTCAATCTTTTGTCTTATAGTAAGCCAAGATACCGTACTGTATCTGAAGGAGGAATTGGAATGGCATTGAAGTAAACTGGCGGACAGGAGTTTCGCCGAAGAGTTTCGTTCACCTTAATGCGCCAAGCATTACACCAGTCTTCGATAAGAGAAAGGTGTCTTTGCAGGTTTAAGGATGCTGTTTCAGGATTGGAACTGGATGATAGGATGGCGGTGTCGTCTGCAAAAGTTGCCAGAAAGGTATCAGGAATATCAGCAGTGTAAAGGATGTAGAGGACGGGTCCCAAGACGCTGCCTTGAGGAACACCGGCCTCAACGGGATAAAGGTTAGAAAATTCTACACCACAGCGAACGCGGAAGGAACGGTTTGAGAGATAGGATCGGAGAATGAGGTATAGAGACTGGGGTAAATGGGTTTTCAGCTTGAAGAGTAATCCAGTGTGCCATACCCGGTCAAAAGCTTGCGCAATGTCCAGAAACGCACCAGAACAATACTCTTTGCATTCAAGAGCTGAGGAAATATGGTCTACAACTCGGAGCCCCTGTTGAACTGTGGAATGCTGAGGACGGAATCCAAACTGATGGGAAGGAAGATTTTGAGATTCTAA
Organism: Piezodorus guildinii; assembly: GCA_023052935.1. Classification (NCBI taxonomy): domain Eukaryota; kingdom Metazoa; phylum Arthropoda; class Insecta; order Hemiptera; family Pentatomidae; genus Piezodorus; species Piezodorus guildinii. Next base: position 9,430,226 of record CM041295.1, on the reverse strand, counting down.
TATGGGTAGGATACGTTTAAGAAGAAGCCTTTCGAAGATTTTTGAGAGGATAGGGAGTAGACTAATAGGCCTGTAGGATGAAGTTTTGTTGGAAGCTTTGTCTGGTTTTAGAAAAAGAACGATAGTGGAATGTTTCCATAACAGAGGAAAATAGGTGGTGCGTAGGATGCAGTTGTAAATATAAGTAAGGAATATAATAGCTTTCTGCGGAAGTTGTCGGAGGATCTGGGGAGTAAGGAGATCGTGTCCAGGAGATTTACGGAGGGTAAGTTTTTGGAGAAGATATTTGACCTCAGAGGGATTAATAGCTTTAGGAGGTAGGGAAAGTGGAATTGGTGACATAAGAAAGTCTTGCACTGTTGCGGTGTGATTGGCGTGGGATTCCGGGTGAGGAGTGAAAACTTTGGAGAGGTGTGTGGCGAATTCCTCGGCTTTATCTTCATCAGACGCAGCCCAGGAGTCATCACCACGTCGGAGAGGATGGGAAACTTGATGGTATTTTAGGATCTTTTTCGTGACATTCCACAGGGAATTATCACGAGCTGATAGAGAGGAGAGGTAGGAATTAAAGGACTGGGAACGGAAGGTCGCCAACTCCCTCTTCAATTGTCTACAATAGAAGTTATAGGAGCGGCGATCTGTTGGGTGTCGGGTGCGCTGCCATAATGATCTTGCTCGGCGTTTGGTATGGATGAGGTCTATAATATGTTGTGGAAAATGATTTTGGTGAGGATTTATATTGGGGTGTTTAGGAGAGGAGGCAGTCCAGACAGCTTGTTGGATGGCGGTGGTAAAGGAATAGACGGAATTATCTAGGTCATCTGGGGTTTTGAGGGTTACTCTGAGGTCAATATTATCGGTCAGGATTTGGCGGAAGAGGTTCCAGTTCACAGGGCCTCGGATGAATGATGGTGGAATGGGTGAGTTACTTGAGAGATACTTTTAGGATCAGTGGACTATGGTCTGAGGATAGTTCATCAAGGCGAGTTACAGAAAAGTTGAGGGAGCCTAATCCGCTGTGGATAAAGAAGTCGAGGATGTCAGGATTGCGGTTAAGATCGGTTGGCCAGTAGGTAGGGGAGTCAGGAGGCAGGATATTAAAATTTCGGGAGTTGAGTGCAGACAGCAAATTTCGTCCCCGAGAATTCGTGGTTCTGGAACCCCACTGCTGATGCTTGGCGTTTAAGTCTGCACCCAGAATGAAACGATTTCCTAAGGAATCCAGGAAGGATACGAATTCGGAATTGGAAATGGAATGTTTAGGAGGGCAGTATGCAGATGTGAGGGTTACCGGAAAGGAAAAAGTCTTGATTACTATGGCTGTGGCTTGTAGGAAATCATAGGTGGGAAGTGGGAGTAAATGATGAGAGAGGGATTGGTGGACAATGATAGCAGAACCGGCATGGGCTTTGCCGTCTGGGTGGTCAGTACGGTATGTGATGTATTGCGGTATTTTGAAGTACTGTTTAGTCGTTAGTCTTGTTTCAGTTATAAGTGCAACATCGATTGTTTTGTCTTGCAACAACGCTGTCAGTTCGTCAGTATGATTTCTAACACCATTCGCATTCCAAAGGAGAATGGATAAGGAGTTAGGTGAATTCATTTAAGGATTTTTCAAGGCAGGGATTAGATTTGATACTAGATTTGTAAGGAGTGATATAAGCGGCATAACAAGAGATTTGATTTCGGAGATGAACGATGTCATTAGACTGGTAAGATCTGTGACGTTTGATGGTGGAGGAATATGAGAAATTTGATGTTGAGGAGTTTTTTGAAGATTAGGTAAACTTTGAGGGATAGATTGTTGTACAATAGATTGAGAAAGTTGAGGAAAAAGTTGTTCCGGCAGTGCCTCGACTTCATGATTCTGGTTTCCACCTCCAAGCAAGTGGGCAAATGATACGTTAGAATTTACAAGTTTAGATGGTTCTCTTCTGCTTCTGGTTGGTACAGCTGTTTCATTCGGGTCCTGAGGTTTTTGGTATCTGGTTCTGAGTTTCTTGTAGATTTCACATCCCTTGTAGTTAGCCGGGTGGTCCTTGAGGCACAGAGCACATACAGCGGGTGTAGATCTTGATCTTGTACATTCTTCTGTTTTATGCTGTTCACCGCATTTCACACAGCGTGGTATGTGATGGCAATAACTTTTGGTATGACCATATGCCTGACAGTTATGACACTGAACTATTTCCCTCTTTGTGTAAGGTTTTTCAACTTTTACACGGGTATAGAACAGTCTACTGAGGTCATAGATTTTTTTCGACTCCTGCTGATGGTTCCTAGTCCACGAAGAATAGAGGCAGTGGACTTTTATCTTTTAGAACGTTGGTGACTTGCCTCACTTGGAATCCTAATTCTGTCAGTTCTTCTTTGATAGCTTCAACGGGTGTTGAGGAATGTAGGTTTCTGATTACGACCCTTAATGCTCTCTCCTCGCGCAGCTGATAAGTATGAAAGTCAGCTTTGGTCTCAGTCAGATATTTTACAATCTTTCTGTAGGTTTCAGCAGTAGTCGGAGATATTTTAGTATCATTGGTTCTACTTATACAATAATAACTATTAGGATCAGTTACTTTGTTTAAATGCGCACACATCAGTTTAAAATTTTTAATATTTTTAACAAATATTGGTGGAGGTAGTGGTTCCCTGGGTATAGGAGAAGATTCCATGGTTTCTTTTTCATTTTGGAGGATCTCAAATGGATTCGGTGTAAAAAACGGGGATTCATTAGTTATTCCTTGTGATGATGTGCTGGGCTGTGGTTCAGATCCTAATGAGGTAGCTGACGCGGTCGCTGGTGGAATTATTTTTTTATTTTGTTCACGGCGGGGTCTCTGTTTTGTAGGAGACGAGTTAGAACCTGCAGATCTAGATCTTTTACTTGCAGACTTTGAGGACATGACTTGATGAAAATATCTCATTGATTAAGAAAATAATAATAATAAATAAATAATGAGATAAGAATTATAGATAAAAGAAAGATAAGTTAACGAAAAGCAAGCCCGAGCTTGCCGAGCTAGCGGCAATCAGCTTATCAGTGACCCTCCTTTCACTTTTTCGTGATTGTACAAAGTAAATTATAACTTTGCTTACCGAAATTTCTCCAATATTCACTGCCGTAGTATTCCTGAGGTCTAGTGATGTTCTCCAGACTGAATTCAAGCGAATTCCTAGTGAAAAAAGCAAAAATCTGAGAGACGATGTAACGCATGACTGTTATCATCGAGCGCATCAGCTGATATCAACAAAACATTATCTCTTCATTCCAAAACTTGATAGGGCCCCTCATAAGATTTTTCTAGTGAGGCTCGAACACGATCAACAAAGACGTGTGGACAACTGCGCAGCTCCTTATGGACAAATGTTTTCATCAGCTGTTTGTTTCACTTCGCTGGCAATTTAGACATGGACTGGTCCACGTTTTGATGTATTAATTGATGTTAGTCCAAAGAAACTTAAGTGATATTAAATTAAACGTCTTTCTTATGCCTGGTGTGCAAGGCTGTGATAATGCTGAAATATTTGGAAACAAAATTTTTCTGGAATGTAAGGTCGAATATTTTTTGAAGGGTCACGCCTAAGTAAATTGCCTTCAGAAGTGCTTAATTGAGACGTTGAATTCCAAAAGGTACTATATCCATTCTAGGTAATTTTACAGGAAGCGCGAAATCTCTCATTACTATATTATTAAACTAGCTAATATCATTCTTTTCGCATTAAAATCTAGAATTGTTTTTTTACTATATTAATAACATCATATTAAAGTTATGAAATGAAATGTTTTAGTATGATTTGTAACGAAACTAAATGTGTGATTTAGTATCATTAGAAAATAATTGCATTTCTAAAACGCGTTTATGAAGGACTTGAGTGTTAATTAGATAAAATCTAACAGGATATGCAGATAAAACTAATTGATGAGGATACAAATATGTAAAAAAATTAATTTATCGAAAAATGTCTTTTAGTACCTTTTGGAAATCAACGTCTCAATTGTTGACATTTTTGTGTTGTTGAAGGCGAAGGTGGTGTAATTGAGGATCAGAAATTTGTTCTGCCGCAATTGCTTTATAATTTATTGGAACTATTTCTTCACACTTTCAGACGTGAAAAATGATTGGCCACGACATTATTTTTTGTTGGAATGTGCTGTATATCAGTCGTGAATCGTTAGATATAGTGGAGTTGCCTAAGGCGCCTAGATGAAGCCTTATCGTGTTTTTGTTGGAAGGCATAAGTTAACGGAGCGTGGTCTGTATAAACAGTAATGTTTCTTCCTTCCAAATAATGCTTGAAGTGCCTTATTGCTAAGTAGGTACTAAGAAATTCACGATCGTAAGTTGAGTATCACTGTTTTGTTTCTGAAAATGTTTTGGAAAAAAAATACCAACAGGCCTTCATGCATTCTATTCTAATTGCTATATAACTGCACCTGCAGCAATATTGGAAGCACCGACCTTTAGAGAAAGTTTATATTTAGTATTAGGACAATTAAGAAGGGTGGCATTAGCCAGCGCCGTTTTGGCTTCCTCAAATTGTTGGCCAGAATCAACATTTCATTATTATTTTCTTTTAACATTTTTCTTGCAACATTGTAAATATTTATACAATAACGATTGATTTTCTGTTGGGTGTGGAATATAGCGACGATAAAAGTATATGACGCCTAAAAACCGTCAAAGTTCTTGTACTGTAACTAGCTTTTAAATTCCAATATAGTCTTAAAACGCTCTAGGTCTGGCCTGATACCTTCACCAGTTATTAGATTTCTAGGAAAAATTACTTCTGATACATCAAAGATGGATTTGCTTAAATCGGTACCAAGTCCGAAAGAATGCAGTCAATGCCTACTCTCAAGTGTTCTTCAAATATATATCGATACAAACACTGGACAGCGGTACACGTAACAACACAATTCACGTGGCTGGCAGGATCTTAGATAACCACTCATTGCGCCAGTACCTACTTGGTTTTGGTGGTCACAGATAGCTCAGCTCCTAAATGGCCAAGCATATTGACTCTGGAAGAAGTGAGGATAATGAATAAGGATAAACTAAAACTAGCAGCACAGCTAAAACACTCTGCGCCGACGATATTTTTCTAGAATTTTGTGAAAGAACATTGAATGGTGGAGGAGAAAGGAGTAGGGAATGAATAAAAAATATAGGAGGATTCTAAATTGTGAGGAAAGAAAAGGAAGGCTGTGATAAATTAAATTGATTTAAGACTCACCTGTTATCTGAGATATCAAACCAGGTGCAGTAATAGTGTCATTTTCTTCAAATGCATAAACTTCAAAGAAGTATGTTTTACAAGCCTGCACATTTAATTTGAGGGATGTAACATTCACTAGAGATATTTTCCCAGTGCACTTGTCGCAGTTGTATGTAGAATACCAATGAACTTCATATTTTTCAATAGAATAGTTTTCTTTAGGTATCCAATCGATCTCCAAAGTTTCTGCGGAAACCCTTCCGATATGTACAGTCTTAATGACGGAAAATCCTAAATAAAAAAAAAAAAATTAAAAAAAAAACCGACAGAACGTTTGACTATGATTCATTAATATTGTAGAATTGAGTAATAATTAATTTAACAAAAGAATCATCTTCGGTTGAAAGATTTAAATGATTGTGAAAGCAATTTGATGAGGTTTGATAAGTAAATAATGAACTTGAGTGGAACAGAGCTAAGCCCCTAGTGATGCCCATGGGAGGCCATTAACCCCCTAGTGATGCCTATGGGAGGCCACTAAGACCTTGTGGGCCTATGGGATTGCTAGTTATTTTGTTTAAAAGACCGGTTATAGGAGCCAATCATTCCTGGCAAATCAGCAAGAGAGCTTGAGAAATCGTGGTTATAACCTTGATAAAGGGGCGTGGCCTAGTTCAACGCTTAGAAAAACAGCAGAGAGAAATTGGAACCCCAAAAAATTAAAACGATTCTTTTTTTTTCATTTATTAAACTAGGTCACTACCTGATACAAAAAAAAAATTGTCTGCCCATTCTAGGTGGTCGGGTTCATCCGGCAGACATGATTCAAAAAGCACGCTCTAAGAACCAAAATTTTGTATTGTTTGAAGACGATTCTTTCTTTTCTAATATAAAACTAGGTCTTTACCTGATACGAAAAAACCTTGTCTGCCCATCGTAGGTGGTCGGGTTCATCCGGCAGACATGATTCAAAAAGCACGCTCTAAGAACAAAAATTTTGTATTGTTTGAAGACGATTCTTTCTTTTCTAATATAAAACTAGGTCTTTACCTGATACAAAAAAACTTTGTCTGCCCATCGTAGGTGGTTGGATTAGCATAGCAGACAAAATCTAAAACACGCTTTAAGGACCAAAATTTCGTATCATTTGAAGACGTTTCTTTCTTATCTAATATTAAACTAGGTCTTTACCTGATACAAAAAAACTTTGTCTGCCCATCGTAGGTGGTCGGATTAGCAGAGCAGACAAAATCCAAAAACACGCTTTAAGGACCGAAATTTCGTATCATTTGAAGACGTTTCTTTATTTTCTAATATGAAACTAGGTCTTCGCCTGATACGAAAAAACCTTGTCTGCCCATCGTAGGTGGTCGGATTAGCAGAGCAGACAAAATCCAAAAACACGCTTTAAGGACCAAAATTTCGTAATTATTTGACGACGTTTCTTTCTTTTCTAATATGAAACTAGGTCTTTGCCTGACCAAAAAAAACTTGGTCTGCCCATCATAGGTGGTCGGGTTCAACTAGCAGACAAAATCAAAAAACACACTTTAAGGACCAAAATTTTGTATTATTTGAAGACGTTTCTTTCTTTTCTGATATCAAACTTAGACTTCAACTGATGATAAAAAACTTTGTCTGCCCATCGTAGGAGGTCGGGTTCAACTAGCAGAGTCTGCTCTGCTAAGCCAACCTAACCTACGATGGGCAGACAAGGTTTTTTCGTATCAGGCGAAGACCTAGTTTAATATTAGAAAAGAAAGAAACGTCTTCAAATGATACGAAATTTTGGTCCTTAAAGCTTGTTTTTGGATTTTGTCTACTCTGCTAATCCAACCACCTACGATGGGCAGACAAGGTTTTTTCGTATCAGGCGAAGACCTAGTTTCATATTATAAAATAAAGAAACGTCGTCAAATAATTACGAAATTTTGGTCCTTAAAGCGTGTTTTTGGATTTTGTCTGCTCTGCTAATCCGACCACCTACGATGGGCAGACAAGGTTTTTTCGTATCAGGCGAAGACCTAGTTTCATATTAGAAAATAAAGAATCGTCTTCAAACAATACAAAATTTTTGTTCTTAGAGCGTGTTTTTGGATTTTGTCTGCTCTGCTAATCCGACCACCTACGATGGGCAGACAAAGTTTTTTTGTATCAGGTAAAGACCTAGTTTAATATTAGATAAGAAAGAAACGTCTTCAAATGATACGAAATTTTGGTCCTTAAAGCGTGTTTTTAGATTTTGTCTGCTCTGCTAATCCGACCACCTACGATGGGCAGACAAGGTTTTTTCGTATCAGGCGAAGACCTAGTTTTATATTAGAAAAGAAAGAATCGTCTTCAAACAATACAAAATTTTTGTTCTTAGAGCGTGCTTTTTGAATCATGTCTGCCGGATGAACCCGACCACCTAGAATGGGCAGACAATTTTTTTTTTGTATTAGGTAGTGACCTAGTTTAATAAATGAAAAAAAAGAATCGTCTTCAAATAATAATATTTTTCGGTTTTTTGTGACCATTTTGAATGGCCGCCATTTTTGATTCCGACCAGTTTGAGCTGGCAGACAAAAAAAATGTTGTCGTATAAGTTGGCTTAAATATGAAAATCACATTGAAAATCTTCTTTTTATAATTCGCATTTTTTGGCCTCGGCTTCTGGACTAGTCAGTGCAATAGAACAATACACACACACATACACATAATTTATATATACCCATATATAAATATATATATATATAAATAATTCTTATATTTAAAAAACATTTGGCAACTTTTGTCAAATGATGATGTATATATATATATATATATAGCATTCCCAAGTCAATTGTAACCTTTTCCAAGTTAAATGTAACTTTTTCCATTTCAAATGTAACCTTTTCCAAGTCAAATGTAACCCTTTCCATTTCAAATGTCACCTTTTCCATTTCAAATGTTACTTTTCCAAGTCAAATGTCACCTTTTCCATTTCAAATGTTACCTTTTCCAAGTCAAATGTCACCTTTTCCATTTCAAATGTTACCTTTTCCAAGTCAAATGTCGCCTTTTTCTTCACTTCTAGCCTTAAATATTCCGTTTTATTTATTTATTTATTGAAAAATAATTAGTTTAATTAACATTATGACTTTTTTAATAATTTTGGCATATCCCATCACTATTTAATGTTTTTTATTGATATAGGGATTAATTAATGTTCTTAAGGGTGGTTATGATTACGTTTTTTGAGCTGTATCTTATATCGCTTATACGTATTTCAACTCGCATTTACTTTTAATGTTTTTTATTGATATAGGGATTAATTATTTTTCTTTCGGGAGGCTATGAATACGTTTTTCGAGCTGTATTTTTTATCACTTTTTCTCGCTTATTTAAACTAAAATTTACTTTATATGTTTTTTTATTGATATAGGGGTTGATAAATGTGTTTTTGGTTCCTATAATTATGTTTTTTTAGTTTTATTTTTTAATCGCTCGCGTGCATGTTAATTCGCATTTACTTTTAATGTTTTTTATTGATATAGGGATTAATTAATGTGCTTTCGGGTGGTTATGATTACGTTTTTTGAGCTGTATCTTATATCACTTATGCGTATTTCAACTCGCTTTTACTTTTAATGTTTTTATTGATATTTGGATAAATTATTTTTCTTTCGGGGGGCTATAATTACGTTTTTCGAGCTGTTTTATTTATTGCTCTCGCTTATTTCAACTAAAATTAACTTTTTATGTTTTTTATTGATATAGGGGTTAATAGCACTAGCTAAAGCACTTTTTAACTTAAATGAAAAATGATCTAGAAGAATGCGCAATCGCGATGTAACGTCCAGATCAAAAATGTAATCAGATCCTGCAAAAACTCAATAAATAATTTTTACATCAAATTATAGCATAATACCTACGGTATGTAGAAATTCCCAAGCGCATAAAAGAATAAAGTTCAAAACACGTTATGAGAATCCCCTAAAAAAAAAAAAAAAAAAAAAAAAAAAAAAAAAAAAAAAAAAAAAAAAAAAAAAAAAAAAAAAAAGACCTATACATAAACCTAGACACATGCAAAATTGAGGACTTTTTATATGTGACTAGGTGCTTTCGTTGTCAGAGATTTGGGCATGTGCAGGGCAAATGTAGACATGAGGAACGCTGTTGTCACTGCAGCATCCGAGGACACAAACTGTGTGACTGTCCAACTCTGAATAACTCTCCAAACTGCGCAAATTGTCACCTAAAACATCGGTCGTCTTATATTCGATGGTCAAGTCGGAGTGAGGCAATCAAATGGCATATAGACCTAACAGACTATGGAGGACAATCCTAACCAATGCCCCTGTTGCGAGAGAAGATTCAGAACTCGCACCGGGATGGGTCTTCACATTAAAGGCGCACATCCCATATTTTACAATGGAAATATCAAAACTGACCGCATAAAGCGTTGCTGGTCTGAGGAGGAACTTGTATTATTAGCGATGCAGGAACCAACCCTTATGACTAGGGAACGAAATGTTAAAATCCAGGATCTCGTAGATACCCTACTCGGCAGAACAATGGGGAGCATACAATATGCCAGAATAAAGCAACGATATCAAGTAATTCTTGAAGAAATTCTGGCATCGCACACTGCACAAGCTGCAGATTCCAACGCAGGCATTGTTACTGACAACGTTGATACTGGCGGCCAAGCATTTCTTGCTGCAGCCAAAGACTTATGTCGAGAATTAGCTGATCCTGATCCATCGTTGGTGCCACTATTGGGCGTAGTAGAAGGGGTTCATGATGTTTCTGGAAGCTTTAATAACTTTCTCGTTTCTTTGCTCCCCGGATGGGAAAAAACCACAAACGCAAATCTCTTTGAACATGCCGGGAGGTCTTTGCCTGCAAATGCAGCAGCTAGAAGAAGGGAGCAGTTCAAGAATATTCAAAGACTATGGACTAAGGATAGAAAGAAAGCGGCCCATGTGGTGTTCAACGGAACTGCAGCCCGTAACAAGCATGATATCTCAGAGCTTGAAGCATCCTGGAGACCACTAATGGAGAAAGCGTCTTGCCTAAACGAACCCCAATCGTAAACCACAATTTGTTTTATGGCTGCCAATAACCGTGGAAGAGGTCGAAAATTGTAGCATGGACCGTAAGTCTTCGGCAGGACCTGAAGGCATCACTGTTAAGCAGTAGGAGACAGTTAGCGCTCTGCGCCGGACCATCTTTTATAACTTATACCTTCACTACCAGCCTTATGTACCAGAATTGACTACAGCCCGCACTATATTCATACCTAAAACCGCTGACCCTGCAGATTTTAGTGAATACAGACCAATCACGGTGGGTTCAGTTCCTCTCAGACAGCTGCACAAGATTTTAGCAATACGAATTAATGAAATGGACCTACAAAATTTAAGCCAGCGAGCATTTATTGCTGCGGATGGTACCGCCGAAAATATATTCTCATTGAACGCCATCATTGAAGATTCCAAAACCAGGAAGAAAGAAATTCATGTGTCATTCATAGACATTGCCAAAGCTTTCGATAGTGTTAGCCACATGCGCTCTTTAGGGTAAATGAAATGAAAAGAAATTTTATTCTGGGACAGCTAGTCCCCTAAGAATAATATAAATGTACAATAAAATATTTAAATTCTGGCTATATAAATTTTAACAACATGGTATCAAATTATTTAGCATATGGTATATACATGCATGCACACACACAGACATACACACATATATACACACACACACACATTCATTTATATACCTACATATTTATACACACATTCACAAACAAAAACACATATATGTACATATACAAGGTCATATTACCTCAAAGAAATACAGATATTAAAACAAAATATAGTGAAAATTAAGATAAAAATAAAGAGGCCAAACGATTAAGTTTATAAAGGCACGGAAGATTGATGTTCGAGGAGAGTGATAAATAGGTGATGTTTGAAGGAGGCTAAGGATTGGCATGTACGAATCGACATGTGTAAGGAATTCCAAAATGAAGATGCACGTATGACAAAGGATCTCTTAAAGAAAGCAGTGCTGTGGGATGGAATGAGAAAGTTCGAGGGCTGGGATCTTGTGTTAATAGAGTGGACAGAGGATAGGGGGGTGAACATATTGTAGATATAAATGGGTTTTTTGGTTCTAAAGGATTGGTAAAGGTAAGTTCCTAAGAAGTATTGCCGTCGGAATTTTGGGTAAAGCCACTTCAACTCTGCATACCAGGTGGAGACATGTGAGCGCCTGGGAATTCCGAAGATGAATCTAATGAAACAGTTCATCAGTCTCTTCAGCCTCATCTCTAGCGTCTCGGGTACTGGAATGGATGGGCTTACCTACCGGGCTTATCGATTATTTGAAGAGCCTCTATAGAGAATGTCACACGCGCATATTTCACAATAAAAAATGGTCAAATCCTATTACCTGTGGGAGAGGGATAAGGCAGGGCGATCCTTTGTCCCCCTGTCTTTTCAATCTGGCGATGGACTGGGTAATACAATCGCTTCCAACTGGTGTTTGTTACAATCTCAGAGGAACATTAGTGAATTGTCTTGCATTTGCTGACGATATGGTGGTAATTTCATCCACACCAAATGGAATGAATAAACTGTTGTTGAATCTCTCCGTCTCTACCAGGGATGTCGGTATGGAGGTCAACCAAAATAAATGTTATAGCTTCTACTTGGTTAAGGCTGTCGCATCCAGTGTAATGAAAGTGGAAAATAAATACCGATTTATGATTAATAAATTTTATATTAAGCAGTTGGGTATTTTGGATTGTTGGAAATATCTGAGAGCGAAAATGAGCTTGCAGTCTCGGAATTCTATCGGGATTATCGAAGAAGTTTCAGCACTGCTACATAAAACATCCACAGCTCCCCTGAAACCACGTCAGAAAATTACGATTCTTAGGACCTTTCTTATACCCAAATTTATCCATCTCGTCACATTAAGTCCATATAAAAATAGTGAGTTGAGAAAGTTGGATATACTAACAAGAGCCGCCATAAGATCCTGGTTGCGGCTACCTAAGGATACGCCAACTTATTACTTCCATGCACCCAGCACGGGGGGCGGACTAGGTGTAACGAGCTTCTCTTTCACCATTCCATCAATCAAGCTGGCTAGACTGCTGCGTATGGAACATTCGGGCTGCCCAGTTGCAAGGGCCGCTTTTGGTACTCAATGCACCACTAAAATGATCAGAGCGCTGTCAGTAAGTCTCACAGGGATGGGTTTTGACCCGACGGATATTCCAAGCAGCGAGAGGAGAAAACATCTGGCAACAAAGCTGCATCACAGCGTGGATGGGAGCGCATTGAGGGAATCCAGGAACTGTTCCTCATCAACTCATTGGCTGGCCGACTATGGAACTCCAGTGACTGGCCGTACATTTATCCAAAATGTGCGAACTCACATTAACGCCCTGGCCACAAGATTAAGGCTCTCAAGAGGACGGAGGGCCTTTATGGAGATTAAATGTAGAGCAGGGTGTAACGCAAATGAAACAGCGAGCCATGTCATCCAGCTCTGCTTTCTGTCGCACGGAGGGAGGGTGACATGATGCCGTGGTCAATGTCATCGAGGCGGCTCTCCAGAGGAAAGGATACAGGGTGCTCAAGGAGGTGACCTTTGCTGGGAGTAGAAGGAGGTGGAGGCCTGACCTGGTGTGCTCGGCCCCGAGTGGGAACTACATCCTCGACGTCCAGATCGTTGTGGACAATCCCAGTACTACGCATTGGAACAACTTAAAAAGGGAAAAATACCAAGACTTGGACTGCCGGATGGTCATTGGACGGGAGTTGTTAATTAAACTAATTATTTTTCAATAAATAAATAAATAAAACGGAATATTTAAGGCTAGAAGTGGAGAAAAAGGTGACATTTGACTTGGAAAAGGTAACATTTGAAATGGAAAAGGTAACATTTGACTTGGAAAAGGTAACATTTGAAATGGAAAAGGTGACATTTGAAATGGAAAGGGTTACGTTTGACTTGGAAAAGGTTACATTTGAAATGGAAAAAGTTACATTTGACTTGGAAAAGGTTACAATTGACTTGGAAATGCTAGTTACTAGCCTTCCAGGTTGGGGGAACAGCACCCTCAGACTCATACAGCACACTGCGCTTATCCTCCAAAACACAGACAAAGGTCATCAACAGTACCTTCCCTAGGTAGTTGCCCCAGAGAGGATGCTTTGAGGTGGCAGTCCCACCATCGGCCTAGGTTCCGGAGTGGTTTTATATTTTTAATATTTAGTGTACCATTCTGTAAAACGTTGATAACTTAAAATCTTTATGGCAAGTTATAATATAACCTCGAACTTTATTTGGAAATTAAATTAGAGAACGCAATAAATACATTAATATTAAAAATTTTATTTTGATAAAGTTAGTGTAATAAAAAATTGTAAATGATTAGTATTGAATAATGAGAGGAGAAATAGAAACTTATATATATAGCATTTCCAAGTTAATTGTAACCTTTTCCAATTCAAATGTAACTTTTTCCATTTCAAATGTAACTCTTTCCAAGTCAAATGTAACCCTTTCCATTTCAAATGTCACCTTTTCCATTTCAAATGTTACCTTTTCCAAGTCAAATGTCACCTTTTCCATTTCAAATGTTATCTTTTCCAAGTCAAATGTCACCTTTTTCTTCACTTCTAACTTTAAATATTCCGTTTTATTTATTGAAAAATGATTAGTTTAATTAACATTATGACTTTTTTAATAATTTTGGCATATCCCATCGCTATTTTTTTTTTATTTGATAACAAGTACTGTTTTTTACTAGCTAATATTTAAAAAAAAACTAATTATCGTCTATTTAGTTTTAAGATAGTTATTGATTTTGAGTTTGTAGAGGGGAGGGAATAATTAATGTGTTTTCGGGAATTATAATTACGTTTTTTGAGCTGTATTTTTTATCGCTCGGGTGCATGTTAACTCGCATTAAATTTTAATGTTTTTTATTGATATAGGGATTAATTATTGTGCTTTTGGGTGGTTATGATTAAGTATTTCGAGCTGTATCTTATATCGCTTATGCGTATTTCAACTCGCATTATTTTATTTTATTTATTATTTGGTAGGTCATACATTACATTTTCCACAAGTTAATATACCACAAACTATAAAACAATATATATGGTGCTACCTTCACCAGCTCAACATAGTATCTTGGATGCAGAATCCAAGGCTCAATAAATAGGACAATACATACTATCTTGCTTAGCGGTATCCTATAACAGTGATAACAACTGTGTCACTATACTAATACATTTTCACACCCACAACAAACTACTAGTTCATAATAAATATGTTTCATGAACATTATATTTCACGATTATAGATCACGTTCTCTCCTGTATGCTGTAGTGTATCGTCCTCCTCTTGTTCCATTTGATGAATCATTTGAATCAATCCTATACAACCATGTTTCCTTCTACAGTCATATTATTATCTCCGGTGACTTCAACACCAACTTACTTTCCAATTCCAACGATAAACTTTACCTAGAAAACCTTTTCTTCTCCCTTCATCTCTATATCGTTCCATATTTCCCAACCCACCACACCTGTAGGTCTGACACCTGGCTGGACCTGCATGTTATTGATTCAAGGCATAACCTTCTTTCCGCTTCCCAACATCCAGTACCATTCCTTTCATCTCATGATCTGATCCTAATATCTTACAACTTTCGTATCTCTGTTTTCCTACCTAAAACCATTACTTTCCACAACCTGGACTCTCTTACCCGAGAAAACCTTTTGCCTGATCTTGAAAAGATGAACTGGAGCAAAATCTATTCTTGTACCTCAATTATTTCCATGGTTGATATCCTTACCACCAATCTCATTCACATCCTTGATATCCATGCACCATCCAAAACCACCACCTTTCGTCGCCGACCTGCTCCCTGGATGAGTCAAGAAATCAAAGATCTTCAAAAAAGACGTGAGGCTGCCCGTAGACGCTTTAGACGTACAAGACTGACTGATGACTATCAAGCGTTTAGGGCACTTCGTAACTTGACACAGACAACTATCAGACGTGCAAAATCAAATTACTTTCAAGAAGCCCTATCCTCAGCTCCTGACTCGAAAACCCTGAAGTTTTTTCATCGCTCCAGATACCTTCTTCCACAATCCACGCGTAAGATCCTCGTTTCATCTCTCATTTTCCCCCACTTCGACTACTGCTACGCGGTGTACGGTGGTCTCCCTGTGGTGCTTGAGAACAAGTTAAAGCGTCTCATGAATTGTTTTTTAAGATTTGTTTTGGGTACCTCGAGGCGGTCTCATGTGACCCCCTTGCTATGCCAAGTTGAAGTGGCTCCTTCCCTCCATACGCAGACAGTACTTCCTTGGGTCATTTATCTACCAAACTATATATTTTAGGTAGGAAAACAGAGATACGAAAGTTGTAAGATATTTGGATCAGATCATGAGATGAAAGGAATGGTACTGGATGTTGGGAAGCGGAAAGAAGGTATGCCTTGAATCAATAACATGCAGGTCCAGCCAGGTGTCAGACCTACAGGTGTGGTGGGTTGGGAAATATGGAACGATATAGAGATGAAGGGAGAAGAAAAGGTTTTCTAGGTAAAGTTTATCGTTGGAATTGGAAAGTAAGTTGGTGTTGAAGTCACCGGAGATAATAATATGACTGTAGAAGGAAACATGGTTGTATAGGATTGATTCAAATGATTCATCAAATGGAACAAGAGGAGGACGATACACTACAGCATACAGGAGAGAACGTGATCTATAATCGTGAAATATAATGTTCATGAAACATATTTATTATGAACTAGTAGTTTGTTGTGGGTGTGAAAATGTATTAGTATAGTGACACAGTTGTTATCACTGTTATAGGATACCGCTAAGCAAGATAGTATGTATTGTCCTATTTATTGAGCCTTGGATTCTGCATCCAAGATACTATGTTGAGCTGGTGAAGGTAGCACCATATATATTGTTTTATAGTTTGTGGTATATTAACTTGTGGAAAATGTAATGTATGACCTACCAAATAATAAATAAAATAAAATAATGCGAGTTGAAATACACATAAGCGATATGAGATACAGCTCGAAATACTTAATCATAACCACCCGAAAGCACAATAATTAATCCCTCCCCTCTACAAACTCAAAATCAATAACTATCTTAAAACTAAATAGACGATAATTAGTTTTTTTTTAAATATTAGCTAGTAAAAAACAGTACTTGTTATCAAATAAAAAAAAAATAGCGATGGGATATGCCAAAATTATTAAAAAAGTCATAATGTTAATTAAACTAATCATTTTTCAATAAATAAAACGGAATATTTAAGGTTAGAAGTGAAGAAAAAGGTGACATTTGACTTGGAAAAGATAACATTTGAAATGGAAAAGGTGACATTTGACTTGGAAAAGGTAACATTTGAAATGGAAAAGGTGACATTTGAAATGGAAAGGGTTACATTTGACTTGGAAAGAGTTACATTTGAAATGGAAAAAGTTACATTTGACTTGGAAAAGGTTACAATTAACTTGGAAATGCTATATATATAAGTTTCTATTTCTCCTCTCATTATTCAATACTAATCATTTACAATTTTTTATTACACTAACGAGCGAAAGGAACATGGTTGTGTAGGATTGATTCAAATGATTCATCAAATGGAACAAGAGGAGGACGATACACTACGGCATACAGGAGAGAAGTGATCTAAAGGAAATTTCAACTAGGAGGAATTCTATATGTGGATAATCATAAGGGAATGAGACGTCTAGGATTCGGGATTTCAGACTGTTGTGCACATAAAGACCCACACCTCCACCGTCCTTGCCGATACGATCGTGCCGGATAAATGAATAATCAGGAATAGAGACAGAAGAAGAAGGAATATAGGGTTTTAACCAGGTTTCGGAAATGGATAACGTGGTAAGAGATTTGGGTGAAATAATTATGGAATTCGTCAAAATGTGCGGGTAAGGACTGTGCGTTAACGTGGCAGGAAAGTAGGACGTTAGACATAAGGGAGAGGAAATAAAGTTTTTGGGAGGAAAGACGCTTGAGATAAGACAGAAATGTGAATGGTCAAGAAGAAAGTACCTGTCAACAATAAGATAACATAAATTAATCTATGAAGGAAAAATAAAATAAAATAAATAAAATCCATTTGTAAAATTGAGGGAAAGATAAATATGCTAGAACCAAAATAAATAGAAAAAATATAATTAGGATAAAGGTCCATTACAACATTACGATGATTCCCAGTAGGTAGACAAGTTCCAGATTTTCAACTGAAAACATCGAGGTCTTGAGTCTTGTCGATGTAGATCACCGAGTGGCCATCACCTTTTCGGCAGCGCACCCTGCCGCCCGCGAACCTAACATATTTTATTTTTTTCGCAGCTCTCGCTTGACGGGCGAGCCAGTATAAATGCCTATTTGTTGGCGTCATCTCTTCGCAGAGAAAAATTCGGTGGAAGTCATTTTCTTCTCAATCGATGTCTCGCGTGGAGAATACCCTCTTCACCCTGCGTTGCCGCACTATCTCGTCGCGCAGCGATTGCCTTACGAAGCGAGCGATGAGGGAAGGTGGCTGCATATCTTCTTTTCGTGGCCTTCGTCGTTCCACTATATCCAGGTCGTTAGGCTCTATCTTGATCCCAAGCCCCGCCGCCACGCTGTTCACAAGAGCTGCCGGAGTTTCACCTGGGCGAACTGGTACACCGCGGATTTCAATAGACCTACAAAGAAAACTTTGTTCTGTTTTATTAAGACGCACTTCTAGTTCGCTCACTTTATTTTTTAATAATTTATTTTCGGAAGTTAGATCTTCTATATGTTTTGCTTGACCTTCTAAATGTTTTTCGATTTTGGAAAATTTGTCATTTAACTCGAAGCTGAGGTCACCATATTTATCTAGCGACGATTTTAAACATTTTATTTCCTCGTTAACTTCGGTGCGGAGGCGATTAACTGCAGCGAGAATATCGGCTGACGATGGCTCGGCAATCTTCGGCACCGGCTCGGTCTTCTTCGATGATCGGTCCGTAATCTTCGTCAAAGATCTAGTTGAACTGGGCGATTTTTCTTTACCAGACCCGGCAGGCTTTCTTACTGATTCGCATTTATTACAAAATCAATATTTTCATTGAGCCTTGAGAGCTTCAATATCTTTATCGTTGAGGCTGCAACATCTGCCGTGAAAAATCAATTGACATTTGCTACAGCTCAAATTGTTTTTATCATCTCTAGTGATGGTGGTTTCACAGAACGTGCACATTACCATTTAGCCTAATTAATGAGGTAAATAAATAGATAAAAACAATGACTTACAGATATTTTCGCCAGTAAATCTTCTAAGGCTTAGGGATTAACGCAACCTCTACTGTCGTGGCGCCGTAAATTTGTATAGTTTTCGTTTAATTGTTAAAGTGGTTATAAATGAACTTGTTAATAAACTTGTTGACTATTTGATGAGTTTTATAGCACAATCATATAATAGTAAATAAAGGTAAAAGAAAGAGATAAAAACTAATAAACAGTGAGATAGAACATAGGTGTTGCCTAGATGCTCTCTGGCCAGACTCAATAATTGGGGTTGATAATTGTGTTTTCGGGTCCTATAATAATGATTTTTTAGTTTTATTTTTTTATCGATCCCACGCATTTTAACTCTAATTTACTTTTAATTTTTTTTATTGATATAAAGATAATTTATGTGCTTTTGGGTGGTTATGATTACGTTTTTGAGCTGTATCTTTTATCTCTTATGCGTATTTTAATTCGCATTTACTTTTAATTTTTTTTATTGTTATAGAGGTTTGTAATTATCTTTTCGGGTCTTGTGATTACGTTTTTTAAGCTGTTTTTATTGTCGCTTCTCTCATTTCAACTTCCATTTGCAGGGGTCTTTTTTTTTTTTTTGTTTTAGGGGATTCTCATAACGTGTTTTGAACTTTATTATTTTATGCGCTTGGGAATTTCTACATACCGTAGGTATTATGTTATAATTTGATGTAAAAATTATTTATTGTGTTTTTGCATGATCTGATTACATTTTTGGACTTTACATCGCGATTGCGCATTCTTCTAGATCACTTTTCATTTATGTTAAAATGTGCACTAGCTATAAAAAAATGTCATAAACTCTATTAGTATTCCCGAAAACACTATAAACGATCCCTCTATCGAATGTTTATGAAATAGGAACAGTAACTTAAAATGAGTAAAAGCGATAACAAACTTGGTTCAAATAATGTCATCAGAACACCCGAAAATAGAATAAACAATTCCTCAATTAAATTATTAAATAATTGTAAGACCAAGTTAGGAAGCGGATCCTTTACAAAAGATTTAGTTGAAAAAATAAGAAAAAAAGGACCTATAACTAATCCTTTTATAAAATAATAATAATAAAAAAAAAAAAAAAAGCTAAACGATGTATATTCCAGCAACGTTATAATGAGAACCAAAAACTAAATAATCTATACCAATATAAAAAATAAAGGCGAGTTGAAATCCGCACGAGTGATAATAAAAAAGCTTTTAAACATTTTCATAACCCCGCGAAAACACAAGGATAGATCTCTTTAAAAATAAAAAGATTAAAAGTAAATACAAGTTGAAATACGCATGAGCGATAAAACATACAGCTCGAAAAACGTAATCATAACCGCCCGAAAGCACATTAATTAATCCCTATATCAAGGTAGGTAGCTAAGGTGTTTTAGGGCGATAAATTTCTAGATTATTACGCCCGTCCCTATATCAATAAAAAACATTAAAAGTAAATTCGAGATAAATGCGTGGGAGCAATGACAAAATAAAACTAAAAAAACGTAATTATAGGACCCGAAAACACAATTACCAACCCCTGTATCAATAAAAAGTAAATTTTAGTTAAAATAAGCGCGAGCGATAAAAAATACAGCTCGAAAAACGTAATCATAACCATCCGAAAGCAAAATAATTAATCCCTGTATCAATAACAAACATTAAAAGTAAATTCGAGTTAAAATAATTGAGAGCGATAAAAAATACAGCTCAAAAAACGTAATCATAACCCCCCCAAAACATATTAATTAATCCCTATATCAATAAAAAACATTAAAAATAAATTCGCGTTCAATTGCATGGGAGCGATAAAAAAATAAACCTCAAAATACGTGATTATAGGACCCGAAAACACAATTATCAATCCCTATATTAATAAAAACCATAAAAAGTAAATTGTAGTTAAAATAAGCGTGAGCGATAAAAAACATAGTTGAAAAACGTAATCACAAGCCCGAAAACACAATTATCAACCTTTATGACATTAAAAAATATTAACATTAAATTCTAGTTAAAATGCACGCGAGCGGTAAAAACACAGCTCGAAATACGTAATAATAAGACCCGAAAAGACAATTATCAACCCTTATGACAGTAAAAAATATGAAAAGTAAATGCGAGTTAACATGCACGCGAGCGATAAAAAATACAGCTCGAAAAAAGTAATTATAATACCTGAAAAGACATTAATAATTCCAAAAAACTACCCATCCTCTCTAAAAAATCAAAATCAACAACTATCGTAAAACTAAATAGACGATAATTATTTTTTTATAATATTAGCTAGTAAAAAACAGAACTTGATATCAAATATCTAAAAAACAAAAAAAATAGCGATAGGATATGCCAAAACTATTAAAAAAGTCATAATGTTAATTAAACTAATTATTTTTCAATAAATAAAACGGAATATTTAACGCTAGAAGTGAAGAAAAAGGTGGCATTTAACTTGGAAAAGGTAACATTTCAAATTAAAAAGGTGGCATTTGAAATAGAAAGGGTTACATTTGACTTGGAAAAGGGTACATTTGAAATGGAAAAAGTTACATTAGACTTGGAAAAGGTTACAATTGACTTGGAAATGCTATATATGAGTCTGAGTCTGCTGTTCCCTCAACCAGGACGGCCAGTGGCTGTATGAGTCAGAGTGTAATGTTCCACCAACCAGGAGGGCGAGTGGCTGTATGAGTCAGAGTGTAATGTTCCACCAACCAGGAGCGCCAGTGGCTGTATGAATAAGAGTGTAATGTTCCACCAACCAGGAGGGCGAGTGGCTGTATGAGTCAGAGTGTAATGTTCCACCAACCAGGAGCGCCAGTGGCTGTATGAGTAAGAGTGTAATGTTCCATGAACCAGGAGGGCCAGTGGCTGTATGAGTCTGAGTGTACTGTTTCCTCAACCTGGAGAGCCAACGGCTGTATGAGTCTGAGTGTACTGTTTCCTCAACCTGGAGGGCCAATGGCTTTATGAGTCTGAGTGTACTGTTTCCTCAACCTGGAGGGCCAGCTGCTGTATGAGTCTGAGTGTACTGTTTCCTCATCCTAGAGAGCCAGCGGCTGTATGAGTCTGAGTGTACTGTTTCCTCCACCTGGAGGGCCAGCGGATGTATGAGTCTGAGTGTACTGTTTCCTCAACCTGGAGGGCCAATGGCTTTATGAGTCTGAGTGTACTGTTTCCTCAACCTGGAGGGCCAGCGGCTGTATGAGTCTGAGTGTACTGTTCCACCAACCAGGAGGGCGAGTGGCTGTATGAGTCAGAGTGTAATGTTCAACCAACCAGGAGCGCCAGTGGCTATATGAGTAAGAGTGTAATGTTCCACAAACGAGGAGGGCCAGTGGCTGTATGAGTCTGAGTGTACTGTTTCCTCAACCTGGAGGGCCAGCGGCTGTATGAGTCTGAGTGTACTGTTTCTCAACCTGGAGAGCCAGCGGCTGTATGAGTCTGAGTGTACTGTTTCTTCAACCTGGAGGGCCAATGGCTTTATGAGTCTGAGTGTACTGTTTCCTCAACCAGGAGGGCCAGTGGCTGTAAGAGTCTGAGTGTACTATTTCCTCAACC
The DNA here is from genome assembly GCA_023052935.1 of Piezodorus guildinii. NCBI lineage: Eukaryota > Metazoa > Arthropoda > Insecta > Hemiptera > Pentatomidae > Piezodorus > Piezodorus guildinii. The sequence continues at coordinate 9,408,117 of CM041295.1, read as the reverse complement.
TGGAGGGCCAGCGGCTGTATGAGTCTGAGTGTACTGTTTCCTCAACCAGGAGGGCCAGTGGCTGTAAGAGTCTGAGTGTACTATTTCCTCAACCTGGAGGGCCAGCGGCTGTATGAGTCTGAGTGTACTGTTTCCTCAACCTGGAGGGCCAGCGGCTGTATGAGTCTGAGTGTACTGTTTCCTCAACCTGGAGGGCCAATAGCTTTATGAGTCTGAGTGTACTGTTTCCTCAACCTGG